>JAIUJO010000313.1:130000-500000 GCA_023846275.1 Vanilla planifolia | reverse complement strand
TAATAATTAATTAATTAAATCAAGCCATGTATTTTAGATGTTTAAATAATGGTCTCTAAGGGCCTTGAGGTTATGACATACTTCAAGGAAATTTGAGACATGCACAAGATTTTTTATAATTGAATTTCTTTTTATTTCTCTTGAATTTGATATGTCCAAACTTTGAAATTATGAGGCACACTAGTAGTATTAACATTTAAAAATATTTTAAATTTATTTAATACTAAATTTTGATTTTTGGGCCAAGCTTATTTGACAAAATGTATAGACATTGGTTTTTGATTTTTTAATATTATTTTGGAATTGTTTTTCATGAATTTCTTTTCATAGCTATTTAAATAACTTATAATACTATAAGAATATAAAATTATTTTTATACACTTATATTCAAATTTTTGGCACAAAAATTCGTCAAAAATACCCTAAAACAGCTGAAGTCTCGGGAAAATGCACTGTAGCAATGGGCGGGTCGACCCGGCGTGAAAACAGCCCGTCCAAGTCTTTTAGAAATTAAAAATTTAATCTAAAAATAAAAATTTGGTTGACCCGAAGAGGCCGAACCAAGCACGCCGAGAGGAGCTCGGCTAGCGCTGGTCAACGGTCAAATCCACAGTGCCTGGCTAAGCCAAGCCCGCCCAAAGCCCGCCGAGAGGAGCTCGGCTAGGTCAAACTGCAGCGCGGTCAACGGTCAATGAACAATGCTTGGCTTAGTCAACCCGAACCAGGTGGTGAAGTCCCGGTCAAGGAAGGGGGGAGCCAGCCCCACAGAGGCTCGAAAGCTACAGGGCGCAAATTCTTTATAAAGCAATGCGCCAATTTCATTTCTGCAGTGTGGGACTAAAAATCCCACCTTATAACTTCGGCAGCATCCAAAGGCGCAGATCAAGCCCGCCCAGATCCAACGGGCGAGAATTGTTTCGAACGGCTGTTTCGCAAGGTTAATCGGTGCCGTTCGTTTAGCGTGCGGATCCAACGCCCCAGATCAAAATCGAACGGCCGTTTAATTGGCGCCGTTCATTCAGCGCCCGGATCCTACGCACGGGATTAAATCGCGTAAACGGTAATCGCGAGATTTAATCCGTGCCGTTCGATTACGCTCCCGGATCCAACGCTCTGGATTAAGCCCGAACGGTAAAATGCGTAAATCAATCTGCGCCGTTCGTTTTTGGGCCCGGATCGGACGGTGGCTGCTTTCCGTCCGTTGCCCAAACGGCTAATTAATTTTTGGAGCCGTTGGGGGTGTTTTTAGAGCTCAAATTTGAGCTCTATAAATAGGGAAAATTGATGTATTTTTCAGTTCAACCTTTGCTAAATTTTCCAAAGATTTCAGATCTCAAAATTCGAGCAATCAAGCAAAAACAGTGTATCCAAGCTCAAAAAGCAAAGCGGCAAGAAGGCTATTGGAATTAGAGGTTTTTCAATTATTTCTCAATTTCTATCCCTCTAATTTGTCGATTGTGTGTGCCTCCTCTTTTCTCCTATTTCTCTTAAGTTATTTGCCAATTTTTCGTATTTTTCGTTTTGGGGTAATGGCATCCCGGCAGTTGTGCAAAAGCCCCGGGTTTGAGTTGAGCCCGGTAAAAACTCAAGTAGGTTTGGGATTAGCCATAGTAAAAATCCCAAGTAGGTTTGAGGTGAACCGTAGGAAAAACCTCACTTGTAATCGGTGCATTTAGTGGATTTTTCCCAACACCGGTTGGGGGTGGACGTAGACTCGGTTTTGAGTCGAATCACTTAAAAATTTGTGTGTTCCACTCTCTTTACTCTTGCTTAAAGGTTTTTAAGTTTAATTTCGAAATTCGTAAAATTTTTAAATACACAATTCACCCCCCCCTCTTGTGGGATTTCCTTAGCACGAAACACTTCACTCCTACTTCTTTTTCTTCTACATCTTACTCTTCTTCTTCTTCTTCTTTGTTTTCCACTTCTCCTTTTTCTTGTTCTTCCTCTCCTTCTTCTTCTTCTTTTTCTTTTTCTTCTTCTGCTTCTTGTTCTTCTTCTCCTTGTTCTTCTATTGCTTCTTCTCCTTCTTGATCTACTTCTTCTTCTTCTTCTCCTTCTCCTTCATCATCATTTTTTTCTTCTTCTTCATCTTCTTCTTCATCTTCTTCTTCTTTTCTTCTTCTTCTTCAACTTCTTCTTCTTCTTCTTGCTTCTTGTTGTTCTTCTTCTACTCTTCAACTTCTTCTTCTAGTCTTTTTCTTCTTCTTCTTCTACTTCTTCTTCTTCATCATCTTGTTGATCTTCCTCTTAATCTTCTTCTTCTTATTCATGATCTTTGAAGAAGAAGAAGAAGAAGAAGAGGAAGGAGAAGAAGAGGAAGAAGAAGAGGAACCATAATTCTTATATCAAAGGTAGTATGGGATCTTATTTTCAACCCTAATTCAATTACTACATCAAAATCGTAAACTATTTACCTATGGTACCCTATCATATCTAGACCTCATGACTAAATTTTTCTTTGCCCTAACTTATATCTAGGATCCTTACTAAGATTTGTTTTACTTTCCAAGCTTTTTCTTGAGCATTTACTCAAGTTAAAATCTTTGGCATTAACCATTAAGCATAAATTTCCATGCAATAGTCTACCTTTTGAAACTAGTTTTGCAAGAGTTGAACAAATAACCCTCAAGCATCTTAGGTTAACTTGAGCCATTATATCATCTAAAAGGCCTCTTATGAGCCACTCAAATTCTCAAGACTATTATTTAAGGTTTCTAACCCATGGCATAGGTTTAGGCATAACATATCATAGCATTTTTAACACCTTGGCCATTCCTTATGCTCTTTTGTAATGCAATACGTGAGCTTTCTCTCAGCCCTAAAGTCCATTAAAGCCTTATCCTAAGAGTCCCTCAGACCTATTGCCTTCCCTAAGGTGTCATAAATATTTCACATAATACCATAAGATCATGCTTTTATCATTACTTCCCACACATTCTAAATCATAACAAAAAACTCATCAACAAACATGAACCAGTAATATAACCATTTTCTTCCAAGAATTGTCCACGTGGTTACGTACTCTAAGATCCCTTTTTTTGGGCTATCCATGTTCTTAACAAAATGTAAATTCCAAACTTCAATTTACTTAAATTTTGAATGATAGGATTTTAAATGTTAGGAAAACAACCCCTATATTTCAAAACCTAAGGTCCTTAAATTTCAAGTTCTATGGCATTTATAATTTAAGCCCTCATGTTTCTTAATAAATACAACCAACCTTTAAGCTTGACTAATTACTCACTTAGTCTAATACTTAACTTTAAAAATCCCTACTATTACATGTTATTCGAGTAAATCATTTACCTTTTATTCGGCCTTCTAGTGATGCTCACTACACTATATCCATTATTTACAGCAAAACCAAAGACTCTCGGGCCAGCATTCTAGGAAATCTGGGAGCTCTTCTTACGTTGAATCCATATAAGGTCTTTTCTAAATTCCTCAATGTGTCAAAAATCATTAAGCAAGCAATACCACTCAACTTTATGGCTTAACCTGAGGTAATAAACTCCTCTTAGCTACAAAAGATCAATAGTGCATTTGGTTTACAAAATGAGAGCTTACTTGAGTTCATGGCTTACTTATAAATAAGCTCATCTACCAGAGGCACAAAGACCTAAGATTCCTCCAAAGGCCATAACTCACTTCTAAGAAAAATTAGAGATGATCAAGCACATAGAAAAACAAGTAAATCAAATCAAACCAACTCATATTTTTAATCATCATTAGGCTAGATTATCTTACCTATTACCAAGGCTTTCCAATCATTAATACTTAAAAATCATAAGTTGCCAAAATCATTATTCCTGACTTAAATCAAGCATAATCAACATCATTATCCTTTAAACAAAATTAAGTTTAGCCAAGATTATAATCTTCAAAATTTAATCATATGCGAGAAAAATTATCATATATAACCTCTTAATCACATATCAATAATATATTGTTTATATTCATTAGATAAGGCATAGAAACTATGATCATACTACAACATTAAATCCAATATAACTTCAACTTAACCATTCGTAACCAACTCCAAATACTTTTGTCTAGCCAACCTAAGATCATCACTTAGTGTAGCATTCTTCATAGAAATAGCTAGACCCTTACCAGCCTTCTAGCATAGAAACTTATGGCTCTTTAGCATGTTAGAGGCTATATAAGTCCTTTTTGGGTCTCAAGCATGCCAACTATGGGCTTACCTTTCCATGAACCCTAGCTATGTGGACATATCTAAGGAAATACACAAGGTTTGGTCATAGTAGTCATCATTAGAGTTTGTTACAAAAGCAAGTTCCAACATTAAGGTTCACAATCTAATTTTGGGTTTGAATTGCATAAGAATAAATTCAGCATCTTCCTTAGCATTCTCAAGTTTTTATTGATAAATTCATTATAGCATGTATAAACTAACTACAATCATGGCTTTATTATATAAATTAGATAAATTTAAATCATCCAACAAAAAAATCATAAACATGCGATAAAACAATCATAAAATTGGAATAAATTATCTCTTAGTAAGACAAACTTCGTGTCATAGTTCTCTATCTCTTTAACTTGAAACAAATGGATATCATATATGGTTCCTTCTTAAGCATGAAGTAATCTATATTATCATGGAATCCATCACAATATAATCTAGCATTTAAATGATAATAACAAAATTAAGGAAATCTTATGTCTCGACCAAGATATAGTACTTAACATTAATAAGTTTAAAGTGAGATCTTCATCAAGAAAAAATAAGCATAAACATCATGATATCAACTAATCTACTCATAAGCATGCATTTAATGTAAATTAACATCATCATGTCTTACTCTAAAGAAAGGAATAAGTTATAATATCATGTGATAGTTAACAACATGTTCTAAAATTATTTATGTTAATAAACACATTAAGTAAATTACAAGTATTAATAATGGCATAAACATAACATAAAATAAGATAGAATCAAATTCATGGACAATCCATGATGTCATTGTAATATAGACCAATCCAAGCAACAAATTATCAAAAGTTTAGTAATGAATAGGTTCCAAAACCACAAAATTAATTTAGCAACATAAATCATTGTTTCAAAAGAAGAAGAGATATCACGATATGGACAAATCTAATCACATACATGTTAACAAAATTGCTATTTTCATTATCCTACTGGTGTCTAATTTAGTGAATGATTTTAAGAGTCATTTTACCCCCTTAACTTGTGAGAGACTTCTCGAGGGGACCTTCATCTTCTTGTTGCATTAAGCTTATGATTTCATTTCCCTATTAAAAGACCAATTAAACATTTAATTTTTAATTAAATAATAAGAAGAAATAAAATATTTGGTATGGAAAAAACTCCAATCTCAAAAGGACAATCTAATGGGTGTAGTAAAAAATTGTGAAAAATCAAGAGAACTAATTTACAACAAAATAACCAAAAGAGAAATTGATAATGAATAATGTTTACAAAATCCAAAAACAATGAATTTTTTCCATTAGCAATGCAAGAAGAGAAAAATCAATTGGTTAAGACTGATGTGTGTGAACTTGTGGAAGGTATTATGATGTCGTGGCCACAACAAGGAGGTGAATAATGTAAATTTGAAAACTTTAATGTAAAAATAAAGTTGTTTGATATCAACTTAACTCAATGTTGCTGTATATAATTAGAAAATATTTTAGCAAAAACTTATTTAACTACCAAAATCCTTTATATGAAGAGAAATACAAAAAAATCAAATTAAAGAAAGTTAAAAACATAAGATTTTTTTATGGTTTAACAGAACAAAGGTCTACATTGACCACTTGTTTGATGAGTACATTTGCGTGAAGAAAATTGGTCCCTTTTGTCATAATTAATAGAGCTAAACCTTGCAAGAGGAGATCAATGAGCAGATCTGTGAGTTGATTGGAGGAGGCACACAACAAACTAAAAAGTGTCAAAAGTATTTTAGCACTTGTATATGATAACAATCATAACACTTATTTCTTTCACCTAGAAGAATAATATGGCACAAATTCTAAATGATGCTAAAAGGCATTAAAAAAATGGAATGTCAAGAAAAGAAATTAAGAATAAAAATGTACATAAGTGCACAATAAAGTTCCTAAAAAGAAGTTCCAAAGAATAAGAATAGTTCAAATAATTTAGGACTGTTGCATTCCTTTTGAAAGATATGCAAGTGGAATCATTAGCCTTCTCACAAGTGAAAGTATTTGGAATTGTATTTCTTAATCAACTATAAACATTTGTAAATTCAAATGAAAAAAAAATTATGTTCCAAAATTTATTAATTAGCTCTTAGCAATCTTGGGCAACATCCATAATATTACAATTAAAGGAAAATACCTGAGAAATAAATAAATAAAATTTATCAACCCACAAATATCTATATTGCCACTTTATTTTAGTTATGAAGAACATATTGCATAAATATACATAAGAAATCATATAATACTATGCATGAAGACCACATAATATGAAAAATAATAATAGGTTTTCAAAATTTCAAATTGTACAATTATTAGAATCGTACAAATATCTATCATTAAGGCTAACATTTATTCTAGATGTCTGAAGAGCACAAGATTGAATCACTCTCATGTTTTCATGTTCTTTATATCAGTATGACTACTAAATCATATTAGGATGCAGTTATTCCTATTATATGAAATGAATTGTAAGTTATTCTTACTTCGTGCAGATATGAAATATGCATCATACTTGTTTAAAGCTATATTAATTTAGTAAAAGTTGTTTAGCTATGAGAATTTTACATGCACAATAAAGGATCATATTCATAAGTTCACTTTATAAGTAAATTTTAACCCACTTTTTGGTGTTTTATGCATGAAAGTGATGATATAAGAAACACACAAACCTTCATATTTTATGATGCATGGAATAGCTTGGTACATAAAAAATAAAGTAGTTTCATTCAAGGATGATATTTGTAGTTATTGTTAATCCTATGATTACTTTAATTATTTGGTCAATAAATTTGTAATTTTAATTTATAGTTATTCACTATTTTATTCATGATAAGGAAGTATAATAAGAAATCATGCATGATTTAAACTAATGTATTCCTAGATGCTATAAAATAATAAATGAAGGTTTAAAATTCTAACCCTTTTGAGTAGTATAATGTAAAATCTAGATGGGTTGCCACCCCACTTCAAATAGAAAAAATTGGCTCCTTTGTTTAAAGTTACATCATCATCATTGAAAAATGCTACCAAAAACTTGTACTTTCCCTACACACTGCTTGCTCCTTCATCTAGTCCCTTTAAGCATCTATTTTATGTTTACTACATCTCTCACAAGTTATTGGCAAGTAAATTAGTTTGTTATTGTCAAACCTCACAAGGCATGAAGCAACTCGAAAGTCCTCTATACCGATTGACGATATGAATGAAATGGATTTTAAAAAAACTTAAATGATAATAAGGCTATCATGTCCACTAAATAAAGATTGCTAATTAAGAATATAGTTATTTTACATCCTTGGACTTTAAAGAAACATGTGCATTTGATATTGTATTAGAGGCAATTAGACTCATGTTAGCTTTTGTATGATTTAACTATTTTCCAATTATTTCAAATAGATGTTAAAAGAACCATAATAAATTGAATTATAGAAGAAGAAATGTAAATTTGCTAAATATATTTGAATTAATTTTATAGGTTAGTGAATTTTTGGATTGAAAGAAGCACCATGTGTTTGGTTTACGATGCTAAATTATTATTTTCTTAATAAATAATTCATAAAGAACAATTGAAATAATCATCGATAATTAATAATTAAAATAATTAAATACTATTAGTAAACCTTTATGTTGATTACATAACTTTTTCTTAACAAACCAAGGCTTACATGAAGAGCATGTTAAGATGATGATTTCAGAGCTTGAGAAGAGTATAATTAGGGAATTCATATAGTTTCTAGGGTTACAAGTCAAATAAAATGATAAATGAACAATCATCTCATAAACAAAAACTTTAATGGTGATGCTAGGGAAATTTGTTAAGGAAAATCTTATTCTTATCTCACACCCATTCATCCCATCATTATTATTGGAGTAAGGAATGTAATAAAGCCTAAATTTTATAGTTCAATGATTGTATCATTGCTATATGTAATGTCTAGAAATGTAGAGTTCTTATTTGGTGTAGGATTATGCACTATATTTTAATCATGAAAAAAGAACTCAAATCTAAAGTTAGATAAAATGATTTTTTGAAATTATTTTTTAAAAAAAATCTAGAATTTTTATATCACAAGAATGAATTTCCTCAACAATGGATTGGGCATAATGTAGGTTTTGAGTATATAAGAATGTACTTTGTGAATTTTTCCTCACTCATCCTTTGTTTAGGTGAAATACAAAACATAGTCAAACTATGCACATTGAAGGTGAAACATGGTGCCTTGGTTGAATGAGTAGAATAATCTCTTCGACTTAAGTTATGGTTAGAGGACATTAATTTGAAATCTAAATACAGTACAATTTAGTGTGACAACACCACTGCAACATGTTTGATAACGAATCATATTCATTACTATAAAAGTAAGCATAAAAACTTTGGGCATTCTTTCATAAGGGTATTCATCGACATTCAATTTGTAAATAATCATGACCAATAAACATAAGAATTCACTAAACCTTTTATTTAGGATTGTTTTTTCAAATATGGTGGGAATTAGGAATTTTGTATCCCTAATGCTAGAAGTTCTTTTTAATGATGACAAAAAGGGTGATCAAAACCAAGGCTTAGATTGGATGACCATCAAAATGATGGGGAGCTTTCTACGCTCCTCATTTTCAAAACTTTTTTTCATCAATAATAGTGTCTTACAGCCTAACCTTTTTCGCTTTTTTTGCTATATTTATTTTATAAAATCAGTTAGTTTGTCATCATAAAAAAGGTTAACATAGTTAAGCCCATGGGAGCTTCTTTGCTTAAAGAGGTTTCGATGACAAAAGTCCAATTAAGATAGTTCTAATTAATGATCGTATTTGTTGTAGTCTAAACAAAGATATATGATTAAGGAAATCCACTTGGAGATCATTTAAATGAGCATCATCTACTAATGGATTGCTCATTTCCAAAAAGCATTTTTATACAAAATCATGATTTAATTACCAAATTAATGTTTTAAAAATAATTTAAATGTATGTTATGTTATCCTCAATGTATGATACATCTATTTAATTTAGCAAGATAACACATCCTCATAAATTGTCCTTCGTTAAGTTAATAATAATCTAAAGAGTAACATATAATACTTTTTCTTGACATAAAGCACGTCTAAATAATGTTTTGCAAGATAGGTTACAAAAACGGATGATACAAAGTTATTTTTGAAGGTCATACAAAGCTTTCTCTATTAATTTTGAATTTTTAGTTTATTTAAGGTTGCAATCTATCATTTATACCATTAAAAGTTCTTAATTATTTTTTCATATCACAATATTTCTTGCAATTTTTGTAGGATGGTTATATTTATTATGTTTTCAAGAAATGGCTTGCAACTTGAATCTATTTAAAAGTTTACTATATAATAAATAAAGGATGAAGATTGCATTGCTTGGCATTCATTGAAACTACGATTTCATCATGTCCAGGATTTTTCATTTTCTGTTTGTTAGATACCCCAATTGCAATTTGGAACTACCACCACTACTATTAGCATCGTTGTTGTCATCATCATCTTCCTCATAACTTACACGACTAGCTCCTTTTATCCTTTCTTCACTATTTTTTATTAGAACTATGGTGTTCAAATTGTGGCAATGCTCACATATCTCTACCATTGCACACATGTTCACTGCCCTCCACTATCTCTTTGTCCTAACAACCTATATGAAATTATTGTTGCTTCTCACACATACCTCAAAATTGAAGAGGTGTGGAATCGACACTATGCATAGCCCAATGGCTTGTGCTAACTATAGATCAATTCATGAAATTTCATGAAACTAACATATGCCTTACACTTATCTAATCCAATGATGAAATAGCCCAGCACCAGTATTTAGATGGCCACACACAACATAAGTGTATAGCTCATCTAAAGCAAGCATATTGAACCTAGCCACATAATTGAAGCAAACCACTAGAATAGTTAAACCAGACAAAAAATTAAACCCATTTTATAGCCAATTTGGCGACACTTTTCAAAGGATTTTTTGCTGAAATTTAATAAAATCAACCAAAACCTTCACAATAATTTTTTAAAATTTTAGATTGTGATCTTCTACAAGTATTTAGTGAAAAATATGATTGATTTAGTGATGATGAAGAATCACTCAAAGTATAAGTTTGCTACGTGGAGTTTATCATGGTGGAGTAGGTTTATTTCACATTTTTAGTTTATTTCTAATTATAAAGTGTATTTATAAGACCTATACAAGTTTTAATTATTTTTGCTTTTCTTTATTTTTTAATTATTTTATTAACAAGACTATTTTCGTCTTTTTTGAATATGAGTTCCTTATTGTAATTTATGTAAAACTTTGTTATTGAAAACAAAATGGAATGATGTTTGGTTTGTTTAGTATTTATTAAAAATAAGATTTCTTTTATCATGTATGTGCACATCCCAATGTTGCAGTTTGAGTTTACTATGAAAAACTCATGAGACTAAATAGGCCTTGCATACTTGCTCAAAAGTTCATAGCTTTACCTTCCATAATATTGGTTCATCTGCTACACAAAATTCACAAGTTGTTCCTCTCTAAATCCTTCATGATCATGCTTTAAGTGTTCTTTCAAGAATTTCATGCTATTTTTGTATGCAATGTGGCCACCCAACTTTTGATTACATCTTTACGAATTCTTTTGCTCTCAAAATACAAAATGTTTTCGCTAAAATAGTACACTCTCGTGTACCTCCTCAATAAGCAATCAAAGTTATATTAGGTTTCTATAATCAAGGATTATGGTGTGTTGTTACATAGCTATGTAAAGGACCCATCGAGACATCTAATCGCTTAATGAGCTTAGCAATCAATTTATCATTCCCTTGTCATAATCTTAGTTGTTTAGGAGTTAAAAGCCGAATAATGAGATAGTATACTCTAGTTATGCCATGCTCCTTAAGGTTGGAAAAGAATTTTATTTTCTAATTTCTATTTGACAAAGTGTTTATATTAACAACATATAAATTTCTTTAGAAAGTTTTACTAAAGATGAATTAAATCTTGAAATACATATTAATTATGCTTCTTTGTTATTCATAGTTCTGAAGAATTGTGCTACAGGTAAGTCTAATGATTGTTGTGTAAAAGAAAATAGCCCACATTTAAAAGAAATTGGCAAAATGGGTTAGAAATTAAAAATACATTTGTGAAAGTTCTTTAGATATTAGAAATTCTTAAAATAGAAAATTCATTAAGGTTTAATAATTGAAAGTCCTTTAAGATTAATGGAATCCAATTAGGCTTGAATTCAAAAAATTATCTTGTGAGATTAAATTTTAGTTTAAAATCTAATATAACCTAAGCTATTCAAAATAATGAATTACATTAACTTAGATAATAAATAGCTTAAAATTAAAGTTGAATTATGTTACCTTGGATTACAATTATGGAAATTTAAAATTAATTCATAACACCTAATACAGTTTGCCTTGATATGATTAAAGAGAAATTTGGTTTTTTTAATTCTATATTTTGTCATTCATAAGAACATGTACATAAAAAGTATTATAGTACTAAATTAGCTTGAAGCTACAAATCTTTAACATTTGTGTTCTATGGTTAGTTGGAATTTTTTACAAATTTTTTAAAATATTAGAATTTAATTTCTTCAATTTTTAAACTTAACATTGAATTCTAATCTTAAGCTTCACTAATATTACTCTAATCCAACAAAAAGTATTAATTAGAACTATTTGAAAACTATATGTTTCGATCCTATTATTTTGCTTTTTTATGATGCATTCTTAATAAAGAATGCACTGTTTATGCTTGATGACCCTTAAATATTATGACTACATGGACCTCCTTTCATTAGTACTATTGTAATATGTTATGCTAAGAGACAAAGTTAATGATTGAATACTTAGGATACAAATGTACTTTGGGTCCATATCATGAATTGTAAAGCAAGATTACTTTTTTCAGTTTGAATTTTGATAATCCTTTTCAATTAATGATTCATGTGAGATCATTTTTTTATCACTATATTTGTGGCATTTAATTATCTTAGTAATGGAAGATTGATTTTCATTGAAATTTGGCATATAGAATGAGGTAAGTTGACATAAAAGATTTAAGGGAGAAGACTGAATGTTTTTTTAGTTTCATAAGGATTATTTATAAAACTTTGGAAGAAACAAAACTTTTTGATAGCTCTGGACCCTTATTAAAAATTTTGATTATTAATTAGTGTCATAAGATGTTACTAATGATAAAAACATTTAGTAATAGAATTAGATTTCCATTCAAGTAATATGGTAAAATAATTTTAAATTCTATTGTCAACTATAACAAGTGTTATCAACAATAAATAAATATTTCTATTTATTAAATGGTTTATGGAATTTTATTACCAATAAGAACATATCTAACATTCATGTTATTCCTTTAAAAATTGTTATATGTTTTATAATGTCCAAAGTTGTAAAGATTGGTTATTGAATGATTCCCTGCCATAAAGTTCCTACAAGAAAGAAGTATGTTGGTCGATTGCTATCCAACATTGAGGATTGTACAGAAAAATTAAATGCAATTTCAAAAATTAACTAGATAACTTAACAATAAGATGAGTTGAAAATACGTGCGCAAAGTTACTATTTATTATCACAAAATATTTCATTACCATATGCATTTAATATTCGTAATTTGGGGAATACTAAATGTTTTTTTTTTTCCATTTATTTCTATATTTTTTTCCACACTTAATTATTTGTTTATTCATCAAAATATTGATCATTATTGATTGAAGCCAATGATCCCAACTAGCAAAGTATGATTTCTTTGATAAGAAAGTATTATGTATACTACGTGATGGAGTTCTTTGTTGCACTCAAGAGATATAGTTGTAAAACAATATGTGTGCCATAGAGCCAATTGCCATACTGGGTGTTTAGTAACAAAAAAATGCAAGGCTACAAGTAATTGATGTTCAGGATACACAACTAATTTTTTGAGTGCATTCACTAACGAACAATTGAAGCAAATGAGCCAAACCCAACTTGAGAATGCAAAGAAAAATGTGTTTTTCAACCAAAGGAATGCTAAGGAAAAAGCTTATGAGGACTAAGTAAAATGAAAAGGAAAAATGGGTTTGGATCTAACCTCTACATTGGAAATGGCTAATTTCCAAGATTTTTTTATTCAAAGATTTCTTTGTACACTAGTTTGTAGATGCTAGCAAATGTCCTTATGAATAATTAAGACTCTCCCATGCTTTGTAATCCTTTGATGACACTTATGCAAATCAACTTAAATAAAAAACAAACCTAGTGCTTCAAAGGAATTTTTTTTATTAAATTTTGAAAATTAAAAATTACATGACTTTCATTTTCTTCTTATCAATACTATCTTTATAATCACTTTAGGAGGAGATAAAGAAAGATTTTATGTTCTTTTAGCTATTAGAGTTGTTGCATTACTATTTCAAGAGAAAAGATTGTTTGGATAAGTGAATTTTTAAGAGGAAAAAAGAAGGTATGCATTTTTTTACTACATTTGTTGCTACATTCCCAAATTCTTTGAAAGGAAATCTTGGTGTTATTTTTTACAAGGATCATCAAAAAAGTAGGAAACCAATATTATATTATTTAGCTACTACATAATGTGGAGATAATTTTAGAGGAACCTAAGGTTCATTATTGTGGTGCATCTCACTCACTATTTTTTCATTACATGACCCTATTTTAACATACAACACTTGAATAACTAATATTTTAGGTCTTAATTTCAATTTTATTACTCTAAATTGCTTTTATTTCTAAAGGTTGCTAAGTTAGTATTGTGTAAATATCCTTGTGTAAGACTAACTATAAAAAGAACTCATTCTAAGGTTTAAAAAATAAATAGAACTTAGATATTATATCGTGTAATATTATAGTATTGATTTGAGCATTTAAAGAAATCAAGTAGCATCCTACCCAAGGTAAGTAACATTAGGGAAAGAAATGCCCATCCTTTGGTGTTGGATCATAGGGAGTGGTCAAGATTTAAATAGTCGGAATGATATGGGAATTGTGTTTTCTTGATCAATAGGAAAACATCAACTATGAAAGGATTCTTAATTAGCTA
Source organism: Vanilla planifolia (assembly GCA_023846275.1). Lineage (NCBI taxonomy): Eukaryota > Viridiplantae > Streptophyta > Magnoliopsida > Asparagales > Orchidaceae > Vanilla > Vanilla planifolia. The sequence continues at coordinate 485,726 of JAIUJO010000313.1, read as the reverse complement.
AGGTGAATAATGGAATGAAAGAACTGAGTTCAAGCTTCTTAGCTTAGGGTTGGATGTATGCTCAATTGCATAGGTATCATTAGGCTTTTCAAACGTTTTTGTACATGTAATTTTGGCTTTTTCAAATTTATTGTATAATATCTAATTTAATTTACAGCCTTTAGTGTCCATGACCCCCAAAGATGTTAGATTCTTGTTCATCTTCAGAACAGCCAAACATTTCTTAGGAGTCCATATAACATCACCATGCATTCTACTATAGATAAAACCAATACAAGCTATTTTCAAAGGTGGATCATTTCTTAGTCTTTCTTCTAATATGATGAAAATAAAAATCTTTTTGGATGCATGATCACCACTACCCATTTATTTAATGAATGTTGATGGTAAATGATAAATGGAACCAACTCTATTTTTGAAAAGAATTCTCATTTATAATTATAAGAACTAAATCATTTTTCTTCTTCAACTTCTTAAGATTTTCATCTTTCACACCTTGGTTTTAATAAATCTTCTCTTTTATAAAATATGTCGATGTAACGATTTTTATATGCAATCAATGCTCATGGCCAGCCACCCTTTTATCTTAAGGCTTTGATATCCAATGTAAGAGTTCTAATCTGTAAAATTGATTATCATGCTCAATTCATGCCATCAATAATGTTCGATGCCCATTTATCAAATGGCTGCCTAATAAATTTAGAGATTAGTTCATCCTTGGATAAGGTAACCTACCAATATACAACAATATTTATATGACATTAAATCAACCTTTAAATAAAGCTATACATTACAACATTCTCTAATCATAATATCTAGAAGCAAAATTCATCATAAGAGACAATATAAGGTGTAATATCAAAGTCCAATAATAAAAGCCTGATGAAACAAGTGTTTACCAAGTATAATATTAGAGCCATAAGAAAATAACATCATTATAACTAAAGGGAATGATGCAAGTAGAATCAATGCTTGGACATATGATAAACAAGAAAGCCCCAAATCTCTAGTTCTTAAGAAGGTTAATATCTCTATAAACATGCATGTAAAATTAAGAAGAGTGAGTCAATGCTTCATACAGAATCCTAAAGTCAATACTATAAAAAAATGTAATGATAAGGTACTATATCAAATTTGTATAATTAGAATATGATAAAGATCATGATCACTAATATCAATATAGTATGATGTTTTTAATTAGATTCAAATACTCCTTTAAACTAATGGGAAATATCGTAAGGTATGATTGTCATGTAATTTAGCACTCCCTATCTTAGGCTCTACCAATCTCATCGCTAGTCCTTTCTGGGCTCTAGGGTCCTTAATAACATTTGACACTCCCATCCATTCTAGGATCCTCTTTAACACCATGTTGCATATATGGGCCACCTTGAACTACTTCTAAAGTCCAAATACTTTATTTTTACCCTTAAGTGGATTTTGTAATATATGCCCAATATCTGCATGTTTGGGTTTACACCAGTTCCTGTGTAACTCTCATGCTTCACAACTAAATCTTAACCACTTCACCCATCGGCAAAGTCTCTCACCTATGCCACACATATCCCACAACTACCAACTATGGTGTAAAGTTGGTAGATATTATTAAAATTGATTTTATTTCTCAACAATTAAACTATACTAATATCATATTGCAAATTAAAAACATATTATTATAATGCAAATATTAAAATGTATGAAGGTTCACCCCTTCGTATTAATCATGTATTATTCAATGATTACATGAATTGTAGATATGTTAGAAACAAAATTCATAAGAATAAAATGTTAAAAAAGACTCTTATTGATATATTTTAAAATTTGAAAAATATAAGCTCATATTTAAACTATATTATTGGTAATACATTGTGTAACTATGGTTTCTTAACAAAAAGTGGTATAAAAAGTTAAATGGTCATTAAATAAACATAATAATTACAACACTCAAGGTTTGATTCTCTTAATTTGACACTTTTTGTACATAATATAACATTTAAAGTTTGGAAAATAAAATTATTCAAATTTTGATTTGATGCCTAATTTGAATTTCGAAATTTAATTTTGAATTAAGGCATTAGAGTTCCCCCATGATTACCATGTGAAAACGATTAAAGTGATAAATGCTTAGAGAAGCATTATGAATTGGATAAAAGGTGGGTTTCAATTTGAGAAAAGTAAAAAAAAAGATAAAGAGCCATAATCATGGATTAGATTGTTAAGATAACTCTAACCTAACTTACCTAGATAATATTAAGGAAGGGATTGGTTTTGCTATAAAAAGGCATGAAATGCAAGTGTTAAACATTTTTCTTAACTACTAGCCATGATAAACCTAAGGTGGTCCAAACCACGAAGACCAAGGAGTCCAAATATGAGAGCAAGGAGTTGAATGATGAGGAGTTGAAAGAGAAAACCATGAAGAGGAAGGACTCGAAAATGTGGAAGACCCCTACTTGGTTCAATAGGTAAGAATCTAATTTATTGCACTTAAATGTATATCCATGTTAAGAAACTAGAATGAAATATTTTATTATAAATTGTGTGCTATATTACTCAAGTTGAGCAAGAATTTGAGGAATGTGCAATATTTCCTATGTCATGACTCTTTGGTTGAAAAACGTGCAAAGTGTTTTCATTATATTGCTTGAATTTTCATGACATAATTAGGTTTTATGCAACTCTAGGATTATTTTACCAAAATTTGACTTTGTTTCCCTTGCTAAATTTAGCTGTCATGTTGAACATTTTAGAATTGTTTTTTAGTTAAAGGTATTATTTGTGAATTTGTTATGAATTCCCTTATTAATTTATGTTTTATATTGGTGATCTCCTAAAGCTTATTAAAGAAAAAAACTTTAAGTTATATGTGCCCTTAATGACAGCATGAATATTCATGATATATAGGCCATTTAAATTTTATGTTAACTTGAACATTCATGATGTCAATATGTTAGAGGAATTATCAAGCTTACAAATTTGGAAAAGTAAGACATTTACAACCGTGGAAAAATAAGCAATAATGATTTTGAAGGTTAATATATTTTTTTGGAAGATTATTATGAATACGAAATTAATATAGCTTCAATGAATTAAAGTTATTAGACATCTTGTGCAGAATTCAGTTTGTATTGATAAACTTTAGTTAAGAAAATCTAGTATACAAATATAGTAATATTCTACCTTAACTACACATGAAGGCATTATTATGACTTATGTATGTTTTCTTCTAAAAAACATAGCTTGGATTGAATTTTACATCCAAATTAAGGCTTAAGGACTTTGGTTATGCATTGAGCTAGAGAAGAAAGGCTTAACTATATGCATGAAATGTACAAAGAAGCCTTAAAATAGAACATTGATGGTTTTAAGATGAGAGAGAACTCTTATGTTCCTTATAAGGAGGGCTTTGAAATCATGAAAACTCTACAGGAAGTCTAGGCTTTTTTATGGTCTCAATTTGTTTTGGTGAAGGAAGAATTTAACTTAAAATCCTCCAAAAAGGTTCTATAAGATTTAACTCTTAATAATTACTTATGGTTTATTGAATTTTTCCTACCATAAGAGCCAAACCTAATTCAACATTTGTGTTGCAGAAAAAAGGTTGGAAGCATTGAGTTTGCTAAAGGGTTTGAGTGTAAGGTTTGGCCAAGGATATCTAATGTCAAGTAAGTCCTAAAGGAAGACTTAAATGACTTCCAAGGTATGTGAGCACTCAAATTCTTATGTGGAGGATTTAGGGGCATGTGTTGGCCTTTCGAGAAGGTAAAAAGAGTAATAGGTCTTAGCTTAGTGTAATAAAAGCATTGGATTTGGTTGAGTAAGAATAAGAAACTAAGAAAGAACTTAACCTAGCAAAAACTTCTTTTTTGTGTTGACTAGACTTGTGAAATTATAAGACTAATCAAGATAATTGAGGATTTGGAATTTGAAAAGTTGTGGAATTAAAATTCATGTTTGAAATTTGTATTAATAGATTTAAAAATTTAAATACTTAAGGTTTAAAATTTGATAGTAAGTTATGCATATGAACCAAAGAACCATGGTCAAGGTTGCAAATAAGCTAGAACTTAAAAGAACCTTGGGAAACATAGAAATAACTTAGGAATTAGGCAAGTGAAACTTCTTAAGATTTAAGCTTTTACATGCGATAAATGTTAAGATAACAATTGAGGATGAATTCAGAATATTATAAACTTAGTGAGACCTTGACCACATTCAAAATAAGGCCATGATTTTATAGAGCTCTTAGTTTGACCTTAAACAAGGGATGATTAAGTTAGAGAATATGGTTTTAGCCTTTATAAGTAATGCTAAGCTTTCTTCAAAGGACTAATGATCTCTTAGATTTAGGTAAATGTTAACCTATTTTGGTTTCAAGGGTCAAATCTTGAGTAATTGTGAATTAAGCTATTGTTTCTTAGATTGACATCTCAATTAATGTCCTTAGGAGGGTTTTTTGCTCAATAAAAGCCTTTATGGAGCATGGAGTGACTAAAATTAACCTATTAGACAAGATAGAGTCATTAAAAAAAAATGCATGTGAACAAATGTTAAAGATCAAAGACTAACTAAAAGTGTTTTAAGTAATGGACTTATGGCATCAACAAGCACTTTACTAGGCTAAAGGATTCTATTAAGACTCTTAAATAAAGAAAAGGGCAAGAACAAGATAGATACACATCAAATTCTAATGGGCAAGGTGCCCCAATTATGTGAATTTTTGTTTTGCAAGAATCTAAGTTAATCCAAGTAGTTAAATTTAAGAAAAACCTTAGTTGAATCTAAGAAAAACCTTACTATTTCTGAGTAAGCAAGTTTATTGATGATGAAATAAAGTAGGCCACAATGGAGTCAAGTTAATGAGCCGTTTAGCAAAACTGAGTTGTCTTAGATATTCATGTTTGTAGCATTCCCACCAAGTATTAAGGTTTCATGCCTTATTATTAGAATTTCATCAGAGATTGTGGGTCCCTGATCATATGCATCTTGAGCACCACACATTTTTAGGAGTACTTAAGCCTTATGTCATCAATTTCTTTATTGACAAAGCAAAAGTTGGGTTTTTCAAAACATCTATAACAGATTATTACATGTTTGAGTGCTATTATAGGACATCAAGGGAGATAGTTGATCTTTAGGAGTGCGTGTTAGAGCGTTGTGTGTTTGGTGAGGATGCTTAGAGATTATAAGGTGATCCACGTGATTGGCAAAGCCCAGGTTGTGGACTATTACATAATGTGATTATATAAGAGTATTAAACTTCCCTCAAGTACTTTGCAAGCTTAATGGAATGCTGGATTATTTGTGGGTTGCTATGCTTCAATCGGGGCTTTATTAAGGTTTATTATGACATGAGTGACTACCAATAAGGTCAATGGTAATGGTTTATTGCATTATGTCAACTTGGTTGGCTATTATATTTATTTTACTCTTCTAATGAACTAATGATTACACTACAGTGTTATACTACTGCTTGTGGGTCTTTGTTTGTAGAATATGAGGATTACCTATTAAAGTTGGCTCAGTGCCCTTCATATTATTTGTAGATGTACAGAATTAGTAGTTGATATAAAATTAGAGTTAGCACCATAATGAATTACTCTTAGTCATTAATTAGTCATGTCTTAGTTTTAATCTGAATTATTCTCAATTTTGATATTTATATGTTGGAAATTTGACTATTTTATATTTGAATTTAGAATATGAAGAACTTATTATTTTGTTGTTGTTTCTATGATTTATCTTTTTGTGATTGTCATGGTTTGGATCATGTGGTTGCCTAGGCACATTATGGTATATGTCGATGCAAACATTTGTAGATTGTAGGTTGCTTTAGCTCCTTGTCCAAGCTAGTGTACATGACAGGTTAAACTAGAATGAGCAAGTTTTTGACCAACCTAATTAGTTAATTAGACAAAAGATATGACAAATATTTGGTTACACACTACAAATTCAAGAATCAAATTAGAGGATCGTTGCTCCAAGTATGAATATTAAGCCAAGAGAGTGAAAGGTGGCTAGTCAAAAACATTAAAATGTGCATAGGTTTAGTTCCACCAAAGAAAAAGAAATTTCTACAAAAAAGGGGTGTGATAAAGTTGGTATCAGATCCTAGGTTAGGGTAGTCTGGGAATGACTTTCAATAATCGCATGCAAATTAAGCCAAGTCCACTAAGGATGTTAGCATTAAATTATATGTATACTTTTAAAGATTTATAGTTAGACTTTATTCTTGTTTTTACCCAAGATAATTAAGTGTGGTATCATTCCTTATTAGATGGTGAACACCAATACTATTATCTTATGACACAATGAATATTTGTACATATTTTACCTTTCCTTGTTTTTGTATTAAAACTTTTTAGGATGTTTGAATTTTCAACAAAGGGCAAAATTGCCTTTTCTGAATTAAATATTATACATTAACCTCTAAATAAAATGTTAAGAAGGTCATGTCATGACATTCAATTGAATTTAGAGTAAACTAAAAAAAATCAGGACAATTCAAAAAAGTCAGAGTTATTAGAATTAAAACATTAAGGAATTCAAGAATCCTTTAAAAAAAATCTTTTCTTAGAAAATTCAATCTTTTTTTTGACAAAAATTTTCTTCTCTCTCTCTTTCCTTTTTTACACTAGTAATTTTCATGGTTTTACTTTCACTACTACAATCATAAAAATGTCTACTAATGAGGATTTTGGTCGAGAACAACTCAAAGAAAAATTAGAAAAACAACACAACAATCTCTCATGTTTAATGAAAACAAAACTTTTAATAAAATTTAAAAAATGTAAACAATTTATAAAAAGAGTGTACATAAAAAAATTAAAGTTAAGAACCTTTCACTTCTTTTCATGGTTAGGTCATTGCTTCCCTTTAATATATACGTTACTTTCTTTTAATTTCTATTCTCCTTCTATTTTTAATATCACTAAAAGGATTTTAAAACTCTAGGATTTAATTTATCTTTTTTAAATTTTTTAACAATCCAAAGGTTTTAGTAAAAATTACAAACAAGCTCATTTAGTTCAATATAATCTATAATCGGATGGCTTAAGGTTCAATGCTTGCAATTCTTTGTAAAATGATTTAAATCCTTTTCCATACTTCTACTCAAAGCACATTATTTAAGGCAAAGTGTATCAAGATTGACTTAAAATTTGGTAAATACTTTAATGACTATGATAAGATCAATTTTAAAGTTTTGGATTTTGTTGAACAACTTTCCATTTTCATTTTTATTTCATTTGCTTCTCTTAAACTTAAATTTTCAAATTCTATTTTTTAATCATAAGTGAAAACAATTTTGTCCATTTGAAATTATTTCATTAGGGTTTTCCTATATACTATTTTATTTTAATTATTAGAATTTATTTTCTTCATTATCGTTTAAAAAGTAATAAATTTGGAAAGGATACTAGTTGTAGTCCTACATGCGAGTCAACTTTGAGCAAGTTGCATGTAATAATAATAATTAAGTTTATTATTATAACCATATAAAATGTTTTACTTTTGAGAAAGGGCAAGTACAATGGAAGGATTCAAAAAAATTAAATCCCTTAATTAAAGTTGGATGTTCATTAACTCTTTGTACTAAAACATCACTGGCCATTTTCATATTATATAAATAACTGCCATCCTTATTTTTAATTTGATAAAAAATACTAACATAATAACAATGTTCCACGCTTACTTTTTAATATTTTCTTTACAAAGTTCATTATTATTTTCAAAACATAAAGTATTTGTTGAGTTAATTTTTTAGTGGATTAATTTATCTCTCCCTTTCTTGATGATGAAGAATATTATTGTTGTTCTTCTTCTTCCTCTATAATCATTATAAGAAAAAATACTCATTATTATCTTGCTATTAACTTATACTCATCTCCATTAACTCACTAAAAGCTATTTTGAATGCCTTATTCTACTTCTTCTTTGTCTTTATTTCACTATTCCAAACGAACCTTCATTAGTTCTTTCTAATTCATGCTAAATTTCATAAGCTACTACTGAACCAATAATTTTATAAATTTCTATAGCATTCAATCTATAATGCAAAATATTTACCATAATACCATTTAGTCGTATTTTATGATTTCATTTTTGTCCATTTCATTAAAAGATTAAGATAATAGATTATCTTGTGTGTTTTTCTTAGTACAAAAATTAAAAAGCCATTTGTAGTACTTCTTTAACATTTAACTTTAAAACTAATCATCTTAGACTTTTAGTAGAGATAATAATTATCATAGAAAAGATGTGGCCTAAATATAGAAGCACCTTCACCTAAACTTTCTTAAGCACTTTTAGCCATGGATCTCCAAGGGAAATTCTTTTCATAAGAAAGGGACCTCACACTAGTACTAATTGAAGTTTGGTTTAACAAGAAGGCGGGTGAAATATTAAGAAAAAAATTTGATTTTTTAGAAAATATTGTGCAGTAATTCTTATGGGTTTAAAATTATCTTCCTTTACAATGAAATAAAATTATTTTTGTTGGTTGCCCCTTGATTCCATCTAAAAATCATGACCTGTGTTGCAAGTGCATATTATTTAATAGATACTTGATCCAAAAGTTATAGTTTGACATGTTCTTATGTTATATGAGTCAAAAGATGTGGCCAACCTAATTTATTTAGCCAATTAAAAACTAAAGATGAGATTTATGGTTAAATTCTAAGAGTAGGTGGCAAGCTAAGTAGATTTAGGTTTATAGTTTATTTTTTTAATGTAATGTCAATAATTTTATATTTTTTATTTTACTAATATATTAACATTATTATGATGTCCTTTTTGTAAAAAGTTAATGGAGGATGATTTCAAATGATATAATTAAGATAAAATACTTTTTTAGATGGTTAAAGCAAGAGGACTAAAGGTATTGCAAACCTAAATTTTTTTCTAAGAAGATTAGTTTTCATAAAATTTATATGTGATTTGCTGCAATGATTTCAATCAAGCATTCACATTCTAATAAAATTAAAATTGCAATACTAAAAGTAGATTTAAAATGTAGCACTTAATTTTTTTCTGCTCCAACTAAGATGATATTCATTGGATCTAAATTTTGCTTATCTTCTTCTTTAAGTTCTCCTATGACCATCAGCCATATACTATCTAAAATCTAAAAACTTAATGAAATAACTTATTTAGAAAAACTTAAGATTTGTTATCATTAAATAAAGTACTATGATTTGGTATCAATAGTATAATAAAGTATAAATTAATTAGAAAATTCTTCCATGATTGTGTGAACATGGGCATTATTACATCAATATTGACCAAAATTTGTTTTTTAAGTTCATTTTCATTGGTATATTTAGATCATCAATACATTTTGATTACTTTACTTGAGCCTAGACCATAGCTAAATTCCAATTTTAAGTTCTCAAGTGGCACCTAGATTTACATTTGAACTCATAATCATTGCTTGAACTATAGATTTTTATCTAAGTAATAAGAAATTTAGATTGCATTGGAAGCAATGGAAACATAAATAAGAAAGGACTCAATTTGATTACTATGACAAAAACCTCTTTAAGAAACTTTGGGCACATGGTGCTAACAATCTTCATTTTTTTGTGATAACAAACAAAAAAGCTTATAAAACAAAAATTGGAACAAATAAAAATGGATAGATTCTAAGATTCTAGCTGTGAAGATAAACACGTTACAAAAAAGATGTTGTGGAGAAATTCCACTTCAAAATGGAGCACCTCCTGAATATAAGTTCTATTCATTCTCACGACTTTGTGACCATTAAAAGTATTTTGAATATAATGGATCTCAAATGTTTATCCCCTACTTCTTTCATAAAGAAATTTTTGTTATTGGGAGTTGATGCTTCTTTTATTCAACTATAGATGTTATAGCATTAAATTCCACCACCCCAAAAGCCATGTTGCATTTTAGTTTTTTTTGTAATTTTTATATACTTTCTCTACAAAACTCTTCTTTTAGTTCTTGTACATTCGACTAAAAACAATGGTTTAATTAAAACTACATAGGTGACCCTTTCTGATTACATTTAGATGGATGAATATATTTGATCATCCATACATAGAGTATCACAATGGATGCTTTGTTTCCATAGTAGCAAAATGTTGTAAAACTAATTATTGTTTTTACATGTATAACATGGAGTAATTGTCAAATTACATAGTCACCATACATGAGCGATTAGTCTAAGGAAATGTAGAAGAACTATTCCAATTGTCAAGTGATATACTAAGCTAAGGAAAAGATTTAGGGTTCAATGTTCTCTTAATGACTGATTTGAGCATTTTATCAATCTATAAAATTTGTTGAACTATTCTAGCACTTCTAAAATTTCCTTCCAAGCAAATGCAGTGCTTGGTACTAATCTTTGATCTCTTATATGTAGCTTTTCTTCAAATAGGAGTAAACCCATTATGCTCAATTAGGATTAAGACTAACATGAATTCTTTTCATGAATGTCTAGCCTGAAATCTTTGGGCACTTGAATTTCTAGAGGTTACTATATTATTTATTAAGATGTTGCTTTTAAATATGATAATAATCTTTTATTTAGGTTATTTACTTTCTTAATCTCAACATAATTGACCATAAATACTACTTCTAATGTTCTTTTCATGTCATATGTAATATTAAATTGATAGTTTCCTCTAGTGAAGCACCCTCTTTGTTGAATCTATGAGTAATCATGAAGACATAACCCCATATAGTCCATAGATATGCTAGTTAATTTTCCCATGGATTACAAATAAGTGTCCTTATCTCTTTACTAATCATGCTGATTAATGGGTGGATTATTAATAACACATTTTGCTTGATTTTCTTGCTTTGTTTTGTTGCGTTTACAAGATGATTTCTTATGATTCTATTTGTAACATTAGCTATAATAAAGTAATAGGATGCCAAATTGGGTGTTCTACTAAGATCAACAAAAATTGCTACCCTTTTGTGTAATTCTAATACATTTAAGGAGTTCTTAATGAAAATTGATCTAAAGTGAATGTCATAATGCACTGTTAAATATGTGTTAAGGAAAGTTTACTAATGAGATCAAGAATGAAGCAAGTGATCACTCAGTGTTTAGGTGAAATTCTTGATTAAAATTAAAGACTCTGATCTAGAATTGGCTAATGTTCTACAACTTATGTAACATGCAATGGAGGAATTAATCCTCTTTTTTTAATGGGAGCAGAGCGTGTCTCATTATCTATGGAACAAATTTTAACCAAACTTTAAAAGCAAATCATTGAAAAAATCATTTTTCATAGATTCCTTGATAGATCTAAAAGAAAATTTTCTAATTAGCATGAGCTTTTTTATTAGCTAACAACTTTCCAATTTTCACTTCTTCACAAATGATTTTAGAATCCCCTTTAAAATTTTTCTTTGGCTTTATCTTTATTATGGATCACTCAATTAAGTTGTCTACGGCTTCTGCAAAAGATTGATTCAAGTGAGTTCCTTCAAAAATATCCATGGAACTCATTGTTTAGGGCTATTAATTCAAAAATAAGAGTGATGCATTGAGATTAGCCATGGTTAGTTCCTATGAAAGATTACTGAGTCATCAAAAGTTCCTCCTTTAGGTTGTGTGGAAAGTATTTGGCTTTAGTCTCTTATTGTGTTAGGGAAAATCCATCTAATAAGTCATGTCTTTGTTGAGATGTTCTAACAAACATTTAACAATTAGTAATCATCTTACCGTTCATCAACCCAATCTTTACCTCATTCATTGTGCTAAAGAAAAACCAGTTTTTTAGTCTATTATATTTTAAAGTGTAGCACCAATAGCCAAAGTTTTTTTGATGAGGTAGTTTGGGCTTTTTGTTATCCCATAATTGATTTGAGGTCTTCTTAGTAAATGGGTGCATTGAAATTTAATTTAAAGTATAATATGGTATATTTATGGCTTCAATCCAAAGTTTTTTAAGGAAGTTGTGTTCATGTAGCAAAATTCTAATGATCTCTATTATTGTTCTCTTTTTTCTTTGAACTATGTTATTTTCTTTATGATTTTAACCTAATGATTATAAGAAATGGACAATTGGTAATAGATGGAAAATTTTGAGAAAAGGCTGTAAGTGATGTACCATAAATGATGGTTGTATTTGATACAAAATCAATGCACTTTGAACTATTTATCTGGCATAACACATCCAAGAAGGTACTAAAGCTAGCAAACCTTCTCATACTTTAAGGGAATGGCACCAAAGGACAAACTAAATAATCAAACATTTATATCACTAAGGAGCACAGTCAAAACTTAATTATGAACACATGGTTAATTTTTCCATGGAATGTGTGTGATGACAAGTTAATTAGTAATTCCCTCTCTTAATCATTATATTGTAGAAGTGCATGGTGCTGCAATTGAGCAAAGCACAATTAGGATCAAATTACCCACCACATATGAGGGGAACATGAAATCATAGTTGAGGAAGCTAAAATCAAGAAGATGGTAGTAGATCAAACCCACTCTAATAGGTAAATTATGATATGAGAGACCTAGCATGGAATCCATAAGGAAAGTATCAAAAAATATACTTTTAAGGTGAAGCAACGATTATTTCTTTGGTTATCATAGATGTTTTTATTAGATTTGATTTTGGAGGGTGACTTCCTCCACTTCTGATTTAAAAAATCATGGAATGTAGGTGACATTGAACTACACATCCTTAAATATTACTTGGAGGTTCACCTTAACATAGAGTCATCACTTGTCATTAACTTGGTTATCTTAAGAACACTTACTTGTCCATTTATTTAATAAGGCATCATTGTATTCAATATCATTTTCAAGTGGAGATCCATTAAAGTTGGATTTCACAATATTAGATTTAACTTAGACAAATGTTGCAAGAGTATGGTTGAAGTTGACTTGTTAATGAACTTTTTGGTAGAATATTCAATAAGATAATCTAATGTCTATATTGCAGTCAATCTTATGCTCAAGAAAATATCATAAGTTATAATACATCTACAAATTAAAATGACCAACTAGGAGAAGAGGGAAGTGATGTGGAAACTCTAAATAAATTACCAACTGAGCTAGAGCATCTAATGTGAGAATGGCCTTAATGACCATCTTTATTTTAATAATGGACAACCTATTGATGCCAGAAGGACTAAAGAAATGGGAAATTGAGATATGGTTCTAGGCAACTGCAAAATGATAGACACATGAATAGAATAAATTCAAAAAAATTAGCAACTGATCATGAAATTATTAAAAGTGGAACACAATTAGATAAAGAAGGATAATCATTTGATTCTGAAGCAACTTTACATGAAAAAACCCATAGCACTTTGGAAATGATGACATAACCCCTGAGTAAAGAAGAAGATAAAACATAAGAAAAGAAAGGCATTGAGCATTGTACTAGTCTAAAATGAAACCATAGAAGCCTTAGAAGAACTTAAATTGCATAACATGATTCAAAAAATTATAATAAGCTTATATTGATGAACATTATATGGCCTTTCAACCCCAATTCAATCATTCTTTTTTATTATTTAGTTAGATGCAATAACATATTATTATTAGCTCTACTTTAACAAAAGGCTCTTGAAGGAATATTGCTTACACAAGCAACTAGTCTATGTTTCTCATATCACACTACAACTTCATCAAATAATGTTTGGTTTCAACTAATGTTTGGAATGCAACTAGATAAGAAAAATTACAAAAATTACACTATTATCATGGAGAAGGAAATTGAAAGTAAGTGGATAGAAATATGTGTGGGATGTACCAATTATAATGCCAAAAGGAGATCGATATACTTTTAGCACATAATGAAAAAGCCATAAAACAAATTAGTTGTCTAAAATAAAAAATTCCAATCTTTGTGTAGCAAGCACATCCTTGTAAAACATTTTCTAAATTTAGCACCAGCTTATTCTCCAATCTTAGCAAGCCTTCCTGTGGAAATCGTTGACAAATCAGAAATGACAATGAGTGCATTTTGCTAGGCTGATATGGAGAATAATCATTAGTACCACAAGATGAAAAGTGATAAGATATGTCAGCTGCATAAGAAAAATGTTTTAGCTAATGAAAACTAGAAGGCATTGTGACAACTTTCTTAACTAAAGAGATTGAAGATTGTTAGCAAATTAGTCATTCTTGGTTGGTCTTATTAAAGAAAAATATATGAATGGAAATTTGAAGTGAGACAAATGGAGGAATATAGAAAATATGAAGTATTTAGTATTATCTTTCACTTATAGATCTTTTATGAATGAGATATACTTCTAGACCTTATGCAATGGTGGTTAATTTAATCTACGTGAAATAAGAAGCAATAGTTTTGAGTATAATTTGAGGAAGAGAATTTGGAATGAGGTACATCCAACTAAGATGTCTATTCTTGTTTGGATGATAACAAACAATGTGTTTCATTTCTTAGATAATTGGAAAAAAAATTCAAGTTGCATCACGCATCCAAATTCCCATACTACCTAAATGAAGACACTATAGATCATACATTTATTGATTATTAACTTACAAAAGGATTTTTGCTCTTTTAAGGAAGGGTACTAGACATTCAGGCAATGGTTAATAGGAAAATCAGCATTCTTTTATATCATTGGTAATAGGGTATAAAAGAATCTCCTACTTATTATGAAGTCTTACAAGCGATCTCTCTTATGATATATTGGCACATCTCAAAGATGAGAAAATGACTATATGAGGACAGTGAATAAAAATATAAAAGTGGATTCCATTAGCATATTCAAGTGTTTCCAACTTGAACAAACTAATAAGAAGTATTTCTTAAAAATGCAATTATGCTTACTATGCCCATTTAAATTAAAAAAAATTAGATATAATGAAGGAATACATTTTAGACCCCCTTAGCACATTCAATTTAAGTAAATATTTATGGTGGCTACAAGAAAACCCATTATTTTGCTATGAGCATCACTAGATATGACTATGATAGTGTTCATCAAAATTTTTCCCATCTTATTCTTTGGCTTTTCAATTGAAGTTACATTTTTTGGTATTGGAAAAGGTCTATTGTGGTGCTCCAACTATTAGTTCACTTAGTTATAAATATATCTTGAATGCTTAACATAAACAAGAATGCTATAAGATAATTTAAAGTCACATTTGAGAATTTTAAATTATATTAAATAGACAAAATGGATGGCTATTCACTTGTTAATAACCAAGAAAAGAATCTTCTAGAAGGAACAAAAAATTAAGAACTCTTTCAAAATTAGTGATAAATACAAATAGATCAGTTGTGTAAGAAAAACCATCATAATAAAGAAAGTAGGGTCAACAAGACTATCAAAAAATCAAGATTAACCTATCTTGATAAATCATACAAGATCTAAAGTCTAATTATACAAGATGATAAGAATGATGATATTCAAAATCAATGGCTATAATTAGTCTTTCATGGAGACGTACAAAATTTGTATTATCATTATATCAAAGAAATTTTTAATTCTAGCTACCTTGATTTAGGGAAGAGATATCAATTTATAATTACATTGGTCGTTTCCTTCAATAAATGGGTGACCCTTCTAGCATTGTTCATATTTGAAACTCATCATATGAGGATTTCTCTAGCTTTAGTTTTGGATGTCCCATCAAAATTACTATTCTCCACACCTCTCATTAAAATAATATAATTTTATCATGCTACTCAATTTGGAGCTAATGGCCTAGTGAATGTTTTACACTAGATTGTTACCTATTGTAATAGTATAAATCTAGTAAAAGTTTGGTATACTATTCATTTTTTTCCTCTACATATCAAGTTGATATCATTTTCACTCTCTAATGATATAAAGTAATTATTATTTAAAAAACTACCCCATTGCATTAATATATCATTGATCTAGTATCTACATCTGACATGTATATAAGTGCTCTCTAATCTTTCTATACTTGCATATGTGTAATGCTAGTTTGTAGGTTACTCGCATGTCTGGGATCTAAACTTCGATGAAGTGTGGTATGTTAGATGAAATCATATGTTGAGTTAATAATGTAATGTTGTGCTATGATTGATTAATAGAATAATATTTCATTAAAAAAATGAGCATAGGCTAATAAAAATGTTTAATTATGCCCAATTCTTTGACAATTGTTTCAAAATTATAATTCCGAAATTACTTTTTATAACAAAAAGTTTGCTACTTATAAGTAGTATATTTTCTAATTAAATTCACTTTGCTAGTCATCTAAAGATTTGAAATTCTTTATTTTTCTTGCTTTAAAATAATGCCAATGTATATCCTACATTATCATCAACTAAAACAAAGTTTTGATTCTTAGGTCAAAATAAATCCATATGAATAAACTCTAAAGGTTGTATATTCCTTCAGTCATTCAAGACTTTGAAAGAAGCTTTTACATTTTTTCTAATTGGTCAAGAATCAAGTGGAATATCTTTTGTTTAATTAAAAATCCATGACTTGAGTATCGTAGTTAAACTAGAATGTTCTAATATTCATTTGTTCGCCATAACTAAGTAATGTGCATATGAAAGATGATAATATATCAATTTTCACAAAGTTGACTAACACTAAGTAAATTTTGTTTTGTTCAAGCAATACTCCATCAATAAAAGGATATTAGAGATGCCTATTGTTCTCACATCTTTGATTATTTTCTCTAAATTTTTTCCTATAATAACAAATCCAACATTATTCATTTCTATGCTAAAAAATTTCATTCTATCTTTTATTATATGTGTTCTACAACCACTATCTATGTTTGGCTTTCCTCCTTTTATTACCCCTAAGAGACATACCTATAAAGGAAAACATTTAATTTTTAGATTGGGAACTCATGGATCTTGATATACTAGTATTTAGGTCCAACTTGTCTCCTTTATTTCCCCTTGGAAACATACCTTCAAAGCGAAACACTTATGTTTTGATTTGGAAACCTAGACTAATTAGGGTACTTCTAGATTAGTTCTAATTTTATGCTCAATGTATCATTTGGCTACCTAAGAAAAGCAAGGTTTATTCATCATAATCATTTTTTGGCAAACAAATAATTTATGTTTTTTTTATTTTAGTTGTGGGTTTTACAAAAAGAAATTGAGTTGTAAAACAAAAAATCTCTTACATATGAGTGCCTTATCTTTTTCTTATGAAAATTGGTAGATGAATGTCCTACACAAACATTTGTGTATAATACATGCAATGTCTTAATAGAAGTAATTTGATTTTTGAATCCTTTATTTCCATATTGAAAGAAAGTAATACTTGTTATCATTCTTATAAGCATAATCCAGAAGAATCTAGTTGATCATGCAAAAATTGACATAAGCATAAATGTTCATTAGGTTCCAATGTTATCTTATCGTGAGATGCCTGGCGGGTCACAAATTCTTTTGTTGAATGTAGCATTGATGCTTTAATGTGTCATATTCGTTTCTCCATTTTTTGTTTATCTAAAAGTATCTAAAATGGTATATTTGAAATTGTTATCGAATAATTCTTAATCACATACCTTATCATGGTCTAACTAATCATCTTGGAACATTTAGCAAACGTTTTGAAAAAATAAAAGCCTGAATGAATGCCATGAGAGGGGAGTAAATGATGAATTAAAACATCTTTTTTATTTTTTTTAAATCATATTTAATTTTCAAAGATTATTTATAGAATAATTTTATTTTTATATAAAATCTTGATATTGTAACATATATATGTAATTGTTAATTTTTTATAATTGAGAAAAATGAAAGCAAAAATTAGAAAAGTATACATAAATTTTTAGTTGGTTTAGTTCAAACCTGAACCTAAGTTCCTCCTCCAATCAAGGACAAGAAATGTCTCTATTAATAAATTACAACTTGAAGTTTTTTTATACTAGTCACATTCAACCTACAAATTTATTAGCTTCTACCATAACCTAAGATTTCATAAGTAACTTTTTTTTATTATATCATCAAATCTAACTTAGGATTTTGCAAATGTTAGTCTATGGTAAAAGAAAAAGAAAAATATAGCAAGTGAAAAAACTTTTGGCAAATTCATACAATTCCTATTCTCTTTGATGAATAAAGCAGGACACAACAAGCTGAAAATGATGAAAATGAGAAAATAAAAGCTTAGAACTATTAGAATTAATTGGAGGAACCCGAAATTTTAAGTTACTCTAAGACAAATTGTGCTACAGAGGGATTTTAAACTAGTGGAATATGGTGTAGTGCTTCATTGAGATCTCAAAGTCACTTTCACATTGCTAGCTACTTCATTCATAATGGTTGAGGTTTTATAACAAAATCTTGATCTAGCCATTAGAAAACACTCTCATAAGCCATAACCTAATAGCTTAAGGAGTTTCTTCTAAGCAACTTTAAAAAGTTCTTCTAAGTTAAGTTGCCATTAAGTGAGGTCAACTAGATCCATTGAATTCTATTAGAGAGGATGTGGATCACTAAATAAGGAATGTAAATGCCAATGTGTTATGGTTGTTTGAATGATTGTGGATTAGATATTGACAATACAATCATGTTAGTTGATGTCTTGTTTGTTTGATTCGTTAATGATAAAGGAAGGAATGATCTTAACCACAAGATTCAAAGTGTAGATCTCTAAGCTACTTGTTTCAAACATAAGTTTTTTGATATGGTAAATTTGGATGAGATTTTGGCTGTAAAATTTATTCTTTAAAAGAATGCTTAAATGGGGCAGAACTCTTAGCTATTTGATTAAAGATTAGATTATGCAAAGTCATTCATGCTTAGAGGTCCAACATATTTAGCTGTAATTTGGATATTATTCTTATTCATATAAAGCATTTTTTCAAAAGAATTAAATCCTTATAACAAAATAATAGAAAAAGACAACAGTCATAGAATATAATAAACTTGGTAATAGAACAAAATAATGTGATGACACAAAATGTAAATTATTAAAAAAATCTTATGCTTATTGAGAAATAATTGTTTTAATTAATTATGTTATAATTAAAGAAAATTAAGAACTTAGCTTATTTGAGAAAAATGTAGAGATTACTAGTTTGATGATAGAAGCATGTACCATAACAAAATGTCAATGAGCATCGACATCTAAAAGTTTGATTATCATGACTTAAAAAGTTTTCTTCTAATTTTGTAAAACTTTTATCAGTTCATCTTGTTCAAGAATTCACTTATTTATAAACATTTTTAATGGCTAAAAGCACTTAACAAATTGACCAACTACTCATCATTATTTAAATTAACAAATCAACCATAGTTTTCATTTAATAAATTTTAAAAATCTAAACAAGTAGAAGACTCACTAGATAGGAGCCACTCAACAGGAAAGCTCTTATACCACTTGATTGTGAAAACTTCTCAATTGGATGGATATGATTAAAAGCATTATTTAGAAATTAGGATTTAATTTGAACCACTAAATCTAAATCATGATTTGATTGTTAGATTTAGCTCTTACATGCAAATAAAACATGGACTATGAGATCTCAAATTAATGTTGTTGGATGGAGGATCCAAATAGGTGCTTTTAAAAGTGAATAAGATTTGGATCATTCGATCACATAATTGTGTGATTGGATAACAAAAACACTCCCACAGTTTAGGTACAATCGTGTGAAATGGATACTGGTTTTTTTAGTCTTCCATTGAATAAATGATGGATTATTATTGCCTTGTTAGGGCTTTCCTGCATTGCCTATTTTGCATTTTTTTGGATTATATTACCCCTTGTTATGTAATAAATGTAACTTATGCTTGAATTCTTCTGTTATGAATGTATCAAAATTGTTTGATCGGTTTGAGAGTATTTTATGAAAATAGTAAGCATTATTAGCTACATTCAAGCATTGTGCTTTAATTGAGACACTTGGTTATTTTTAGTAATATGTTTTTTGTCATTTTAATTATATTATTTTTTTATAATCTAATTTCTATAATTAAACTACACTTTTCGCAATAAGATGTGGAAAGAGGGTTTTCAAAGGTATGATAGGAATAAAATGGTTCTTGGATGGTAAATATAGATCAAAGTTTTAGAATCCTAATACTTTTTTAAGATGATTAATTTAAATAACACTAAATTTTTGTATCGGGTATGAGTGAATTAAATCAAGCTTTATATCTAATCAAAATAAAATTAAAACAACTTAAATTAAATTTGAAATAAATTTCTTTGTTAAATTCAAACCATAACTCCTTTTCTTTTTTTTAAATTCTCTTATGAACAGAAGCATCAGTTTTCCAAAATTTACAAATTCTTTTTGACAAATTCATTAGTATTTCTTAAGATTTGCTATCATCAAACAAAGTTCCATGACTAGGGGTTAATAACATAATACATTAAACCATCAAATACTTCATGAAATTATCATAAGACTATTGACTATCATTTCATAGTGATAGCCTCATTTGTACGAAACCTTTGGACCATTCTATCCATTTATGAGACCATTTGATACCCACTTACAATAATGTCTCGTTTGCCTCATGGCTTTGCCATTCCAAAACTCGCCTTTGGACTAGTGAAAGTATTATTAAGAATATTAAATTTCTTGTGTGATGTGCGTATTGACTTAGATGGTTACTAATTTTTTCAGAAAACTAAATCCACGTTCAAGTGGTGACTAACTTTTTTTCATCAAAAAAGCATCAGATAAGCACTTCATGAAACTTTTTCCCTCTCCTTCCTTGAAGTCACTTTCACAATTATTTAATTTGTCATTCTTCCTAGTCATTATAATAGTTTTTCATTTTAGTCCCAACAATAATATCATTATTATTAGTTGCTTTCCTCTCATAATTATCCTCATTTGTTACATAATTTTTACTTTATTAGATATCCATTGTGACCAAAACATTATAAAGATCTCTATTTCTTAAACATTCCATTGGAAATAACTTCTAAAAGTTTTTGACAAATTTCAATAACAACTACTCAAAGAGTTATTTATTAAAGTAAATAATTCATATATTTCTAAAATCATTTGGCTCTTTTATTATTTTTTCGTAAACTTTCCCTTATAATTGAAATCATTTTCATTTCAAATTGAAGAATAATTATTATTTTGGCTTCATTTTCTTTTTTCATTGGGATATTATAAAAAATATACATATGGAAATTTCATTTAATCACATTCAAATTAAATTTTAAAATACATTTAATTTTATTCAACAAATGTGAAAAAACCTTGAAGACTATTGAATATTTTGAAAATATATTTTCGTAGAAGAATTTAATCATTCAAATTCAAAAAATATTAGGATGTCTCCAAAAAAGTTTTCCTCTACATCCCAAGTAGCTACTAGTTAGTATAACTTTTCCATTGCACATTCAACATGAGATGCTCTCCTTTGTTTTCTTGAATTCCCACATTTTGAAACACATTGGCTTTTCCTTATGAAATAATCAAGGATGCACCATCGTCCTGCTTTGATCATGTTTAAATGTATAAGTAGTTTTAGCAAAAATTTTTTATTAAAACTAAAGAAAAAATATAGTATATTCACTGGTTAATGATAATGACAAAAATATCTTGCAAGTAATGTAACAATATTTTTCAATAATGTATAAAGGAAAAAACTTCCTTGTCGTTAGTTATCCTCATTCTCTAAACATTATAATGCATTTTATTGGAGTTACCTTTAACCATACAAGATCCTCTTCCTAAAAATCCACTTTCTTTATTTTCTTATCATAACATCCATGGAGTAAACCTTTTCTTTATTAATTCATGCTTTGATTATATGGATCTTCTTTATAGTTTCTAAAATCATATCTGTGTCAAGAAGGGTATTGTTAATTTGTTAATATCAGTATAATGATAATAGCACAATACATCATATAATGCTATATAAGTTGTCATCTCTATGCTAGCATAAGAGTTATTACTATAAGAAAATTAATTAAAATAAAAAACTTATCTTAACTACCTCAAAAACCAAATTTTCATAGACTTAATATACTCTTAGTTGTCTTAAATATTCTCTTTCACTGACTTCTAATTTAACCAAGATAATTGTGTTAAACATTAGTTTCTTATAATATGCATCACACAACCTTTTAGAAAAGGATGTTGCAAGTTTGGAATCCTTATTTAATATAATAGTATTTGCCAAACCACATAAGCCTTACTATTTTATCGACATATCTCTAACATATTTGTTTTTGTAGAGAAATGCTTTCTTAATAGGTTAAATATTAATTTTTATGGTAGAAAACCTCATTTTCAATTAGGTTTAGTTTAGTATCTCCACCTAAAAATATTTTTCTTTTAATCTTTCTCACATCACCAAGCTAGATTAAGACAACAACTTCTTGCCATCGATACGCCATAATGACAAATATAGCAAAGTTCATTTTATTTGATATGGATGTAGCATATATTATGCAATTATGTTAAGCATCCTCTATGTTATATATCAAACAATTTTTATCTCCATATTAAAGCAGTAGTAGCTACTTTTACTTTTTCTTTAGTGATATAGGATCTCAAAACCATAATGCCATAATAATTTAGCCATTCCAATAATCTCAATGCCTGAATAGATTTATTATCGAACTAATTATGAATAATATTATATGTATTTTCAATAACAAGAAACCCAAATAAGAAAACTTAGGGATATTTTTTATTGTAGAGTTACATCAATAAGTAGATATGAATTAGAGATTAGAAACAAAGATAATGGAGGCTATCTCTACATAAATATTCATTAAATCAATAAACCTAAGAGCTATTTAATAAGAAAATTTAGTTATAATGGATTCTACTCAAGTGGTGTTTGATGAAATTATGCATTGAAACAAAGAGGTAGATTTAGAAGACATAGAAGACTTTGTTAAAAATTTGATAGACAAACAAAGATCATAGAATGACAAACTTCATCAATTTCTACTCAAACATTATTTTGGGTTTGGAATGTAAACAGAACTTTGTGCATCAAGGAGTGTGTTGATTAACTTCTTGTAGTCCAACATTATTTAGATGATACCATATTTGAATCAACAAACTGTGACTTATGCAGACAACTTGGTAAGCAAGTCTAGGACCTGAGATGAACATAACCAATTAGATTTCCTATTTTTTGGAATGCAAGTTAAGGAGGATGAGAATGGTATCCTTGATATTCAATAAAGTATGTAAATGAGATGTCAAACCTTTAAAAATAAGGAAATAATTTCATCAATAGAATTAGCATAGAATGAAAATTTCCTTAAATACGTAATCTTAAGTGACCTCTCTTTTAGAGTAGAAACTAATTCCTCTCTTTAAAAAGAAGTTATATATGGTGTGTCTATTTCAAAACTTGTACCTAAAAATACAAGTGAAGCTTTGACGAATGAATTTTGTTTATTTTTCCTTGATGGATGGTTTCAACTTATTTATGAGAGTGAATTTTTTGGAATTAATAGACATTCCAAGTGACCACATTATTGTGGCAAAAAGTGGGTACTTAAAAATAAAAAGTAAATAACAGTGGGGTTACCATTCAAAAAAAAAAGGAAGGCCACTAGTAAAGGGTTATAATCAAGTAGGACTAAACTTTGGAGGAATACTTGAACCAATGGTAAGGTTGAAGGCAACAAGGTCATTTTTACCTTTTTCTTAATACAAGTTATTTGAACTATACTGAATGGATGCTAGGAGGACACTCTTAAATGTTATTATTTAGGAGGAACTGTGTATAGGATAGTTGGATTGCATTCAACATTTTATTCATCAAAATCATGTGAACAAGCTAATGAAAGAATCATATGAATTGCAACAAGAGCAAAGTTCCGTTTATGAACATAGTTAGTAGTTTTCTAGTCAAACATTACTTTTGGATTGGAATGTAGATCAGACTTTGTTCATCATGAACTATGTTGATGAACTTCTTCTAATCAAAGATTATATAGATAGTATCATATTTCGATCAATCAACTTGGACTTATGCGAATGGTTTAGTAAGCTTATGGGTGTTCGATTTGACTTGACATAATGGATGAGGTGACATTGTTTTTTGGATTAAAGGTTTAGTAAGACAAGAAAGGTATCCTTGTATCCTAATTAAAGTATAAAAATGAGATGTGAAACTTCGTAATCTTGAGAACATCAAATGCATTTCTAGTTTCAAGAGTCCTCACCATATTATTGAATAAACATAAGAAAGAGAAACCAATAGATTTTAAGGTGTACCAAGAAATGACACCTTCTTTACTTGACTATTATAAGACTTGAAATGGCTTTTAGTGTAGAACTTTCTTGATCAATTTCAATCAAGCCCCAATGACTTCCATCTAGATATTATAAAAAGAACATTTTGAAAATTTCTTGAGACAAATGTGTTAAGGTTTTTTTATCCTAAAATTGTGTTATGTCATGATCTCAGAAGATATGGCTACAAAAATGATGTAGGTTCTTGAATACATAAGAAAAGCATCTTAGATATTCGATCATTTTTAGGACCTTTTAAACTAATGATTTAGCAAAAAAAATAAGTAACTATTATTTTAGCAATAAATGAACCACAATTTATACCATTAAGAGGATTTGTACTAAAACTTTTTTTGTTCGAAAAATAAATTAGATGATATAAGATTACATTTACAAACAATTCCCCAAAAATAAGACAATTTGAATGCTTTATCCCTAACTAAAAAAATTATAGAGTATTAAAAGATTGAACAAATTGATCTTAGGCACAATTTCGTCCTGGGCTATGAAGAATGAAATATAATAGACATTCAATTTGTTGTTAACAACATGCAACAAGTTAGCACCTTAAAAAAGTTTCTTAGTAAAGATTTATTCCATAGAATTAGAACACTATTATATGATGACAAAAGTGGGAGAAATTAAGCTTGCTTTTCAGGGAAGTTCCTTCAGTGATAGGGCACTCGACCTTGTCCTTTAATTACTTGCAAATCTAGCTTAACTTGATAATATCTAGCAAATATTTTCTTCCATTACATTCAATTACATTATCATTAGCTTATATGGTAAGTCATCATAAAATAAATATAGGTTATTGGCCCTATGAACAATTCCCTATGACATTTTGACGTCAATTACGTAATTAGGTAGCGCACTAATTGAGTATCTAGCCTTGCTTGTAGATGTGATAAGTGAACAACATTGGAATGACATTAATCTAAAAGAACAAGTCAATTGGTTAAATATATGCATATAACCATGTGTAAAATAAGAATGGAAAGGATTTTAGCATGGTCAAGAAACTAAGTGTGTTTTTGTTGTAAAACATGTGAGGCAAAATAAATAATAGGGCAGAGATGAATTATGTGTCTGAAAAAAAATTTTATTCCAAAAATTAGAAGAAAATTTTTTGAGGTTAAAGTAATTCCTTTTTATAAAACGTAATATCAAAATAAAAGTTTTAAATAATAAACAAAATGTACAAAAGATATTTAAGTTGAATGACAAAAACATGTGCCTACATTCACCCCCAATCCTTGATCAGACTTCTACTGACTGCTCCCTTTTGTAGAAGCTGGTAGAGATAAAACAAATATATATTAGTCATCGAATGAGATACCAAAATCTGAGAAATTTTGGCTGTATGAAAAATTTTGAAACTTTATAATTTTACCTTACAAAAATGTCTACAGCTTTAATTTTTTAAACAAGACTATTACTACGAACGAATAAAGAGTTGTTACCTATAAATACAAAAATGATTATGAAGGAAAGTGAGAAAAATTGAGACAGACAAAAATACATAGCTCTTATAATTGCATAAAAAAGTGTTGGTCATAATTTCAACATCACTTGGACTTATATGAAAATTGTCAAGTTTGATTCCATAGTTTTGAGATTTGGTAAAGAGTCCCTATTTATAATTAAAATAATAAAACTCAAAAAAATAACTCACACGATATCTAAAATCTATTTTTCAAAAAGCTAGCAGTAATAGATGGAGACGATGGTTCAACTACCGTCCAATTAAGCAAATGGAGTGGTAACCATTGGATCAACTTAAATGATAATAGGTCTGGATTTAATCATGACAAGGTATGATTTTGAGAGTTGGATTCAAAAGTTGGATGGATAGTACTGATGATCATTTTACTGTCCATATAGACAAAGAGACTCTTAGCCATTTGATTAACTATTCTAGATAAATGGCTAAAGACTGCTAACTATTCATCAATACGAGTGTTATCTGGACTGCTTCATTGCAAAAATGCATGATCAGTTAATGCAAAAATCTCAAGTTTTGTAATAGCTTTTGTTTTCTCACAGATTGAAAAATAATTGAAGTATTTTGTACTTGTAATACATTAACTATATATTACAATCAGCTTAATGGGTTGGCTAGCCTTTGGTGTTCTTAAGAAGTCATAACCCAGGTCATTAGTGGGCATGTATAGGTATAACCTAACTCAATTTTCCTAAACTGATTAAAGAGTCTACAATAACTCATTTCACCTAAGGTTTTCTATAAGTAATGCCTTAAACAAATTAACCAAGACCCTCAATAATAACTTGACTTGATCAATTCTTGGGCTTGACTCATTTCAAATCCAATTAGGCTCCTAGCTTATGGGGTTCCCCATGGCCCATGGCCTTATGTTCTACATGCTATTGACTTAAGCCCTTTGGTTTTATGTTTCACAGTGCTTAGGAAAAAAATATTACTATAATAATAACAAACTTATATTAAAAAATATCTAAATATTTATAATATTTTTAAGAACTTTTATGCTTTCAAATAAAATATAACTTGAACCAAAGTCAAATATGTAGAAAAGACGATAACCATATTTTCCATAATTATGAAAAGTTTAACATGCTATAATTGTAAAGCTTTAGAAATGAATTTCTTTTTTGATTAGCCAGTAAGCAAAGACCATTATCTTTGGCTCCAATGTCAGTAGATTATGCCATCAAATTATATTTACTATTTATGCTATACTTCTTACTCCAACAAATCTAGATTGTTAGAATACTCCATTAGATCTAACTAATTTTAATACTAAGCTCAGTAAATTATTAATAAATACTTAGCCTTTGTTTTTTTATCATCATATCAAAAGGTATAATAATCTCTCCCTTAAGAATTATAATACTAAAGCAAAAAGAAAATATAACATTAATGGAAAATTTAAATAATTTAATATTCAACATTATAGTATACACCTAATATGATAGTGCATACTTATCTAGAGTTCTTGGTTGCCCTCAGCTTGAATTCTAATGCTCAGTTCTCTTCATTTTTGTAATAATTCAAAGGGATTAATGATACCTATGCTTAATCTAAGCCTATTAAATAGTTTGATAGCTAATGATTCAGTAAAAATATCAACTAATTTGGTAAACAATAGCATAAATGACAACTAAATCACTTTTTTAATACGTGCTCTCTGATAAAGTTATATCTTAATTCAATATGTTTTGTTCTTGAGTGTTGAACAGGAACTCTAGCTAAACAAGTTACACTCAAATTTAGAATTGTGTAAACTCTAAGTCATAATCTAAAAATTGTTGTTTCATCCATAGAACTTGAGTTATCCTTGAAACCTTATCATTTCTTCTTTCAAAATTTTCTACACATTAACTATTTAAACAAAAGTATAATTGCCGATGAATGAAGTAAAAGTTTCCAAGAAATGCATAAATGATTATGAATAATGGTAGGAGAAATAGAGATAGACTAAATTATATAGCTCTTGTAACAATGTAAAAATGTGTTACTCATAATTTGTACTTCTTTTCAACTCATACAAATAATTTGAAGTCTGATTCAAATATTTTAATATTTGATAAATGATCTTTATATATAGTTTAATTAAAAAAAACCCCAAAAAAAAACTCCCTAATGGCTATAATCTACTTTTTAGAAAGCTTGTTTACACAGAGAGTGAAGACGATACAACTGCCATCCGATTAAGCAAACGAAGCATTAATAATAGTGAGTTAGGATCCAGAGCATTGGATTTGAAAGTCGGATGCTTATTAACGATGATCAGATCACAATTCACGTAGGAGAAAAGATTGTCAATAGTTCGATCAATTATTCTGGATGAACAGTTAAAGAAGGTTAACTTTTTGCAGATGTGGCCATGATCTAGAATGTTTGATTGCAAAAATGCACATCTATGTAGAAATCTAAAGTTTGGAAATAACTTTTATTTAATCTCTCATTTTTGAAAAAGTTGAAGTATTTCATGCTTATAATACATCAACTACATATTATAATCAGTCTATTGGGGTTAGTTACCCTTCGTGTTCGTAAAAAGTTATGTCCCTGGCTACGAGCATCATCTATGGGACTTTCTTGACCTAATTTACAAATTAACAAGTCTGTCCTGACTCGATTGGCTCAGATACTGCAACAGTAAATGAATTGACTACAAATGAGCTTAACTCGTCTTAGATTTAATAAGTTCTTGGCTTGTGGAGGTGCCTGGGGCCCATGCCCCCTGGTGGTACGAGTCACTTGACTTGAGCCCTTTCGGCCTAGCAGTTGTGGTGTGCTTAAGAAATTTTTTTTTTGTATAATTAAAAAATTTATATATAAAAAAATACTTGGATATTCATAAGATTTTAAAAAGTCAAATACCTTCAAATTAAATAAAACTTAAACAAAATTCATATATACATACAAGATTGGTAGTTTTATGTGTAGCAACTACAAAAAAAAAAATTAAGATTTGACATGCTAACCATAAAGATTTAAAAATATAACTCTTTTTAGATTAGCCACTACAAAAATATCACTGTGCTTGACTCAAAAGTCAATAGGTTGAGCCATCAAATTATATTCGCGATTTATACTACAATCTTTAGTCCAACAAAATCTAGTCCTCATTAGGCTCGACAAAGCATTAGTAAACACTTTGATTATACAATTTTAAGTTTTTGGAAGAAACATTTATCATAAAAGCTAAAACTATAAGTCATTAAAATTTGGAAGTTAAAAAATGAAAAAAAACAATTAAAAAAAAATTATTAAGCAATCCTAAAATTTAAAATTATTTATAGAAGGTTTTAAAAATAAATTTTTGTTCCACTTTTGTTTAAGGTCAATGTACAGAAAGCATAAGATATTCCTAAAATGTTTATACAGATCGATATTTAATCACTTTTATTCTAGTTAAAGGTGTTGCATTTAAAATATTCATTAAATTTATACAAATGCATTACAAAGTTGCATAATAATGTAAGTAAAAAAACATCTTGTCATTGTTGATGAGATGGTTGTACCAATTTTTGGCATGTGTACATTAATTATTTAAGTGTTATATACTTTGACTTTTAACAATTTTATTATAAATAAACTATTTTTTTCAAACTTACTTAACTTTTCATATGGAGGATAATACCAAATTTTTGCATGCACAAACTAATTTTTTATGCATTGTATACTTTTGATTTTAACAGTTTTATTATAAATAAACTAATTAATTTTCAAACTTATTTAACTTTTCATATAAAGGTTAATTTTGATAACTAAGTTATAAATGGTTTTTGATAAATTTAGTGCTCAATTATCATAATTATTTTTATATGTTTTATGTTTTAATTACAATAATAAGATGTTTTTTTTCCTTATGTCATTGTGTAATTTTGTAATGTATTGTGTAAATTTACGAATAATTTTAAGTATATTTTTATGACTACCACGTATTATTTATTATTTTTTCCTTTTATATTAAATTTAGTATGTTTTTAAGCCAAGTACTGTTTAAATTTTACAAGTATTTAAATATTAAAATATTGTTCATAGTTATTGCTCATTTATTATACTATATCGATAGAAAAACTCTTTGTTGAAGAATTATTGTAAATGCTTATGTTAATTATATACAAAATAATTATTTTCTATAATTTTTTCATATAATATAAATTCTTTCAATATTTTCTACCAATAATTTAAATAATTTTTATCATCTATGGTATGTTTGTTTTAATCGAAATCATTTCACATTACTTCGAATTACTTAATTTATGTTTACATGTCTAATTTTGTTTTAATCTAAATTTTTCAAATCATTTTTATACAATTAATATTAAAATGTTTTTAAATAATTTTGTTTTGAAAAAATATCTATAAATTTTAATATCTTTCAAATAATTTTTTAATATATATATATATATATATATTATAAGAAATAGTATTATTTTTTAATTATGAAGTTTATTTTTTTATTAAAATATTAGGAAACATTTTTACAGAATATGTCATTAATTTTTTTTATATTTCAAAATTTCCATGCAATCAATATGAAAAATATTTCTTGTGAAAATTTTGTACGTATAAATTATATCTTGTTTAGTATTTTATTGAATTATTGATTTTTATAAATTATCTTTTTTTCGATATTTTTATTTGTTATGGAAAGTTTTTGTTTCTTTTTGCTTAAGGAAATTTTTTATTGTACAAGTAAATAGTAGAATTACTTATATTACTTTTTTAGGATAATGGTAAATTTTTAAGATTCTACATTTTTTTACAATCTTATGAAAGTTATATTTTTAAGTAATTATTTTTTATTTGGTAATCTTTCTTACCATCTATGGCTTTCTTATTAGTAAAACGTTTTTCATGAAAAATGCATTAATTTTTTAATATTTAATATTAATTTATGAAGAAAAATTAGATTTTTGGAGCATATATATAAATATTTTTAAATATCCAATATTTTTACTTTTCTTAAAATTGGAAGTTATTATAATAAAATAGAAATTCTTATTATATATAAACTTATTTTTTGTTATATTATTTTCTTAAGATATTGCTGACGTTGTTTCGAATACAAAGAAACTGCATGCAAAGATTTTTTTTCTTTTATTCTCCTTTATCTCATTAAATGGAAAGTAATTTGTAATTAATCCTGCAAATTTTAATTACATTTTATGGATCATATTTTTCTATTATTACAATATTTTATATTTTTCAATAATATTCAATTACAAATTTTCAATATTTTTGAAAATTTCTAATAATCATTATGCCTAAGTATTTGGAAATTTTAAATTTATTTATTTATTTGTCTATATTTTTGGATTACTTTTTGCTGAATTTTTCCTGTAACTACCTCATATATTGAATGTAATCATCAAACATTAAATTATTTAATTATTTTAATAATCATATTTCTCTTTATTATTTTAAAAATTTTACATTAACATGTTTATGACCTGACATTACTAAGAATATTTTTGTTGTTTTCTAAAGCATTTAGTGATACTTATTTAAAACACTTTTAATGATATAAATATTTTCTCAACTCTTTTATTTTTTTATATTTGCATATTTGGCATGAATTAATTTTTAAATACTTTTTAATGTATTATATCCATTGTTTAAAAATTTAGGTACACTTATTTCATGATCATTTGCACTTTTTAGTCTCACAAAATTTTTATTCAAATGGTTTTTCATTTGTCTTTGTTATGATATTTAATTTACTATCTTCTACACATTTCTCTTATTTAATATATTTAGCATCTTTTTATGCAACAATTGTTTTGTATTATTCAGCTAAGTTCATTACTTCTTTCACTCAATATTTTCAATTTTTAAAATTTAAATTTTATTTATTTAATTTTTTTAAATTTTCTTTAAAATTTTAAATATAAACATTATAAAATAACTTTTAAATTATAATAGATTTACAAAATACTATTATCTTCATAA
Organism: Vanilla planifolia; assembly: GCA_023846275.1. NCBI lineage: Eukaryota > Viridiplantae > Streptophyta > Magnoliopsida > Asparagales > Orchidaceae > Vanilla > Vanilla planifolia. Next base: position 454,125 of record JAIUJO010000313.1, on the reverse strand, counting down.
TATTTAATTTACTATTTTTATGTAAACCGATATTTTAGCAAATATATAATACCTATATTTTTTTCATGAATTTTCTATTATATGCAAATATTGCAAATTGTATGATATCTTATTCTTTTAATTTTCTTAAAATACGTTATAGACATCATTGATTTATTAGATATTTCCCATGAATTTGTTATAAATAATTTTTTTTGATATTTATTAGGAATTAATTTTAATATTTTAAAAATTATTTAATCATAATTTTTTTAGTATGTTTTTATTAAAATTGAAATATTATTTACTTTTTATTTTAAGATGAGATTTAATATTTAAAATATTCGAAGCTTTTTTGATGACCTATTAATAAATAATTAAATTTTTATTTGAAAGGTAAGAAATATGTAAAGCAAATGAAAATAAAACTTTAATAAAATTACTAAAATATCATTGAGATAATATAATGATTCTTGCATTTTATCTATTAACATTTTTTTGTTATTTATTTTCTAAGCTACGGAAGCATTGATTATCCCAATATAATGGAATTTGTCGAGCAAACAAAAAAACTATTGTTATACCAAAATGTCCAAACAAATAAAAATTATAAAGAAAATGATAAAAAAAAATACATAATAGCAGGACAATAAAATTTAATGTTACAATTACGAAAATTTAAAATAGCAAAAGCTATAAAATTATCTAGGTTATTAAACATATATATATTATTCAAATTATATGAATAAAACGCAAATTGACAATCATTCTAAACATAAAGAATAAGGTAAGTTAAAAAGGGAAACATTGATGTAAATAAAAATAAATAAGAAGAAAAAATGGTTAATATGACAAATATATTCAAAACACAACATCAGTGAAATGTGCCAAGAAAACATGTTTTACCCAAAATATGGTGGAAAAAATATTTTTTAGGTGTCAAAAAATGATAATAATAGATGCTACAAAATATCTAAAAATAATCAAAATATAGTATGCAATTTGTCATAAAATATCACACATATGTTGTGAAAAATAAAAAATAAAAAAAATTTTAAAAAATAATAATAATAATAAAATAATTTATTATTATATCATTTAATATATATATATATATATATTATATAAAAGTACGAAAAATATTTTATCACAAATAAAAAAATAGAACCAAAATGATGGAAGAAGAAGGTACGATGGCAATTCATCAACTAAGTTTTGACTTTAACTTTATGCCACAAACCATAACGAAAAGTGGACAGAGTAAAAGAAAAGGAAGCAAGGCCAATCTATGTATCAAATTGTTAACCTCCATGCATTAAAAACATTCCTTGTACATAAACCATCATGAGAAAAAAATTGCACAATTGCAATCATCTAAGAAAAATCCCTATATGATTATTATTAAACTTCATAACACAACTTGTCCTATATCAATTGAACAAAGAGGCGACATATTTTATATATTTATATAGTTAATGTATTCATTGGGTTCAAGATTTTTTTTAAAAGTGTGACTAATAATCTTATCCAAAACATTTCATATGCATAAGCAAATAAACATTTTACTCTTAGTTTTGTATTTTAAATTAGGGATCAAAAACATTTTTGAAAGTAACACAAATTCAACTTGGTTTTCATTTGACGCCTTATTTAGAATATGCCTATGATAAATAAACATAAGTAAAAAATGTTTCTAAATGGTAATGCATAAAAGATTAATTACTACAAAGAGTAAAATTAGGGAGACATTACTGAGACATTGATAAGTTTTACTGAAATTTGACTTATCTGGATAAATTTTTGAAAGTTCTTCAAATTTGTAATTTTGTTAAAGAAAGTGGTGACTTCATTTTTGTGCTTATCATTGATGAAATTTAAACATGAAGTATTAAATAATAAGATTGATATTTTAAGTCATAGAAATCATATTATCAAAATGTGAAACACCTGCTTAACTAATTTCTTCAAAGTATGACAAAAATGTAACCTTATAAATCCATCACACAAAATATTATGTAAGAATTTTTTGAAGTTGATAGTAATACATATGTTTGAGTGTCTTAAAATTTGAAAGATTTAATAAAGTTCATTGAAATGATTTCAACAAGTACATTGGGTTAATATTTGTAGATGTAAGTAACCAAGGTAATCCCTATTAAATAGTAATATTCTCATTAATAAAAATTATAGCTTCCTAAAAAACCTTAAAGGCTAAACTTAGTAAGAGATTGCACATAATAATCAAATGGATTCTGATAGTAGATTAAGTAATATAATCCAATAAATGTGTAACATGAATCATTTTATGTTTTGAGTATAATAGAAATGGAAGTAAGTAAGACATAATTGTAGATGCTCATTTTTAGTAGATTGAATGGAAGAGATTGTGTCTTTCAAGAGTGATAAGTTTTAATAAGATAACACTAAATTGGATAAGAATTTTGTAATCTAATTTGACAAACATGAATATAAATCTAATCTTTACAAAATATACTTAATGAAAAGAGGTAGGCCACTAGTGGCGTAAGAATTACATCGAAATGCAGTAAAATTTCATTGATAAATGGTTTGAAAACTTGCTTTCAAACTAGGTTAGAAATAATTAAGAAAGAGGATTAGACTTTTGGTGAGCCATGTTTAATTTCAGTTTATGTTGAAGTTGTTAGATGTAATTATTTCGCTAAGTTAGTCAATAGTTTGGTAGTAAAAGAGATAAGTCACTTGCAACTATCACTCTCTTGTGAGCTACTTGGTCAATATGATGCACAATAAGGTTGTGCCACATAAACCAGGTAGCGTGGCAATGGGTGTGGTTGTTGAAGTACTACTACCAAAGAATTATTTGAAGAAAGCTTATAGCAATGTGTTGACATCATGTATGTGATAAAAATTCAATGATTACAGGCCATAATAAGGGTTGGAAAAATTCCTAAAAATGAGGAAAGTGCAACAAAGTGTGACAATGCAGCAAGTAATGTTTACGGATCATCATGTTTATTTGAATACCACAAATTATGCTTTGACAATAAAAACATTGATAGTGAAAGCACATATGATAGAAATCTTATAGTTGGAATCGAATTTGGCTCTAATTCCATAAATAAGAAGAATAATGAAAGAAGAAAAAAGGTATGGGAATGAAGTGTAGAATATGCCCTCTGTAATGATGACATTAAATGTCAAAATTTAAATTTTGCATTTTCACAACACAAGTTCTACTAGATTTCTTATGGAAACAATCTTAATACTAATAGAAAATTGACAAAGATACTACCAAATAAATAATTGATGTAAACATTTGTAAACATTTTAGCCTTCTACATGACTTGCTATAGCATAATATAAGCTTAAAGTTTTAAATAACAAAGAAAAATATATATATGGGCCTTAGCTAACCTTATAATACATCTTACCTTGCACTTAAAATGTTCTAAGCTAAGAAAGAAAAGGTATAATGAAAGATAACTGAATTTAAGATCAATGCACACATAGTGGCTTATAAAGAAATGGAGCTTCATAACTTATTGCGTACCATAAAAAAAAAGTCATATACCAAAATATATATAAAAAAGTTTGAGTAAAAGGGAATGTAATAGAACACATGTCTACTCCTTTCTTCATGAGTGCAACGAAGCACAAAATTACCTTCCTGGCAAAGAAATCACACATCCAATTATTAATCTCCATATTCTGATTACATAAAAACATTTTAAAGTAATAATAAGAATCCATTGAATAAAACAACTATAAAATCAATTTCACCAATTCACATTAATTCCAATGAAGCTTTGTAGCTACATAAATACACAGCTTCCAACGAGTCACAGCACCTCACCTAAAAGTAAAAGTAACATTTTTTGGAGAAAAGAAAAACCTAGCCAAAAAATTAAAAAGGCCTCTTCCATCTTAATCATGAACCTTATTCAACATGATTTCGTGGTGTAGACCAATATTACTTGCTAACATTGTTTATTCAATTTTTATGGACTTACTTTTAAATATCCCAAATGTTCAAATAGATTCACATTTATCTTATTTTACAAATTCGTCTTCACTCTTATATTGATAATAATTTTTTAAATATGTTTTGCACATGGTCTTTTATCATTTTTAGTGTACCATTTTCTTAATGATTTTTTCTATGTTATGAATGTTTAATTTTTTTACAATGAGAATTTTGTTTAACATGTACTCTCAAGAACCTTTTTTCAAGTATTTATTGTAAATAATATTGTATATTAATGACATCTCTTTTTCTTATTATTTTAAAATTTTTTATGCTTATTGAATATATATCATTACTAACTGTTTGCTAAAATTAAATACTTTTGAAAAAATTATTTCTTTTCTTGTAATAACATGTTTATGATACTTCTAATAATTAGAAAATTCCTTGATAATAAAAAAATTTGTATATGTTTTATGCCTACATACAAAAAATTAGTATTTAACATGTTATTGATATAGTTTTAAGGATCTTAGATTTTTCATTATTTACATAGCATTATATATGTTTGCTTTTCTTATTATTTTATTTGTACTAACAAATTTTTACTTATTGGCCTCCTAAGCCTCATGACTCAAGTTTAAGTTTAGCTAAAAATAATATTAATAAAATAAGCCACTAATAAGTTTTCCTAGTCGGTTATATTACATTAAATCTACGTGACCTATAGAGAACACTTGAGTGAATTAGAGAATAATTGAATAAGCCTAAAATGAAATTCAAATGAACCTGAAATCAGGCTATTTCAAAATCATAATTGAAGCAATAAGTGTGCGCAAGGTGACTAATCAATAAAATGAATTTAGAAATAACCTTGGATGCTTGAAAGAAAGAAAGATCCTTCACAATGTCAAAAAAAAAGAGAACAATTTTTGGAAAACTTTATATGTGGACATTTTTCCAAATTTTATCTTATAAGATTGAATTTAAATGCATCATTTAATAAAAATATGTTAAAAGACATAATTTGAATGCTTTCACACTTCACTAATAAAATGGTTTGAAAATGTTTTAAAAATTAAACTAGTGCAATGGTAGCATGCATGTATTGAAGAAAATATATTACACACACAAAGATCTAAGGTACTTTGAGTATTTGCTAAGAAAGCATAAGTCTAGGATGCATCCAACAAATGCCTATTAACCATGTGTAGAATAAAGAAAGATTTGTTCAAATAATTCCACAAACCAACACAGCAAAATAGTTGATAGTGCATTGTTATATATGTGCAAAATGTCAACATAAATGCATAAAAAAAGACAATGCATATAGACACTATTCCTAACATAAAGCATATCTAGCTGACTAGAAATTATTAATCACTAGTAAATATGATCGTTTAGGTAAACAATAAATTTGCATAGCCAGTAGACGTTCTTAAGTTAGCTCAAATCCTATCTATGAAAGTCTAATGTTAAATTCGCAATTTAAAGGGACTGAATTAATTCTAAGAAAGCAAAACTATTCTAAAGTTTTTATAAGTAGACTTGAATAAAAAATTTTGGAATTCATGCTACATAACATTTTTTAATAGAATCAAATACTACTATTCCTTCATTAAATTAATTTTATGATAGTTAACTATTTTAAAAGCCTTATAAACATCAAAAGTATACAACTACACGTTGGAAGTATTGTTCGATAAGTACATTGTTGTACATAATTCCCTCATCAACCTCGTGCATCAGCAAATTTTATGGAAGTGTTTTCTTCTATTTTTTATATGTTTTACATATGACCAGCATTTTATAGAATCTTATGCATTATGCTTTAAGCAAAAGGAGTTGTTTTTAAGAATTATAATATGATTAGGTTTTAGTTACAAAAGTAGCAATTTTTGTGAAGGTTGAATCTAACCCACAAAATCTCAAGAAGGTTTGATTTTAACATTATAAGGGTCAAACATAGATTGTGTACGAACAAGCAAAATAAAGAAGGGGTTGTGCACTAGCACAAAGAGAAAAACACTCAAAGTGAGGTTGTGTGTTTACCTTTTGAAAATGACATTTCTTTTCTTCTCAACTTGTTATGTAGTGGTTCACTTGGATATAAACTCAACCAACTAAAATGCTCTTGGTATTTTTTAAATACTACCAATATTCTTCTTGTTTTCACTTACCAAGAAAGTTATTACTATTACTACTGCAAGTTGGATTCTTTTCGACTAATAGCAGTTATCATAAACAATCTACTAGTTTTTAAAACTTGTGAAGTAAGATTTTTAGGGCATAGCACATACATTTTTCTCTAAAAGCAATAGCATTTGAGGGACAATCAAAGCAAATAGTCTTGGTAAGTTTCTTATTATGGTCATCAGTTACCATTTTTTATGCCTAGAAATGAATCAAAATTCTATTGACACTTTTAGGGAATCAATTATCCTTTCTTTAAATGTTGAGTGAAGATGTTGCTTAAATTATATTATAAGGTCAACTTTCATGCACAGAATGTGAAACGATCCAAGAAATGACAATTTTTTGTTGATGCCTTTCTTTGTTAAACACCACTAACTAGATTAGACTTAATAGCATACATGCACCATGTTATTTTTGGAACAGATCAATGAATAGGTCTTTAAAGTCTAATCTTGATCACAAGCTCATATGACCTACAAGCACACCAAGATCTAGTTTTCTCATGCTTATCATCTCATTTTCTTTATTCTTAATTTGTGTAGGCTAATCTTTAAATGCTTATTACAATTTGTACCACTAGTTAGGCATCAAACCTTGCTCTAGAGGTCAATTATGCCAGTGTTTGTAATGCTAATAGCAAAGCAATGCTAAACTAAAAATTCTTCTTAATTTTCCTTTATTAGAGCTTAATCTTAAAAAAAGTGATAAAGCTCAAACAAGAGAGTTTTCTTTTCTCTTTCCTAAAGGGCACAATTTATTCACATGATATTATGTAGAACTTGTCACTTGTAGAACCCACACATCAACGAAGCACAAGTGACCTTCTATGATCGATTAACTAGAATAGAAACTTTGGAAGACAAGCTAGAGAAATATGGTTTTTGTATAATCAAACTAGAATAGGCTCAAAATGAGCCTACCTTTTCAAACCTAATATTGTCATCCATTCTAATCAAATACCTCTTATAGTCAACTTGGGTTAATACTAAGATAATAATGGTAACAAACACATAAATTCTGCAAAATCTGGCATTCCCATCTTTGAAAGTATCATAAAACTAAGAAAATATATAGTGTAGAAAGTTTTCTTGAACCATTTCCTAATGATTTAAGCTTAATGAAAAATAAGGATATTGTTTACACAAACAAAATAAGCTAGACAAACTCAACTATCTATAAAAATCATAAAAACTTACTGTTGACAAAGGGTATCACCACTCATCAAAATATATATGCCTCTTTTATAAGAATCACTTACTTGACCAAAAACTTGCCTAAGAAATGGAGGAAAGTATGTTAATGAGTACATTACAACATTTTGATGAGTACATTTGCATTGTGGTGTTAATGTAGACCATTTGGTCCCGTCTTCTATCTTCTGACTTGGGCTTAGAGCCATATTTAGAGGAGCTTTTCATGCAAAATGTTCACACCTTAGAAGAGGCCCATAGGAATTCTACTAACTTTTTTTTATGAAAACTAGAAACATTTATCAAGCCAAAAATGTTGAAGCATCAACCATGTTAAACTTCTAGCTAACCAACACCAGATGCTCCACAAGTAGTGTACCAAAACAAACCACTCCAAGCCCTCTCTATCCTTAAACATAAAATGAAACCCAACCAACCTATTAACTAATCAACCAAGTAAGTTGCTCTCAATGTTAAAAGTGCATTCATACAGTGGCCCAATACCAAAGTGACATGTAAGGTATATCGAGGAAGACAAATATGGGGTATCAAACACCAATGAAGAAATATGAGATTAAAGAATATGCTTCCTAATCCTACTTCACCAATGAATACTCCAACAAAGAGTGAGAAAACAACATTGGAGACACCCTCACCTAACCAAAGGGAAGTAAAGATTGAAGATATACCACAATTTTTCAAATCTTTGTCAAGCTTAAGGAAAAAGTTTATAAATATATCATAGAATATGATAGTAGAGTCAATCCATTTTCTACAAATGATGTAGCATGCTTCCAACTATGGACCATTCATCACCTAAATGCATAAAATATTTTTTTTTGTTAACAAAATATGCATGTGTGCCAAGAAAAAATGAATTTTACTTGTTAAATTTGGCCAATAATTTTGAATATATTTTATGTGATGTTGTTGCTATGTTAATATGAAGTATCATCGTATTATAACCATGGTTATATGACCATGATGCCATTATTGCTAGCAAAACCAACACCTACACATTTACACATCATGACTACAAATTTAACATACACCCATCAACACCTAAAGATCACATCGAACCTATTAAAAACCACCTAACATCCCAAATAAGAAAATCTTATTTATGTCCCATGGTAAAGTAGATGAAGCATTTATTGATAAAAATTTCATTTAACACATATAAATACATTATATCGTACTACCTCTCATTATAGAATCCATTTTATTTTGCTTTCTTAAAACTTTTACAAATGAACCCTAAAGTTACCACTTCCTCATAGCATCCAATATATTGTAGACCTCATGCTAGGTACTGGTTTACTAAATATGTTACATTATAGGATGAATCCTTCTAAATATTAAGAACCCAACTAACAACTGCAAGACTAGATAGACAAAAGATTCAGTTTTGAAAGTCATAATCCAGGTGCTGTTTCTATGCCTCATCCCCAAAGAAGGATGGTTAAAGGAGAATTTGTTTCAAAAATTGGGAAATTAGCAAAATAATGTGAAGTGTGGGGTTCCTTATCCCTTACTTCGATGAACTGTTCAACAAAACTAATGGTGTCAGAATTTTATCCAAAATTAATTTAAAAAGTAGAAAACACCCAGATAGAATGTAGTTAAGGGATGAGTGAAAAACTACTTTAAAAATAAGGGATAGATTATATATGTAGATAGTCATTCTGATGTAGGACTAGATGAAAATTGCTTAGTTAGAAAATTCGTGACTGATGCACAACAAAGAGCAGGGCCGTCACCCTAAGGGACACACACCTAGATACGATGAGGGTTGAATGCAAAAGGCACCAACCAATGAATCCTAACTAAACTTAGGATCGTTAGCGGCTAAGAAGTCGCTAAATCGATTACGGCTACACACTTTCAAACACGCAGAAATAGGGAGTACTTAGATTGGTTAAGTACCAGTTGAACTTAAAATATAATTTATAGTAAAAGTTGTACTTTGCAGAATGAAAATATATTGAAGACAAATTAATAATCTAGGAATGAAAATTACTCGTAAAAAGGAAGACGAGGAAAAACAAAAAATTCCAACTTGAAGATGGTTGAGCGATGAAGGGAGACGATAGACTGGAGTGGCGTCTCACCACTTGGACCTCGCGTCCCTCCTCCCAGTATCAAAGCTTTGACGAGTCGGCACGCCAAAGACACTCAGAGCACTCACGAACTCACAATGGAAGCAAAGAACACTCAAAAAGCTTGCATTAAATATCCAATATATCCCTTACAACAGAAGAGGACTCCCCCTTATATAGGAATCCATAAGGGTACAAAAGACATTTTGACTCATAACATGGGAATACTAAAGGACACATGGGTAAACTAAAAGTCACCTAAAAATTACAAACAGACTCCTAGAAATCTGAGAAAAATAATTAAAATTAAGTTCATTCATCCTAATTTCGGATGGCTGGAGGCGCGGCGACGGCGGTGGCGGCGGCGGTGCGGGCTGGCGCGGGTCGGTGCGGGTTGGCGTGGGTCTGCGCGGGTCGCAGGTCGCGGGTCATCCGGTGGGTAGCTTGGGTAGGCGCCTGGCTGGACTCATGCACAGCTGTTCAGGCAAACCCGGATCCGGTTCGGGCACGAGCAGTTCGAAACGGTGGTGGGCGGTTCCCTGTGGCGGTGGAGGTTGTGGCGGAGGCTGTGGCGGAGGCGGTAGTCGGTGGCAGGAATAGTGATTTTGGCCTTGTTTTTTTTTTTTTTTTTTTTTTTTTTTTTTTTTTTAAAGACCAGGTCCTTGGACGTCGAAAGTCCTTCTCGAACATGATGTCCTCATCACATTTCCTTCACCATGTTTAACACACTAAATACAATTATAAGAACAATAACCCAAATACCCTTAATAAGTAAGTTTGTGAAAGTTTACTTTAATGACATCTTGAACTTTTGTTATACCATTAAACATAAATTAGAATACCTTAGAAAGATTTGTTCCATGCATAGGGAGAACACCTCTAATAACATAAAAATGCACATTTGTATCCCAACTTCTTAACTTTTTGGGCTTGAAACCTTAAAAGATGTTGTATCATCTTACTATGACAAGATTAACACACCAAATACTATTTTAAGAACAATAACCCAAATACCCTTAATAAGTAAGTTTGTGATAGTTTACTTTAATGACATCTTGAACTTTAGTTATACCATTAAACATAAATTAGAATACCTTAGAAAGAATTGTTCCATGCATAGGGAGAACACCTCTAATAACATAAAAAATGCACATTTGTATTCCAACATCTTAACTTTTTGGGCTTGAAACCTTAAAAGATGATGTATCATCTTACTATGACAAGATTAAGCCAAAAAATTATTGACCAACACATTAGTTAATTCATAATGTTAAGAGTTTTCATGGCCTAACAACCTTGTAAAGGAAAAGGAAATAGAGAGGACACTGGTTAAGATTTTTATTGCTCAAGGACCAGTTAGACATGTTTCAACAATTCTAGATAATCAAGCTCTCTTTGCCTTATGTTCTGAGTTAAAATGGAGACTAAAATTCTATTATATATTCACATCATAAATGAATAAAACTACAAACAAATGGCCCATTGAGCCCATTTCTACTGATGCCATCATTTGTTGTTTCCTCCATCGCTCATTATTGAATTGACCAGATTAGACTTGATGTTGACTTGGACTATACTCCATCAAAATATATTAGTGAATTGGCCATTTTGGCTTAATCCCATGCATGAATTTGCAAAACCCACAATTGCAGCCAGATCCATTAGGTTGTAGCCACTTATTAGATAAACCCACCAGTAGTAAAGGTCATATATCTTCTAAACAAACCTAGACAATTAACACCAAACTTATCCAACAACCTACTCTGTGATACATTGACCCAAATCTAACTCTTGGCATCATTGACATAGCAATGGCCCCAGCAAATTTATTTATGACATGACTATTTTGATATGACCTTGGACTTTGCTGACGTCTTATCGACTCACTAATCCAATGCACAACATGTTGACCCAGAACATAATGACCAACTCCATGACAAGTCAACCTTGATCAAAATCGTAAGGGCCATAACTAACCTGGTTAGCTTGAAACCAAAAATGTAACTTTTCATAAAATTATGTAGCAGTGGCTTTGACCACATAACTTTTGGTCCAAAATGATAACTTTTTAGAAAGTTGTTTTAAAATTTTTTTAACCATAACTTTTGGAAATAGCTTATTAGAAAATAGTTTTTTAAAATGAAATGATAGCTTCTTAGAAATCTATATAGAAATAGATTTCGATCACCAATTTATTTTTAATTTCTTTTTTTATATTCTTCTATTGAGGTTTTAAAAAATGGGAACCCAATCCTTTAAAATGGATGATCTTTGTAGGTGCAAAATTTCCATTGTTTCGTTGTTTCTTGTTGAGGTCTAATTTTGATTGTAACAAAAGTCTAACATGATGACTTGTTATAACACTAATTTTGTGAGTAGAGGAGCAAGGTTTGAACAATGAGATACCATGCTTATTAACTATGATTATATGACATCACTTTTCTATCCTAGCTACATAATGGTTTCCTTTACTATGTTGTTTCTTACACTTTATTACTTCCCTTTTACTTAATTTTTGAGCATTGTCTCATCCCTTGTCACTTGATTTCTTAATGTTTTCTCAAATTTCTAGTCTTACTTATCATTGCATCAAGTACTCTACTCATTTTTTTTAATAAGTGCTTGAACTAATTTTACACGTTGTTGTTACACACGATTGTTTATAAGATAGTAAGTTTTTTCAATTCCTTCAATAAACACCCATGTCACCTTTACTTTGCTCTTTCATTGTTGCAGAGCGAGTCTTACCAAACACTTTTACAAGTAGACCATCTCTATGTTATTAGTGAGGTAACTAGCTTAGCATACAATGTGACCCTTGTGTTGCTCTTGATGCCTCGTGTGTGTTACATATTTTTGTTTCTAGTGTTTATCATGTCATCTTTTATGCTCTTATTGTATACAAATTAATCTCTAGGTGCTCATTACAATTTCTACCACCTATTTGGCATCAATTCACATTTAATTTTTGGAAGAGATGATGACTAGATTCTTATTGTCCATACATTTGTTCTAAAAAGCCTTATAGAGAAATGCTATGTCTCATCCAAAAGGTTTTAGGTGAAAATATTGTTTGAAAGCCCTTCCTTGAATGCTCTAAAGAGGAAACTCTTTAGAAGAACAAACATCACACTCAACTTTTTCATTTAGGTGTGAAGTCACTTAGGTGCCTAAAAAGTTGGAAGATAAAAGAAACCAAGAGAAGCTCACAATATAAATCTTCCCTTGAGTTTCAAGATATTAGGAAGTGAGTTATGTAAGCCCTATCATTAACTAAGATCACCTTTAATCACATTATCTTTAGGAGATTTGATGAGCCAACTATATAAGGAATTATTGGCTGTTTCCTAGGGTGTTATGAAAGCTAAGCCTTGAAGAAGTCAATAAAAGAATTAAAATCATGGTCTTGGAGAGGTGATGATGGATAACTTAGAACTAGAAGAGAAGAAAGAGGTAGATTCATTGGTGAAATCCACTAAATTGATTAAGGTAGGATGTACCTTAAGGCTATGTAATTAAACAGGAAATTTGTGTGGATTCAAACAAAATATTTTTGGTATATGGACATGATTCTATTTTTAGGATTTCTCTAAGAGGACAATTATAACTAAATTTCGTAACAATTCCTAGATCATATAACTATGTACATAAACTTGTGTTTTGATAATTGAATGAATGATAAGGTAATATCCTATTTTTTAAGATGATTATTGAATTAGAATTTCACTCGGAAAAATAATTAATTATTTTTAAGGACTAGTATTTACCATGATTAATGGTATAATAATTACTAGAATAACAATACTAGAATAGTTCTCAAATCTATACTATGTGATGTGCTATACCAATTATACAAATTTCTTCCATGTTATCCAAACCATAATTGCTAAAACTTGTAGCAATGAAACTCCTTTTACCTAGTGTAAGCCTTAAGGTGCTTGGTGGACGGCTTTGGAACCTTTTTCTACTGAGCTAGAGCTTAAATCAATTGACCCATAATTTTTTATTTCTCTCGAATCATACTTGTGGATGATCCATGACAAAGGAAGCAATGTAATGGTAAGATGATTTAGTATTTCAAGTATAATTCTGATATAATAGAAGACTATAGTGAAACAAAATCTTCCTTATGTGAGATGGATGATAAGTTCACTAAGCATGATGTTAATAATTTTTAGTTCAATTATTCCTAAAACATCATTGTGGTTAAACTATGTGTGCACAACTTTCAACTAGGAAGAAGTTAAGCGAGTTCTACCAAGAAGTGAATTTTTTCAACTTTGAATGCTAACCATGATCAACATTTCTCTAAGTGTACAAACATGCCAAAAGAGGGGGATAAAAAAATGGATCACTCCTTGGCTAAAAATTACTATTTTCAAGATGAAACAATATTCATAAAAGAGACAATATTTAGGTTGATAAATATGATAAAGGAAATTAAGAAGAATAATATAAGAATAAGGTTAATGTAAGCCTTAGATTCTTAATTCCCAAAATTCTAAGATGCGAGTGGTATCAAACCCAATGTCATAGGTTTGAGCCCTTAATGTGCCAGTATGGAAAGATTTTTGGTGTGAAAAAGTCATATCTATATGGATCCACCATTGCAACTAATGTGAAATGCAACATTCATATGTCCTATGACAAGCTTTCTTTTTTTTGGTTAATCCTTGTGGGTGTGGATGTGCGTATGTATTCTTCTCTTTTAGGTTCCCTATCTTTACTTGTTTGGGTCATGATGAATGCAATATAAGGCTAGTCTAAGTGCTCTTAGCATTTGTTTTTTAAACAATTGTCGCTAAAGCCTATATTTATATCACATCATGGTTATTCACACAAATAATCTTTCAGTAAAAGCAAAAGAAAACATTTAGGAATGAATTTGCCCTAGTCTAAGAAAAACTCATTATTTAACATAAAGTTTGCCACCTAATCCATAGTAGTACTCCGTTGATGGCAAATATTGGTAAACTTGAATGGAGTAAAAACCCATAAAAAAATAGAACCATATTAAAATTTTTCCTTTTGAGGGAACTTTTAGCAGAACTGGTCAGTTGTTATAGTATTGTTGGAGTTAATCTCAATGTCGACAGCCATGCTGTGAGGAATTTGTATAGGAATTAGAAAAATTATAAAATGGAAAACATAACTTTCCATCTCAATTGATATATAATGCACACACAATAGTTTACAATATAGATAGGCTAAGTGTTGACCTTCATCTAGCCAAGATGAGGGTAAACACATATTGTGAAATAACTTGTATCCTATGTAGGCTGTGGTTGCTCTAAATGTTCCTTATAGGAAAATTCCTACATTACAAAACATCTAGGGGATAATTTTGATCATTGAAGTAGATGAGAATGTCTACTTAATATGTAGTTTGTTTTTTTATCTTATTATATATGATAAAGTACAGTACAAACACCATTAACTAATTTTACTATTTCTGTTTCCTTGTTGTTGATCTACATCTAGTCTAATAAATCCTAAAGCTATTAAATTGCATCCAATAGTTAAATATTTGGTAACTTTGTAGTCACTAAAGAAAAAAATTGAAAATGTATTGTGAATATTTATAGTACCATAAACTATGATTAATGGTCTCATCATGATGGTAGTGACATGTTTATGTGATAAATTTTTATTTCGTTCAATGTTCGCAAGCATTTAGTGGGCAAAGTTGATAAAGAATTTATTACATCAACATCCTTATCTTGCATTGAATCATAACTCATATACCTCATTTATTAGGAAATTTTGATTCTAATTTAGATTCAAAAAGATTTAATTTAGATATGAGAAAATTGATTTTTCTTATCCATGTAATGTGGAACTTGTGAGTGTCATTTAATCTCCTTAAACTTTATTTGTTTTGTAAATCTTTTATTTTCCTATGGTAGTAAATCAAAACAAAAAATATTATGCTAATTCCATTATCCTTTTCAACTTGAGGTTCTACCTCTACTTTCTAATGTTGAAGAGAAAAATTGAAAACACTTCAAATTCATGCAATGCATGTTAAACAATTTAGATTATATAAGATTTTTTGTATACATGACTATAAAGGTTATTTTGCCTTCCAATTGTCAACCATAAAATTGTGAGTGGCTTGCTCGTGGTTATTCTCCTTTTCTTTTTTATATATTCCTCTCTAGCAAGCTTATTGTCACCTCAAATGCACAAACAAGCCATGCAAACAAATGCCTATTACTTTAACAAAACTAGTGCATGAATGAAACAAGTCCAATTACTATAAACTAGAACGTGCAATTAGTGTGTGTGACTTCAATTCAATCCATAGCAACTTGATCTTAGACCAAAATAGTCTACTAATAAACTAATATATATTTTGTAAGAGTTAAATAAAAAAACTACTAAAAATCTTGCCCATTTAGTCATGGATGCTGGCAATGATGCACAAAACTATCGAATAAAATCTGATAAAGAAACAAAATTACAATAGTTTCTTCAACTTATTTTGTGTAGGTTAGCAACTCTTTTTCACAAATTTTATATAGTGCCTTTTGTATAAGTTTTTTAATGATATTTTTTCCATCAACTATTTAATATTAATTTAGATGTTTGACAAGATCCTAAAATCAATACTAAGCATGATGAAGAATCACGTAGAGTATAACACCACATCATAGATAGAGTTTCCCTTAGTGGTCCATATCAAAGTCAGACAGCTTATCTTAAAATTATAATCGAGTTGAACTATTGAATTTTTTCTAGTTTACTAAATTTGTTATTTTAATATTAGTTTTAGTGGTTCACATAACTTTGCCATGATATTTTGCCCTTAATTACCATTGTATGATTTTTGCAAGTTTTCATTAAGGATAGTATTTTAGTTAGTTTTTCTTTTGATTTTAGGTTTATTATTATGGTATGTTTAAAGCTCTATTATGGAGTACAAAGAAAGATTATTTTATATTACCATTAAACTTTTTGAAATATTAAGGTTAAATTTAGACATTATAATAACGTTTTATGTATAATTCATAAACCTAAGCTTTGTCCACTCGTGTCATTAAGGTTCTCGGATATGAATGTGTAAGGTAAGCATAGCCTTGGAACCATGCTCAAAGGCATAAAAAACTTTAAAGTAAAAGGAAGCTATAATAAAAGATATTTATGTTGGACTCATGAAATTCAATTTGTGAACCTTTGTGAAAAATGAAAAGTAAGCTTTGGCTAGCCAATCTATGGACCAAGACCTTGCAAGAAGGTTGAAGAGCTTGAAATAAGACATAGGGTTGTTTTAGGTTTGGCCATGTAAGTAATATTGTAAAGATGTTGGCTAGACCGTGGGTTGAATAGGTTATTTGGGTACGACCATATGCAATTCTTTTTTGGCTCTTAAGTCACATGATAACACTCTCGATGGTGATCTGAGAATTTTGTGGACTCTTAGGAGAGGACATATGATCATCATGATGACTTTGGATTGCCTTGGGATCATAAGGGTCACTAGTGATACTTGCGTGATTTGAGATTTATTTGTACTAGTAATAAGTTAAATATATAATCTAAGGTTAAATGCCAAGCCATTATGAACTCTATGATTATCTTTGATAGGAAAGGTCAAAAACAAATTGTGGCCAAGATTAAATTTAAGAAAAATGAGCTCAGAAATTCTACATAGTTGAATTAGGATTTAGAAATGAATGGTTAAGCATGTAGTTGGAGTGTCACATTTCATGATCAAAACCTCTAGAATTTGTTGAAAGCTATTGTATGAATAGTCTTAGAGGGGAAGAATTACACTTTTAGTCCTATGAGAAATCCATTGGTGTGCTTTGTTATATTGGAAACTACTTATGGTTTTTGAAGACTCTTAGAATCTTACATGGATGCCCATGTGATTATCATTACCATGTCAAATGCTAGATTACTTTATTTGAAAAAGTCGTAATGCTTGCAATGATTCTTATGCATAGGAAATTATATTGTTTCATGAAGTGGATGTTAAGTACTTTATTTGTCATAGTTTCAGGAAATATATATTTTATTAGTTAATAGATGATTATATCATTTGGTTAGTTTGAAATTTATGTCATTCATTCATAAGATTTATCATATTATTACATTAATATTTTGTATTATGTATAACAATTTTATTGTATGGCATAAAGATTTCTTGTTGAGCCACCTAGTTCTCTCCTTTATAGCAAGGTAATGTTGCTAAAATTTGAATAAATATTGAGCTAGAGATTGTCAGAGCAAATGAATTAGTTGGATACCTCAGTTTATTTATTTGATCATCAATAATAATAGATATTTCTCATAAATTATATTTTATTAGATATAGGATTGTATCATATTGTCTTATTTTCCTTGTTGCTTATTTTTTTAATCAACATTGCTAGTTATTTGTGATACTTACATAGATTGGATTAGAATTGAATGCTTTTATTGATTTTGTAGATTTTTTTATATGTGTTTTGGTCTTGTGAATGAGAGAAATTGCTAGAGCCTTAGCATGATAATTTTTGGATGGAACTTACAAGTACAACATGATAATGTGATTTTTAAGAATTTGCTTACACATGAATTTTTTTAAAAACTTATGTTTGATAGTGTAAGATCATTCGAGAGTTAGGCTAAAGAAAAATGGTATGTGTGTGTGTGTGTATTATGTGTGTACAATTGAATCTTTTTTTGTTAAGAAAAAGTAGTTATATGATCGAATGAATATATGCATTGGAAGATTATTTTCACTTTTAAAGGTTTACTTTTTCTATATTATAAAAAGGTGAATGTTGTTATCCCAATGAACCAGTGGAGGACCAAAAAGATTTTGATGATAATAACCCAATTATGTGAGGTTTTAACATAATCATAAAGCCAAGATATATTTTGTCCAGATAAGCGATGAAGAGGACCTTCAAAGAGACATTGAGAATTTCTAAAATCATGATTTTGTGTTGTTCGTCATTATAAAAGAAGAGTAGTAAATATGAAATCCTTAGAGTAGCATGTCACAAAGAGATATATTATGAATTAAAATTTAAGTTTTTTTAATATTTTTTATAAGCTTAATTTAAATAATTTATGCATGCTATAAAAATTAAATTGAAATTAAAATTAATCAACTTAAATTTTTTTAGAGTTTAATATCATTGATAATCATTCCATTATCATCTTAAGTATCATTTTTCTTAACTTTTATTATTTTTGTTTACAAAATAATTAATTAAATTAAAAAAAGTTAAAAAACCAATTCCACTCAAATTAACTAACCTAAACCTATGTAACAAGTTTTAGGAATAGAGCTTTAATGTTAAATCCATTAGCTACAATAATTGAATCAAGGCATCACTCCTAAACATAAATGGAAGTACCCTGAATCAAGGCACTACTCCTTAAATTCATAAATAAATTAATCATATTAAATAAATTTGGCAACAATAACCCTCAAATCAAAGTATTACTAAGGCAAAAAAAATATCTTATATGGAGAAAAAATAAGAGTAAATACATCATGTAGGGGATAAATGTAAAGCTTTTTCCACATAGCTAATTCTAAATTACAATAGTGATGCCAGCTGTCTAATCATGCAACTTTAGAATCAAATGATCATTGCCATAATTTGCTTCTTTAAGCGATAATTCTTCTGATTGTCTAATCGCTCCATTAAATGATTGCATGTTCTGCATTTAATCTATAAGTAAAATTAAATCTATTCGTTAGATCATAATTCAGATTTAAAATTTCATATGAAATACAAATATCTAAACTACTCGAGCATATTCCTAACTGACCATTTGTGTAATTTTTGCAATCAAAAGTTCCAAGATTTTTTTAACATATAATTATGATTCAATGACTATTTTAACAAATATTTAATAGTTTTTGCTAAGTTTATTTAAATAAAATTTAGTTTTTAATTAAAAAAGTATCTATCAATTAAAAACATCAAATGGTTAGTTTGGTAAATACTTTAGGCCTTAGAAAGTGTTGATAAATTATCTACTGATTGATCAAAATAAATTTGTGAAATTTCCAAAAAAATACTAAAAAAAATTTTAAGTTTTGACATTAAAGCCATTAGTAGCTAGTCCTCATCAAAATCTTTATATGTTGTGTCTTTCTTCACTTACCTGATATTCCCCCTTAAAAAAAACATAACTCTCATTTCCTCTTTTTATCTTATTAACTTAAAACAATTGTTCCTTGTTGAGCATTTGTCAAGCGTAGCAATTACTATTTACATGTTTTAATTGCCAATTTCCTTTCCTCATTCTACAAATCTTACTTCATTGTAAGGCCACTATGGCTTATTCTTTTATTTAATTATTTTGATAGCCAAGCATACCCTTTTTTTGGCAAAAGACATATATATATATATATATAAGATGTCTCTAAACGGGTTACTCCCTTCAAACTCACTCTAATAGGTTAAACTTTCAATTGAATGACCCAACATAGAATTTCGAAGAGTAAGAATTCAAAACATTTGGCATCTTTGAATCTATTGTGAAGAGGTAAGCATGTGCTCCTAATATTTTTGTTAGAAATGGAAAACATTTGATGTTGGATGTAAAATATTCAGAAAAGTATAATCTTTTTAATGAGGGTCCTCAAATGGTTCTAGCCTTTTAGCTCAATACTAAACCTTTGTAAGCTCTAATGTGGATCTCATTAGAGCATCATCCAATAAAATTGGTTGACAAGTAGGCCCTATTCTCAATCATGTTAATAGTTAGCAAGCCATTAAAAGTATTTCTATGACGTTAAACTTAACAATCCTCCATGGGGCTTTAGTCTATGTTTTGGTCTTTCTTGCTAAAAACATTACTTTAGATATTAGAATCTCTAAAAATATTGGGTGCAACAAGTCTTATTGAAAAAAGTTATGTAATGAAAAGTTTCCCAATAATTATCAAAGTAACTATATAAAAGGATTCTCAATGTCCAACGCAACCAAGAAAAAACTTCTAAATCCTTCAATGTAAGAAATGGAGAAGATGAGACACTTCCAATTAGAAAAGTAGTAAGCAATATGAAACTTCGAACTTTGGTAGCATCTATGTATAAAAAAATATCAGCACTGCACTACATCATAAAATATCAACACCTTATAAAAAAACATAATTGTACTATGAATCATCTATTCAATGATAATGTGATCAATTTTAATTAGTAATTATAAAGTAAGATAATATTAATGTAATTTGAAACTTATGAAGGACATGTAGCTTAAAAAACAAGTATATATTCAATTTATCAAAAGCTTGAATAAAGATCACTAGGAAAAAGAAAAGACTCCCAAGCTTTCTACGATACACTTGAAAGACTTCATAGTGGCTAGTAGAGACAAGTCAATAAGAAAAGACATTAAATGGAATGTCAAAAAAGTGATTTGCATTTTAATTACCAAAAGAAGCTTTCAAGTATGTGAAAATGTAGACATTATAGATTATAATTAATAATGTCTTACTTTTAACATAAAGGGTGTAGTTAGTTCTACAGTAGCTTGATGCCTTAATAACATGTTTAGATTACACAAAATGAAGTTAATGGCAATGATGGAATACTTTGAAATTAATAGATTAATTCACATCCTTCGCAAGAGATTGAATTTTCATTATTGTGAAGAAACATTTCTGACAAAGTATAGGAGTTTTTATTGTCGTACTTGCAATATTTAAAATTAAAAAAATTAAGAATAATTTCTTGACATGGTGATATGTAAATGATGTGCTATCTATTTGTGTATGCCAACAACTCCTTGGTTAAAAGAGTAGATCTTTAAAGGGATTTAAGATTCTTGGTGGAGGCCTATTTGTCTTTCCTAAATGGAAATGATAATCAAATTTCTTTGCTAATGTTCAGAAATATAAATATCATTCTTGTGGATAGAACCCTATTAAATTATGATTTTCTTAAAGCCTTCCTAGTTAGTGGCTCAACATATGAACAAGTTCTGGTTATATGAAACCCTATTATAGATCATTTCTCCATCAACAATTAAATCTAATCCTAGACAACTTAGATTACAAAGCACTTGGATTGAAAGTATATAATTCTCTCTATTTGATGCTCAGAATTGTAGCCTTCCAATTTCTAGCTTAGGAATGTGGGCTCCAGTTTATATATTGAAGAAAGCTAAAGTCCACCATAAAGAATGGTGTGAAACTTAATTTGGTAATTTATTTTTGATGATTGAAAAGGAAGAATAACATGTTATTAATAGGGTAAACAACTTAAAAGAGTTACAGATTAGTTATCATGGTTAGAACAAACAAAGCTTAAGATGAACAAACCATGGTTTCTAAAATGGAAGAGATGTATGGGGAAGACATTAAAGAATACTATGTGATACTTTTTTGGGAAATATATAGGACATTTTTGAATTATAAAAACCACAACCAATTACAAAATAAATACCTAAAATTTTCAAAAAAAACTTCTTAATAAGTTATAGAATTAATTATTCTAATTAGTTCCTAAAGAAGGACATGCATTTTGAGCAGTAGTAATGGAGAAAGATGAGGTAATAGGCAATACATGGTGTAACATGGGTGGACCAATGTATCACTTTTGGTTCCAATTTTGGTGAGGCACATCGGTAGAGAGGCATTAACAGTTTGGATCTGCTTTGGAGGTTAATGCGGATTGAAGAGAGTCAGCACGAGTTGATGAGTTAGGGCCAATGGGGATGTTAACACCAATTGGCAGAGGTGGATGACAGCACAAAAAGATGAAAACTAAATTTTAATCCCTTTTTAAATCCATATTTTGAAAAATTTTGTACTAATGGACTTGTGAGATGGTTGAAGAGAATATACTAAATATAAGATGAAAATCTTGAAAAAGTATCCAATAGTTCTTTAAATAATATAAATTGAATTATAAATGTAAATAAATTGATGAACTAATAAAAATAGAAATATGTAATAAACAAAGGTCTACTATATTTTATCCACATAACAATAATAATAATAGAGATTAATGAGAAGTACAGAAGCCAATCCTCAAAGGGCTCCAAGTTGAAATAAATAATATGTCTCTTAGTTAAACTTCCACGTGATGTACTAGATGCTACTATATCAAATGGATAAGAGTTAAAAGATAGGTACTATGTAGCTTAGAATGGTGATAAAAACATAAATGTCATCCACACAATGCCAATAATAAACAAATGAATGATAATGTAAAAAAAATAAAAGATCAAAGTGGGAGTTGGGTCTTAGAGAAGGACTTAATTGCCAAATACGTTGTGAATTCCTGACAACTCACTATTACCTATTAAGAAAAATGAGAGGTGCTCTGATTTATGATGCTTGGACTCACTAAAAAGTAATATGATGCTAATTCAGCTACTTAATAAGGAGAAAATAGAAAAAAAATATTTTTTCGATATATTCTTTTTGTTCTTGTAGATTGGATGGGTTTATTGTTTTTTTTACAAGCATTCATGGCCTGCATTTCAAGATGACATTTATGATGCTATCAATGATTTTCTTATTGGTAGCCCACCTCCAAAAGAATACGATAGTGCTAATTTAATTTTCCTTCTAAAGACTAATTGCAATATACCTTTTGAAGACTTTATGACAATTTGGATGATAGCTTCTAAAAAATGTACTAAGCTGTTGGTAGTTAGCCTATAGAGTTTCTTACCCACCATCATCTAATTGAAGTAATCAGTTTTTCTCAGGAAGGGGAAATCACTAAAAATGTCTTACTTGAATAAGAAATCAAACTTTCATAAGAGCAACTTCTTGATCTAAACAAGAAGGTCAAAGCTAATCACTTTATTATCGAGCTAGACTTTAAGAAAGTGTTCAATAATATATCGTGTGGGAGGAATGTACTGCATGAGTTCAACTTCAACATTTAATTTATTAATCTAGTCATCATTATCTATAATATGAGCTAGTTGTTAGTCATTATTAATGAGAAAGGAAATGGTACCATTTAACTCTCCCATTGGCTCAAGCATGCTAATTGCCTATCAACTATTTTCTCTACATTGTAGCTAAAGAACGAAGAAGATTTTTAAACAAACAACATATAAGGTAAAGCAAAGCATTAAGCCACTCTAAATGGTTGTCAACCGAAGTCCCATTTGTCCTTTGTATATTGCCCTTTACTCTTCTTAAGAGGTGATAAACACTCAATCGAAAATATCAAGTTATTCTTCTCTAATCTCTAGGGCACATCAAGTCTATAGATTAATGTATGAAGGATCTTCTATATTAGATGAACAAATGCAAAACACAAGCAAAAGAACATTGACACAGAGCTCCTACTTGAGAAAAGATACTACCTTCCATTCCCTTAACTCAAAAGCACATTATTCAATGGTAGGAAATAACTGGTCCACTTTGAACACTATATTAACAAAACATGCAAAAATAAATTACTCACAATGGGAGATAGTACTTCGTAGTCATGCCCTCATGTTAATAGTACTTTATAAATCAAATTATATCTTATCGAAGCAATAATATTATTATGTTTTTAGAAAGCGTGATAAATGGTTTTCTTTGTGGTGATAGTTATTTGGTGAGCAAGCACCATTTGCCTTGTTAGAACAAGATTAGCTTCCCTATGAAAAGTATGGATTACTGGTTAAAAAATTGAAGGATTTTAAGGATGCATATAATGTAAAGCTTTTATAATAATTCTAAACCTCAAACATTACATATTTTACATGCATGACATGTAAGTTCCTTTACAGAAAATGTTGTGGAGCACGTTCAAAGACTTGCTATCAAATATAAAGAATTATTCCACAATTTTGCATTTTGTGATACTAGGAACAAAATAGATAAGGATGGCAAAAGTTATTGGACCCTCACCAAAGATGGTAAATTCACTATCAATTTAGGGTGTGATAATCTTAGAGTCCATTAATTGCCATATTCATAAGTCACAAAAAAATGTAGAATAACTATCAACCTTCCAAAATATCTCTATTAATGTGGAGGCTCCTAAATAACAATTTATCTTTTGATAATAACTTAAAGAAGTTTAATTTCAATTTATTGACAAATGCCCTTTTTGTGCTAATAGGGACTCTCAAATGAATCTTATGGAACCCAATAGCTATTGAGAATTTATCGTTCTACCATCCCTCATATGCTATAATATCTAAAAGATAAAAATTCAAAACAATTCAATGGCAAATATTCCTTGTGTTTTTCTTGATAGAGTTAAACATAACACTTATTAATTTTAAAATGTTGCTTAATTTTGTAAAAAAAGTTGGATAGATCCTCAAATGGTAAAATATACATTGGTTCTTCATTTTTTTTTGATTAATTTAAAATTAAAAGAAGTGGTTCAATGGACTCTATTAGTGGATTTAGTCAAATTAAATTCTAGTGGATTGATTAGAAATGACCAGGCCCTATAGGTTGTGTTTGTGTGATTGGATACTAGTTGGTAGAGCTATTAAGGCACTCTCAATATAGAAACTAAAAAACATGTAAGTTGATGCCATTGAAATATTATTTGGTTTATATTTATGTGATAATCTAAGGTTATAAAACATCATTATAGAATAAAAAAAATAATCAATCCCTATAATGATTCAAAAAAGCATTGGAATCCCCTACTGTATCTTAATCTAACTTAATGGAATTAATCAATGTCTTTACAAAGTAGTTAAATTATAAAACATATTTAGGAAGGAAATGTAACAACAAATTAAGTGTAATAAGGAGAGTTGTTCATATATTATATTGTGTTCGTAAGGAAAATCATCCAACTAATGCCTCCATAATCAAATTTATGGAATGCATTTAGATGATCATTATAGTTGAATTGGATTTGTTCTTATGGAAATTACTAAGCATTTGGGACTAAAAATAACAGACTAAAATCTTGGAAAACCACTAGATTTTATCATGTATCTTTTATTTTAGCTAAGAAACCAATTTTGATTAACTACTTTGGTTGACATAGCTAATGTCAGGTTAATCATATTCTAAGAAAAAGGAAGGAACCTATTTGTTGCGGCTTGTTTCAAGTAAGGAAATCAATGTCCATATAATCTCTCAATTTTAACAGATGATAACTATTCTTCTTATATTTAAGATGATGGTTATTAATTATACAAAGAATACCAATTTAACCCATTCCAATATATCCCATCAAATTAAAACTTGATTATAGCAAAGATAAAAAAGAAATGTTCATAAAATTTTGAGTAGTTTCGTTAAAGTAAATTTAGCACATAAGATATTACTATTAGAATAATTTTTTTTGTAGTATTAATACAATAGATAATTTTTGAATTAGGAAGCTACTTATCAAATTTATTGTTCTTTTTTTGAAAAAGATGTGCAAAGAATGAGAAAAAAGACATATCTTTCTCAACAATTTCTTTGTAATTTGATATAATAACTAATGTAATTATCAATCAATTTTAATTACAAAAAATGCTTCTATGTCCACATCATGTAGTACTCCTTGATTTAGTACAATCTCCAAATAAACGGTATGTAAAGACTTTTTCAATGGCAGCACTTAACTATGATGGACCTAATTAGATAATACATCAGACTCTCTATTTATTTGGAATCATAAGAAATGTTCTTTGGATTCTTCACACCTTTATCATGGCTTTCAATTGTACTAATGTGTTCATTCTTGACTAAGTAAATATGATGACACTTATCAACTATTTCGACATGTATGGTTTCATCATAGTATTGAATTATATCTTACTTCATAGCAATACAATCATAGCTAAGTAGTCTGCCTAACATAGATCTTTCAGATTTGCCTAGTATGATGATTTCTTAGCATGTGCATTATGATTTTTATTAGCCTAGTGTAATGTTTTAGATCAACATTAGCATCGTCTATGCATATTTCTTGAGGCTGATCAATCAGATTTATTTTTTATTCATCCTCTTTGTGTCAAGTTCATTCTGATACTACCACTCATTGCAAAGGGTTAGATAAATATGTTGACTCTAATTTTTTTCTTACATCATACAATCAGAAAATCCATCAATATAGTACATTATATCTTATATCAGCATAAGATTGTCATCAACTAAATATGTCGCATGGAATAGACCATTTGGGTTTCTCTAAAATCCTTTTGATTTGTGTCAATTGGTTTAGTTACAATAATACACTAATATGTTAATCAAACTTATCCATTAAGGCAAATTTTGTCAATTTTTGTAGCTTAGTTCCTCAATTAGCTTGGTTTATCACTTAATCAATGTTTTCATAAAATGATTGTCAACATGGTCCTCATCATAAAATATGACAATTCCTTAGACCAAGACCAGTCATCGCACTCTTATGTGTGCTTATACAATTTCAATGCATAACTTATGTGGAATCAATCATGCTTAGTATCAATACCTTTATTCGTTGGACTCATTCGAACCAATAAATTGATTTGGTAATACTGATACTTTGACGTGACACTCCAAATCATTGAAAGGTAACTTTTTAGCATATTACATTCACGTGCATCAACACATCAAAAGCTTATGGATGCTCATCTTCCCAAACACATATCAACCATACTTTTTAGAAGCCTTGATAAAATAATAGTTCTTTTTAAGTAATAAAGTATGACTAATGTTACTTTAATATGTAGTAATGGTGAAAAAATTTATTATATGATTTTAAGAGATGTCAACTACTTATAATAAATATAAATAGAACTATATAACACATGATCAATATAATCATCTACTAGTGAAATTATATATCATCATCTAATTATTTAAAATTTTGAAAACCTCAATTCTTTATTTGCTCGTTGCCACACCAACAAAGCCATGTATAACATTAATAAGGAAACTATGTGGATCATTTATATCATCAACATAGCTTAAAAAAGCTATATATGCTTTTGATATCTACATTCATGTCATGCCAGACATGATATGGAATGTAATTAGACATAATTTCTTCTATGAAGAGAAAATCGTAGAATTGCTTTTATGCTTTAGAATTATCGAATTCATTGTAGTTCTTGCTTTGAAAAAATTATTGAGTAGTTATGTTATTAAATTAAAAAAATTTTAGTATGGTTGTGACATAGTTGCATTTCGCACATCACATACAGGTTTCATTTGAGGCATAGTAGTTCTACATGGACTTAGAGCCATTCCAAGTTTGGCACCTCAACTTTTAGTTTGTCCCTAATATCATTTCTATTATGAGGGCCAATTACAGTTGACCTTTGTTTATTACACTTTTTAATTTTTCTTATATCAAATTTTTAAGTGATTTGTATTTATAATTTGGACAGTCAATTGGACATTGATTGGTAGCCTTTTAGATACTTATAGCTTTAAATGATATCCAAGATATCCTTATAGTATGATAATTTTGTTAGCAAAAAACATTTTTCAAAATGACTTTAAAAAGGCTAAAAATTCATTTTTGTATATCGTTATAGTAGTTCAAAATGCATTTTGGTTTTGCTCAAAAAAGGGAGATCCCAGCAAATTATCTAGCACTAATAGGAGCATCAAATCTCTATGAAAACTTTTAATCGTTTAATTTCAATTTCAACTTTTGGAAATTAATCATCCAATCCAAATTTCTATTCTATCTTAGTAAGCTTGTGATTTTCTTATTTAGCATTCTAAAAAGTCCACTTGTGCACCTAGACACATCACCATTAACTTGAGTATTCTAGAAGTTGGCTATTAAAACCACTTTCCTTTAGGTTAACACCCCATGTGTTATTGATCAGTACATATCCTAAGCATCTGGGAAGGTTTTTACTTATCCAATGATACTAAAATTTTTGATTGTAAACCTATAGCACCTTTGGATTGGGTTTTATATGGATATGTTCCATGAACATAGGAACTTCTCAATTATCGATGACCTAAAAATAGGTTTTAACATATTATTTGACATTAACTTGGCATTAAAAAATGGTTAGGTATAAGAACTTTGCATCATTTTTAATTTATCATTAAACCAACATCTTTTAACTTTATGGATTTATTTTTAATAGCTTGTATTTTTTATTATATAAAATAATATTACAAAAAAAACACAAAAATCTAACTTTCAAGTCTAATGCTACAACATTTATCTATTTGTATGACCTTTTGCTATAACAGTTCATGATTTGTTTATTTTTCTTTATCTTTATGATCTAAATCACAAACATTTTTCAAACTCAATTGCTTATGACTATTTGGTCTATAAAATAATATAGAATGTTTGATGATTATTTTAAAAGAAATAGTGTACATTGCATGAAAAAAACTTTGATAACCTTGAAATGATATAAGGTTAACTTATGAAAATAAGAATTGTTAACACTTGATCATTTTTTGAAGATTTCCTTCACTAGTGAATTACATGCAAAAAAGAATTACTATGGCAGTGTTCCTCTAGAATGTGTTCAATTTTTAGTTATTTGATATTAGAAAATAGGTTGCTCAAAAAATAAAAAATTGTTTATTGTTTGATTTTTTACGAATTTTGTTGTTTGAAAAAAATATTTTAGTTTATCCATCATATATGCATATGTATGCATCATCGCAAACTATTGTTAACATCAACGTTGGAAAATTTAATGTGCAAAAATGTCTTATCATCAAGGACCAATTTGTATGCTTTATATATGTATCACTAAAGGTAATACCAAATTTTTTCTGTAGACAAAGTCCAATTTTATTACACTAATCTTTGAGAAAAACCATTTCTTCAATTTCATGTAAATATGCTTGAATTCATAGGTGACATTGTTTTAGATGTGAACTTAAAATACTTCGCAGTCATCACAACATTACTACCACTAACAAATAAATTCTTTTTTGGAGTCGTAAATACAAAGCTTTAGGAGATCATGTTGGTCTCTTAACATTATAAGCTCCTACAGAGGCTAAAATTAACTTTCTTTGATTGAAATGACATACCTAATTTTTCATTAAGATTAGCATCTTCAAATATTTGATTTGGGAACTATTGTATGTAAGTAGATAATATCATCTCGTCATGGTCCTTGACATTATAAGCTAATTGTAAAATCTATTATGCATATAAGTGCTATTTGAATATTCAATCACCACTATCGGTTAGATATTCTAAAATTTACTAAAACTACATTCATAAGGATTATCTTGAAAAATTGATCATGTACCCAACTTCTAACATCAGGTAATAAACATTTAAAATTAGGAAAAGACTACAAGATTTTATGATCATAACCAACAAGAATAACCATTTGTTAGCATAACTCAATTATTCAACTAATTTTGATTCACATGGAATTAAGCCACACCAACTTGATAAGGATGTATCCATTGTGAATCAAAATAAGTTGAATAAGGAATCTAGATGAGCTAGAATTCTAAATCCTTAAATATATATGTTGTGTATTATTTTTGAATTGCTAATAGTCTTGATTCACATGTAGTTAATCCAATGATAAATTTTTTAGTCTCAACAAATTTTTGTACATAGATTAGTTATGGCATTCACAACATGTAAGAATTAGTGTATATTCTCATGACATGTTATATAAGAAGGCTTTATTATTGTCCATTTTATAGTGGCAAATTATGTTAAATTATGATGCACACAATTATTTCATTATTAAGGAATGACTACGTAATATTGCATATCCCAAATAATCTTTTTTTATGATCCTATTAAATACAAGAGCAACAATAGTAAATAACCAAAAGTTAGATGGTCAACAGTTATGATGGATAGGCAGTGATAGTATCGATGAATAATCTTAATTTGTAGCTATAGTAGAGTGATTGGGACAGCTGGAGGTGAGTTCTTACACTCAACCATATTTTAGTTAGGCTAAGCCAATAGGACAAAAAGCTTTTGTTGAGGTTGTTTGCTAAGTTGCTAACCTTTCATAGTTCACATTAAAGTAAGAGAACCTTCAATGATCAACCAAAAATTATTTTCAATGAAGAAGAAATTGAAGAAATTGACATGCCACTCGAGGTTGAATTATTGAGGAAAGTCTTATGCATATTTCCCAATATGGAAACAATGCTATTGGAATTCAAGAAAAGAAAAATTTCCATTGACTAAAAGGTATCATTTTGAGATACCTGACATGTTCTAATTAAATTTGATAGATTATTTGAGATGTTGACACCAAGCATGAAAAATCAATGACTTTAAGAAAACAATATTTAAGTGGCATCATATGTTTCATGTTAATGTTGTTTGAATCAACATTAGCTTTAATTTAGGTTTCATTTGAGTTTTTCAATGAGGTATCTCTATACTTCTTAGATTTGCGGGTAAAAACTACAATACAAGTTACTATATCTACTATAAACCTAACTTGATTAAGCATAAACAAGATCTATGTTGAAGTGGATATAATGAAGGAATTACCTAATTGAATCTAGATAACAAAAAATCAAGAAAATCAAATAGATTATGACAATGAATTCAATATTATAACTTAGTTATTAAATCAACTTGTATGGCCAATTTTGCACCTCTCTTCAATGTAAACAAAATAAAATGTCACCAAATATACAAACTGAAATAAACATCGACCAATGTGAATGAATATAATCTCACAAAGCCATTATTTATGAATTAGAAAACATTCTAAATGAAAAGTCACTATATTATATGAAAAAATATTAGGCCACTGTTAAATTATTCCACTTTAAGGAAGTAGTATAAAAAGTCACGAATTGTTTAGCTGATACAATTAGTAGTAGAATTAGCACATACTTAGGGAAAAGAAAGTTTGCCAATGAATTAACATGGAACATCATGAATTTTTGAACAAGATAATTAATAATTAGATTTTCTTAGAGAAAACCCCAAAGACAGAATAAACAACTATGTTTAGTTTTTGATTTAGTGGCATCTTATGATATAGCTTGTTAACAAAATGACTTCCACTCATTTTAAGATCTTTGTAATGACTTGCTTAAATATTCTAAAAATTCTAGTCTAATGTAATCTAAAAAGAAGAATTCAACCAAGATTAAAATAGGCAGTCAAAGAGAAATATTAGAAATGGTTAAAGAGGTATCTTAGTTAGAGTAAGATTCATAGAAGTGCCTAATTATCATAAATTTTATAACAAATGACTTTTATTGGATAACATCCTAGCTTGTAATATAAGAGGTACAACAAATAAGAGCTATGTAACGTAGTTTATGCTTCTACTCAAAACAAAAAATAATTCTAATTGCTCTCATGGAACAAACAACTGACAGCAGCTAATTGCATAATTTATTAAAGACTTAGACTTTGAGCACAACATTGGGAATAAATCAATTGAGATTTAGGTATTATGAACTAAAACCATCCATTATCAAACTTGAAGTGAGGATGAGCAGTTAGTTCACTTGCTGATTAATAATCAATGGAAAAAAATGATGCCTCTAATACTTATGTGTATGTTGAATTCATGTGGTAAGGAAGAATACTTTGGTGCATGTTGGCTCAAATTGTGGAGGACATTAAAGCTCCATGTATAGAAATAGTATACGTTAATGTAATAGCTACAGTTGCTTAACGTAAGAGTCCCTCCAATCTTAGGGCAGAAGTACTGAATGAATTTATTGATTACATTAGCCAATAGTGCATAAGAGAACTCTCATTCATTGGGAATGTACTTACATTGATAGGGAATGAAATGGCAAATAGTTCTAGAGAAGTGTACGTTGATTGTTAGACAATCATGCTTAGATTGATGTTTTCTCAGCAATAGTAATCAAATTTTATGTGGAATTTGATCAATTTATTGATGTTTACTTTAATCTATAATGGAACATACTCCCCTGTCAAAATATGAAAACTTTTAGTGAAATTTTGTTATTATTAAAATAATTAATAAATTTCTCACTTATAAATTCTCCTTATTGCTTCTAAGGGCAACTAAATTATGGCCAAACTCCTTGTCTAATTTAGTTATCAAGATATGAAATTATCTACAAGATTTACACCTTTTTTATAAGAAAATTATCTATGTATACCTAAAATAGTCATCTAACACAATTAGTCCATATTTCTTATGTCCTATACTAATGCATTGTATGTGTCCAAACCATTTATTTAAGAAAGTTCAAAGGGTATACATAATCATTTATAAAAGACAATTTAGTTAAACCTTTTATTAAGTTATAAATAATTTATTTTTTTGAGATTTGTGTGCTAGCATGACAAAGTCATCTATGCCATAAATTAAAGACATTAGCATATGATGCAAACATTCTGTTTGAGAACTATTTACTTTTTCATATCATGTAAATAAATGTTATTTCTTTTAGTTGAAAAAACTAATAGATTTCCATCTTTACTAATTTTATATGTAATTGAATTAGATAAAATACTAAAATTTCTACCACATAATTCACTCATATTTTGGAAATTATACTTTAAACTAAAAAAATTTTAGTATTAAAAAATGTAGAATTTCCAATAGTACATATTCATTTGATAAATTACTTTGAAATGTCACTAAGTACTACTTTTCCTTCAACATAAACTTTTTATTGGGTAAATAAATTGATATTTTTAGTCATGTATCTCAAACATGAATGAACCAAGAATCATCTCTTATGCATATTTCAAAAGAAAATCTTCCTATAGATATAAATTAACTGTTAGACTGTTGAAGCAAAACGTTTTTATGTCAAGAATGTTTTTGAGTGGATGAACTATAGCTTTCTCTAACCACAAAGAAACATTAGAAAATTTAGGTAAAATATGAGCTTTAAAAATACCTACATGTGTTGTATAGTCAGTTTGTATGCTGTAATGACATGTAAAATGGTTATTGTAACCTTGTAAAATATTGGCATTTCCTTTATCGCAATGAACATCAAATATTCTAGCATTTGAAACAAAAATGGGTCCACTAATAAATTTTGCATTTAATAATGAACAAGAATAATTCAAGGATATAAGATCATTAACCCTTTAACTAACGATGCATGTTGTTAATTTCTTAGGTTGATCCATCATTAGCCTTTTGCCTGTTCATTAAATAGTTGTTTATTTCTAATATGTTCACAATGACTTAAATATTCACATGATTTTTCTTTTATTTTCTGATATTCCTTACATAAGTTTGGTATTGTTAAACACAAAATATTTGTTAAGATAATACTTTATATTATAGTAACTTATCTCTACTTCACTTAATGATGTTCTCTTTTCTTCTCAATCCTCTTGAGCCAACACAAAAAATAGCCCTTTATTGTTTTCTTCCTTTTCACTTGTATTAGTCTCCTCAAAGTCACTTCAAGCCTTATTCAATTCTTTCTTCTTCTAGTTCTTGCTCTTCTTCATTGCATTCTTCTTATTTTCAATTCCATCTAACACCATAGGACATGCTGGTTTGATATGCCCTAGTTTATCATACTCATGCCAAAAGATCTCCTCCTTTCTCCTCACTTTCTTTTTGGACCTTTGTTTTGCATATCTTCTTGTAACACCAAAAACTTTAGAAAAACCTTCCGAAATGAGAGCTATATTATCTTCATCTATAGTCTACTTCTCTAAGATATCTTCCTTTTTCTAGTGCTATTGTTTGCTTTTTGTTCATTAATTTGTTTTTGTAAATCAAGCCTCTCTTCTTTTCTCCTTATCATCTCTAGTTCATTAGTCATTAGCTTATGCATAAAGTCATCCAATGTTATAGTAGAAATGTTTGTAGTAATCTTGATGGTTGTGGTGAAAGGAAGCTTGATACTCTTTTGGCAAAATTCTAAGGATCTTTTTTACATATTCATTCATAGATATAGTCTTTTCCAAACTGGAAAGTCCATTAATAATGTTAACAAATCAAATAAACATTCTTTCAATAGATTCATTGGAAAGCATTTTGAAAAACTCTTAATCATAAGTCATCATATTAATTTTAATTTCTTAAAGAAAAAGATGTTCCTTTTTATGTTACGATTAACTTGTGGCAAATTCCAAAAGAAATTTCTAAACTCGTAATCTATTAACCTCAACAACATTCAAAAAAAAAATTAAAATATTTATAACTTTATCATTAATTAAATTATATGCTTTTACTTTATAACCATTTTTTTTTTGTTCTAATACACCTTATGAATTTTTTGAAGGGTACATTTCCCTACTTTCTTAATATTTCAATAGTGATTATATTGACCACAACAAAATGGTGGCTTACTAGAGGAAGCTACTAGGTAACCCTTGGCATTGATGAGTCAAGTCTTAATTGTTTCGTGTTTTATTTTAATAGACTTGTTTATTTTAAAATAGGTTCACATATAAATAATAAGATATGTATATTTGAAGATGGTGAACTAGTGGTATTTAAAGTTCCTTGGATTATTTAGCAAGCTTCAAAGATTAAAGATATGTTCATGAAATTTGAAAAGGTTTTTTTGTTATAAAATGTTAGCTTGTTGATTTTATGTTAGTCCCATTTTATTTTAATTTCAAATCATATTTAAGTATCGAATTGTTTAATCATCTTCTTGGTTTAGTAAACAAACAAGACTTATTTTTCAATCCCATAATACCTTTCTTGATTAAATCCTATCCTTGTGAAATTTCATGCTTGTTTTTTCTTAATCTTTGATTAAATTGAAAAAAATTAATTATGTAAAAATTTTCATAATTTAAATTTTTAAAAAATTTCGACATCCCATGTTGTGCTATAATGCAAAGCTCTTGCAAGCCTTGGGTCAAGAAATAGTTAGAAGTCAATCAGTTTGGGTTCATATGGCTAACCATGAATTCTTGAACTAGATGGGATAGAGCATTAGATCAAGTTGGGCAACACTCACACCAAGTATACAAGTGGACATGGGGCAGCCAACTCCAAGAAGGTTTGAATGTTAATCCTGTGTGAATGC
Source organism: Vanilla planifolia (assembly GCA_023846275.1). Taxonomy (NCBI): domain Eukaryota; kingdom Viridiplantae; phylum Streptophyta; class Magnoliopsida; order Asparagales; family Orchidaceae; genus Vanilla; species Vanilla planifolia. The sequence continues at coordinate 418,915 of JAIUJO010000313.1, read as the reverse complement.
TTATATAATATAAATACTTTCCATCTCAACAATATGGGACAAAATCCCTTGTGCCAGTTTGTATCCAAAATTGTGATCACACAGTGGAGCTCGCCTCTACTTTATTAATTGATGAATACTAGTTTTGTTGATTTTATGTGATTTATCCCCACACCTTATGGCCACTAGATCAAAACTTATTGGATGACTAGAACTCTTTTCATCTTATCCTTGAATCGTGCATTTCTTCATTATCCTGTTTGAATGTTACACTTGAGATCTAATTTAACTTTATCATTATTTAATCAATTGATCCAGATCTCATCCGACATTGTTGGATAGCCTAGATCAAATGTATCTTGATCAAATCATTCATAACTCATCCACTTATCCATTCTGCTTTATGGCTAATTATCGAGCTATAGCTTTAGACATTTTGAAAAAACTATTTTAATCTATTTGTAAAAGCATTTTAAGCTATTTGGCTACTACTTTATAATGATTATAAAATTTTTTTTATAAATACCTAACAAGTCAAAATGGAATAACTAATGAACCTGAATTAATCTTCGAGTTCTTAACAAATCATTGCTCAGTATTCCTCTAAACTAAATTCTATTAGTAGTAACAACGGGTTCTCCTTCTCAAATCATCAATTGTTCTAGTTAGACCTTACTCGCTTAAACTTTTAAATTCTCATTTCTCTTCTTTTTTTTAAGCTCATTATATTTTATTTCGTTAATGAACAAACATAGGAAGCTATACAAATTTATCACAATTTTTTCATCTTGTTGTATTTTTTTCTTTTGGGTTACGATTACAATCCATTAGACATCATTAGGATTTTTTGAGCTTAAGATAAATTAAGAAAAACGAGAGTCACACGATGGATTTTAATCTAGATTATTTTTTTAATAATTGTATAATTATATCAAGGTAAATGACAACCACTTAGCTATTTTTAATGTAGATGATTAAATCTCAAATCTAGGTGATTGATTGAAGGTAAATGATAAATACATGATTGACTTTAATATGGTCCATTATGTCATAAAAAATTGAATAATCATATTGCAAAATTAAATTCTTCACATTTAGGAAAGGAAGGTGAATGTTCAACAATTTGATCTTGAAAATTGCATGACCAAATGACTTGAATTAAGTCTATATATTTTTGAAAAGATGATGAATATTTGAACATTTGATCATGATGACTATGAAATCAAACAAATTGTTTTGGATCTACATGTTTTTGAAAGTAAATAAATTTTACACCATTCGATTTGACCACAAAATTGAATAATGCTATTTTGCTTCAAATTTTTTGAAGTGATGTATGCAACATCAATTTGCCATTTTGGTCCAACATTATATATCTGCATGTGAAGTAGTTGTATATAAGCTTTACATGCAGGTACATAATTAGTTGAACATATAAGGTTAGCTACTCTCTGGTTCACTTTGGAGACCCTTGCTTACTTATATGCACATGATGGTTTCAAGAGTGAAACCATGATAAGATACAATAACATGTGTTTAGGTGTCATGCCTTAACTCAATAGTTAGCAAAGTATTTGCTTTGGTCAGTTAGAACAAGGTGTTTTTTTTTCTTAATTTAATTTTTGTATCACTAGAAGATGGTTTTCAAATAAGTGATCAAGATAAGATTATTTATAAAATTATCAAATTTGGGAATCTTATGTTTTCCAAGATGATTAATTTAAATAAAGATTTTAGTGTAAACAAGTTTAATTTTTTTGTTTTGTAAAAATTATTTCAATCAAGATTAAAATTTTAATAAAAATAATAGTAAAATTGTTAAAATTAAATTTAAAAATGAATCTCATAATAATTTATCACTCTAACTGTGATGATCTTCAAAGGATTGGACAATCACTCTTTTGTAAATTTTTTCATAAGTATAAAATTCAGCTATTTAAAATCTAAAGATTCACTGAATTAAATTAATTTGAAATATTGGGTGAATCATCAAATAAAGTATCATAACTTTTGTTTAATTCAAAAAATAATGTTAAAGGGCATCGCATTACGTGATCTATATGCATCTTTAATTCCATGCTTTGTGTTAAGATGATTTCAATTCCTGATGTTTAAACATTAAACCTATTATTAATTTAACTATTTAGCCTTTAATTATTCACTATCATTTAGCCTTTTGTTCATAGTCTACTATTGTGACAAAGATTAATATTTTCACTTACATATGGATCACACAAAGTGATTCACCTTACGATGAGTAGGATGAAATCAAGCCTATGTGCCATATGAGTTGATAGGTTTAATACTTTTGATCCTTAGTATGATGGAGAAGACGTGTTCTAGATGGAAAACTACTACACTAAATTTCAAGTTAAGCAGTTAGCTCCATAATTTGAAGTTGTATTCTAACAAATAGCTTAAAAATTTGAAGTTATGCAATTCTTAAGCAATGTTTGCTACAGTCATTTACTTGTCTTCAATTATGGATTTAGCTATGAACCAATTAATTGAACTCTATAATAGATTAATCTATTTGATGTTTAGATACATGATTTAAAATATTTAACAAAAGAAATTAATAAACAATATAGTGATGTTTCTTTCATCAAAATATGTGTAAGAAATAATGCTTTAACATAAATAACATAAGAAACAACAAAAGTTGTTAATAATTAAAATTTTGTTGTTGAATAATTTCTTGAATAAATAACTTATAAATAAAAGAAATAAATGATAATAAAATTCAATCCATAAATAATCATGTTAGCTCTCCTATAGCTCTCTTGTATTGTCATTCTAAGATCAATTATTATTAGCTTAGGTATTAGACAATATTTACACATCTAATGTCTAAATAATCCTCTACATCAATCTACATATCTATGTTTGTTTTTTACTATCGTGAGTCATGTACTAATGCTTGACATGCTTTACTTTGTGTACTGATTACTCCCAACATGACTCAGAAGCATTTTCTATGTCTAACTAAATTAATTTTGTTGAAAAATTAATTGCCTTACATTGATTAATGGTTACATTATTTATTCAAATATTTTACAATTAGATTATTAAAATTTATCTCCTTAAAAAAGTTAATAATTTTCACCTTTTTGTTACACATTCGTTACGGTTACCATGACAAGAATATGTTCTGTAAATAAGCTATAGGCTTAAAGTTTAATATTTTAAGTGTTCCATTATCTTCATTTTTTGTGTGTTTGTAGTTTTGAAATTATTTTATCTATAACATTAAATTTGTTTAGCTTGTAATATCATGAGAGGATTTTTGAGACAATGTTCTCTCAATAGTTCAATTTTTTCTATATAATATTTAAGTATTGTTATGTATTTATAATTTTAATATTTGAAATATTTTTTCTTGGTTTAATTATTTATTTCAATACATTTCTTTAAAAATCTAATTGCCTTTAATTTATTTTAACTAATTTTTTATTATACAAAAAAGCCCATTCATTATACATCATAGTTAATATGACTTTTTTGAACTGTTAATTCTGTATTTAACTTTTTCTTACATGGTAAATGCCGTGAATTTTTTCATTTAATTATTATGTTACATTTTCAACATCACTTTTTATTATTTTTGTGCCATTATTTTTATGAAATTTATACTTCTTTGTTGACTTAATTATCTGTTAAAATTATTTTTCAAAAAATAATCTTTTTTATATTTTAATGAACATTTGATAATACAATCATTAAAATAAAAATTATTTTAGCGAACATTGTTTCTTAATTTGTATCTTTCCTATGTGAAACAAATGAATTTTTTACTATTTTTAAGTTATTGTAAGTGTTGTGTAGTTTTAAAATTAGGAAAAGTCTTCAAGAGTTTAAAGTTGGCCACATTAAATGATTATTTTTATATCCTATTATTATACTTGCTTAATGCATTGGAGTGTTATCAAAATGATATTATACATCTGAATTTTTAAGGTTATGTTGTCTATGTAATTTATGCAATTAATATCATGAATTTTTGCGTATTATTATTATTATTATAGAAATAGTATTCTTATAATTTTTTTATTTTAAATGTTTTAGCATCAAGCATTATACAACAAATTTAAAAATTTATTGCTTTGTTATCATTGTATTTTTTTGTGTTTTTTATACCTGTATATTATTTATCTCTCTCTTGCCTTGTTTATGATTTTTAAATTCTTACTATATCATTTAATAAAAACAATAACATGGTATTTAAAAACACTAAATTCTTAAGTTTTACAATAATAATTTTTAAGAAATATTTGAAAAGTTTGATATATTATCATATTTGATCAAATTTTAATGTTGAAAAAATTTGAATGTATAAAATAAAACGTATTGATTTTCATTTTAAAGTTATATTTTTAACTTATGATAATTTATTTTCAATTAATGTACTATTTGGAGAACTATTTTACATTGTATGACATAATTTTTTAAACTTTAAACAATCTCTAACATTAATCATTTCATTAATTGTACAATTTTTTTTAAATTAAAGAAATTTAAAGTTCCTGTCGAAAACAATTATAATTATCAAAAGTTTTTCCTTTTATTAACTTGTTATAAAATGTTTGTTCCACAATTAAAAAAAATCAAAACCTAAAAGTAAAGAAAACACTTGACATAAAATTTCTAACATTTAAAATGGGTGTATTATTTGCCATATAGCTCAAGAGTGTATGCATTGTATAAATTTCCATCATATAGTATATTAAAAAACCAACAAGTAAAAAAATTAGTCTTCAATATTTGTAAATATTTAAAAGGATTAAATTAAAAGTATAATTTTTTTAGAAAAAATTAAAAATTATTTAAAAATTGAAAATATGATAATATATATACGCACTTTAAAACAAATAAGATATAATTGTAATACAAAAAAAACTTCAAAGTTATTTATGAAATTTCTAAGATTAAAAATTGAGATAACTATGTTCTATGTTCAAGCAAATACCATGAAAGACATTTTGGGATTTAAAAAAATAAAACAATTAATAATGCAAAACATTAAACAATATCTAAAATTATTGAACAATAATAATATATAAAATTAAAACATATGATAAAAATTATAAACTATTAAAAAATAGTATCTGTCAATTTAAAACAAGACAAACAAGGTTTTATAAACAAAAAAAGGATAATTTTCAATGCAAAGGATAAAAAAATACCACACTAAAGAGAAAAACTACACAAGACAACATACATGATAGATCAAATCTAGTTTACTATCAATAATATAAACCATGTTCTGCATTGCAAAATGCATCTTGTTATCTAGATGCACAAATTGGAAATGATCAATGTGATGTATTTTAGACAAAAGATAAAGCATGGTAACAAATACATAAGTATTCTTTAAATTCTTCTTGAGAGTTTCTATTATTTAAAATATATATTGTACTCATATAATGCATGCCCACACAACTTCTTGTTATGAACTTAATTTTTTAAATGGTAGAATTTTTTATTAGTTTATTGAGTTGGCTTGGTGAATTTGCTGCAAATCACATCTTGAGAAAATTTTTTAATAAATATATTTTACACATAGCTTTTAATATGTTGGGAATTATATTATTTTAATATTTTTTAAAAATTATTACAAATTTTGAACTTTTTTTATTTCTAATGTAATATTTTTCTATTATTGAGAAATTTTTATTATGCATTGCAAGTATTTTAAATAGTTTACTATAATGATGATGCATCATTTGTTTGGTTTTCATATTTTTTTGTTCCACTTATCATTATAATATTTTTTAATTAATTATAAAAAGTACCAACTATCCATTTTTGAAGAATTAAAATTTTTGCTTAAAATAAATCATTGTAATTTTTTCAATACTATTTAAAACTCTTTAATGAAACACATTTTTGAGAAATAAGTACATTTATATATTGAAAAGTAGTTTTTTGAGTGAAATACGAATAGTTCTAATTGTTGAATATTAACTACCAAACAATATTTTGATGCCAACGAAACCTGTTGCTTTTAATAATTATTTTTTTGAGGATTTTTGAATCTTGGAAAGCAAAATCAAACATTTATTAATAAATTAAAAAACATTATTAAGTGTGAGTAATAAACTTTTAAAAATAAGTCAATGTGTTGGCATCTTTGCTCATTTGTAGCTCTACTTGCAAATTAAGGGGTCATTTTTTTAGAATTTGTTCGAATTGTTGCCTATAAAAAATTCATAATCTACACTTCATTTTAGTTAGAGTTATAAAACTTTTCACTCTATGTTTGCATGAGAAATATTATTGTATTATATTACTCATGAATGTTAAATTTGGGAGAACATGAGGCATGTATTTAATACGTGTTTATATTCATATAAATGTACTTTATTAAAAATTTATTTTGTAGATCAAGTTGAATGTGTTCACCAGAGACATGCATTTATTACATGATTTGTACTTTGTATTAAGGTGTGTAATACTAGAAATTAATACAAAATTATATCATATGTTGTAGTATAGATGTGGTCATTCGATAATTGGACGAGAGGCAAACATATATTAATTATGTCATGTAAAGTTTGAAATTTGTTATAAATATAATAAGATCATTTTCAACATAGAATCAATAGTTATAAGCTAAGATTTGAGGACTTAATTTATTGGTTAGCTAAGTTATTTGTACTTTTATGATCTTTAGGTCATACTAGTACCATCATACTTGTATGTGTAAGCCGTATTGCACTCTTTTGAATGAGGGGACTTGTATATGGTCTTTGTCAAAACATTAGTGGACATGAGATTGAAATGCCTCTTAATTTGTCATTGGTAAACATATAATGTTTTGTAAAGCTAATTACAAGCTATCCAAGGGCAAAATAGGTGTGTTTTGAAAGTTTATGTTTCTACTAACAATAATAAAAGGGTGTTGTTATTAATGGAGGCCTATTTGATGTACAACAAATTTAGAGTTCTATGATAGTCTAAATCGGTGCCTATAACATTGGAAAAGTTTAATAAATTATAAGAAAATATGAAAAGATAACATAGACTAATTTGGTTTAGATAGAGTGTGGTATTTTAGAACTACTCAAATATTAGCATTCTAAAGTAGTAGCTTAGATTATTAAGTTGAGCAAGTAGCAACACACTAACAATTAAGAATAAAATACTATAATGTAATTTTCATTATATCTAATTTTACACATAAAACAAAAAATTTAAAGGAACTCTATATAATGTACTTTAAAAGAAATCATTTACTCTAACTTTATTTATTATCTAAAAAAAGTTACTAAAAGAGAATGTCTTCTTGATGATAACATCGTATAGTTCCATAAACCATGGTGTTTGCAGTACCAAAGATAGAAAAGACGATGAGGTAGTGGTTTTAGGTTAATGGAGAAGCTTGGTTTAAAAGGATAATAGATTAGTAAGATATGATTTATAGCTTTGTTGTGAAGGGTAGTGGTTTCGTGATTAGATTAAGAAATAAAAAGTATGGATGAAGAGATACTAGTGTTAGCAAAAATAAGAATTTGTTTGGTTTAATGATACTTTTAGTGGAAGGACTCTCACCTTTGATCCTTATCTTTCATAAGAGATTTTATTGTCAACATTTCTAGTGAAAGTTCTCTCACTTTCTATCATTATCTCTCACAAGAATAGTTAGAATCTTTCCAACTATTGTTGTACATACACAATATTTTTACAAAGGTAAAAGTGTACAAATAAAAGAAATTTTATTTTATTTTTTTATCTAATAAGGTGCCTCCTTTTTGTATGGATCTTAAATGTCCATCAATAATTTTAATAAAATGAAAAAAAACTATAAAATTAATTAAATTAAGCAATTCATAAACTAGTTCTACATTTTCCGCGGTGGCAATGGCAAGTGGCGAAACAGCGGAGCAATCCACGCAGTGCAACCAGATCGATGTCTTATTTTAGTTTTGTGTTTTGATTAGTAGCACTAGCAGAGACATGCTAAATCTCTAGGTCCTCTTTTGGGCAATGTGGTTCAAGAGAGTCAATGGGTCAATAAGTCAATGCATTCGTTAATCTGGTCGACAAAGGTCCATGGGTTGGGCAAGTCATGTGGGTGTGAGACATGTGGCTTCAGTAGCTTTTAACGATGATGCTATTGGTAGAAAATGATGGTGGAAGATGGATGATGATGAAAACAACCAAGAAAATCAAATTTATGTATTTTTAAACCAATTTCGATCAAATTTTGTATCGACGGTATTTTTGAATTGCTCTGACACCGACAACCATATGTTTGTGAGTTAATGTTAAATGCACTTATATCACTATTCGAGTTCGTTAGGAAAGATGTAGGCAATAGCTTTGTTGAATCATCTAATATCCTTATATGCTGCTTTTGATTTTGGTTTACTTTAATTTATTTACTATTTTAGAATGACAAGATTATCACATAAAAGTTTACCAAATCTAAAAATTATTCTAAAAAGTTTTTTATTTTGTCATTCAAGACAACAAAAAAAATTCTTTTTCAAATCACTTGTCTTTATTTAGATTATGTTTTGAATAAAAGAATTCATTTATGAAAGCTGAACATGTTTTGAGAAAACTAGGTTCTTCAAAATGTTATTGTGATTAAAAAGAGATTATGGCAATGATATTGATTCGTTTTGCAAAATAAAATCTTGGTTTAATTATCGAAGCTTTATCATATTTTTATATTAAGAAATTAAATGAATTTTGCCAATATCATTATGATGAGAAAGCATGCCAAAACTAAATTAATCTTGATCAAATTTAAAATTGTATAATTCACTATTGCTATGAACAATGTCTTCACATATTTCTAAAACAAAAAATTTTAGATGTTTTATTTTTCAATATTTTATATATTATTATCATTCCTATTACTTTTTACATGTGTTGACACATATTTTTTTGTTATAAATATTTTAAATTATTAATATAATAATTATTTTTAGTTTATAATATTTTATATACTATTTTTTAATTACGTAATACCTATCCTTTAAAATTATTAAGAATTTTCCTTATAACAATATACAATAATTAAAAATTTCATTGAACAATAATTTTCTTACACACCATAAAAATTATTTTAAACATCCAAAATTCATTTCAAATATTATTATCCATGCTAATGAGCTTAATTTTTTTATTTTCTTAACACAATGAGTCAAAATTTTTACAATAATCTATAACTTTCTTTTTCTTACATATTTAAAAGTTTATTTTTCTAAATAGATTTTTGATGTAGTTACATTGCTATAATTATTCTTTTTTCTTCTAAAAATTCATACTTTTTTCTATTTTTAATTTGTCAAAGATTAATAACTTCTTTTAATTTTTGCCTTTTCTACTCTCAAATTTCACATAGGTAATAATCAATTTTATGTCATTTAATATTTTTTTGATTAATTATTAATTTATTGCTAAATGATTGAATGGGTTTATCATTTAGATTTTAACTTTTTTTAGTCTATTTTATACCATCTTTTTTCAATTTATGACATTTGCAATTAGCAAGGCAACCCAAATACATTTAGAGAACTACAAAATCATATCATCAAGTCAACCATTTTTATTCATATTTTTTTTTAATTATCTACAATATTTAATTCAACAAGATTATATTTTCACAAAACAATCTATTAACTATTATAAATAAAATTTTTAAAATATATTTTTTAAACATCTTACATACTTATCTTTTACATTTTTAATTATTTTTATTGTGTTAATTTATTTATCATTGTTTGCTCTTTAGGAATAATTTTTTAAAACATGAAACACAAAAAACAAATTTTCTAAATTTTCATTAACATAAAACTAGAAAAATTTAAGTTAGCTATGAGTTTCTTATTTTGCACAAAAAAATTTTTTTAATATCAAGAAACAAATTCTTTTGATAGAAAGGATTTATTTTTTATTAAAAAAATAATTTATAACTCTAAATTATTTTATGTTTTTTTATGTTTTTTTGATAATTACATATCAATGAGTAATTGATCAAGATAGTTTCTTATAATTTATAAAACTTATATGTTATATTCTATTTAAAATTAACTATACATGATTTTTTTACTTGTTCTTTTTAATTTTTTCCAAAAATATTGAGATTGCTTTTGATTTTTATAACTACAATAGTATTTCTAAAATCTTTGAACATTACATTTTTTTAATAAATTCTTATTTAGTTCTATAACTTAATATTTTCATTTCTTGTTGAGAAATATTTTTATGACATAAATTGTGTCAAATTAATAAAATTTATGCAAGTTTTTTTAAATTTTTCCATTAATGTATTTTAAAAATTAAAATCGAAGGACAAAAGTAGTCGACAAATGATGAAAATATTGCATGGATTATGCATACAAGTGTTCTTTTTGACTTGTTACATTTCGTAACAACTTTTTGAGATAAACTCCACAATGAAATCATACCACATCTCTTAATACTTAAGGTTACATAAAATAAACCATATGAAGCACTCAACGATCGAATCGTCTGCCATCTTTATATCTATCATAGATATAGTGTTTTGGAGTCATTCATAGGTTAGAAGCAACATACTTTGGAATTATGCAAAGAAATAAGGAAAACACAATTTACATTTTATAATTACTAAATAAAACTTTTATAGTTTATGTAGCCTTATATAGAGAAAAAAAAAATAAAAATGTAGCTCTTCAGAATTGAATAGTGATGTTTAAGACATATAACTAGAGATTGATCAAAGTTTATCGCAATAAGATGTGGTCCAAATAGATGGTAAACACTTGGAGACAAGTCTAAGAAAAAGATAACCAAAATTGGTGATATGGGATATTCTATATAAAAGAAAACAAGCAGGTTAGATATAGATAGTGATCTTCTCAAGCCAAGTAAAAACTATTTAAAAAATGTATGAATCGTGCTGAAAAGGATGGTAAGTTAAAAATTCCTTTTAAAACTAAAAATTACTTAAGTACTAGTTGACATTTATGAATATTTTATTTATACGATTTTAGACTCACACAATCCTAAAGATTAGGCAGAAAAAATTTAAATCTATCATTATTAATGATTATCCTAGATATAGTTGGGTTTTATTTCTTAAGAGTAAGAGTTTAACATTTGAAATCTTAGTTAATTTTTCAAAAGAGATAGAAGAGGAGACGTATCTTAAATTAATTTGTATTTAATGTGATAATAGAAAAGCGTTTAAAAATGAGGGGCATCAAATTTACGTTTCCTTATTCACTTCAACAAAATGGGGTTTTATAAAGAAAGAAGACGATCTTGGCAGAGATGGGTAGAACTATGTTAATCGAATACAACATTTCAAAATCCTTTTTGGCAAAGGAAAGTAACTCACCTTGTTATGCAATTAATAGAATTAATTTAAGGCTAATATTTAAAAAAACTCCTTATGAGTTATTTAAAAATAAGAAATTGAATGTTAGTTAATTTCATATTTTTCGGCATAAATGGACCATTCTTAATAATAAAAGGTGCAACTTGAACAAGTTTGATGAAAAAGTATGCTTAGAAATTTTCATGGGAGCTCTTCTTTTTGAAAAACATATAAAGTTTACAACATAAATACTCAAAAGATAATGAAATTTATGAATATAGTACTTGATGACTCTACTCATAAGGTAAATACTAAAACTTTAGATTAACAGATAAAGTTTTAAATGAACTTAGACTTGAAAAAAGATGACGCTGATAGAGAAAGTAAAATAAAAGAAGTGACTAGCCATCAATTAGCTAAAGAATAGAAATACCAAACTTCACATCAAAATAATCAATTATCGGACAAGTTTATCAAGGAGTTAAGACTAGAACCTTTATGATAGAATTAATCTTAGTACATTTATATATTTCATAGAATTATTATGTATAGGGGAAGCACATTAGGTTAACTATTAGTTTTAAGTAATGAAAGAAGAGTATGATCTATTTGAGAGAAACCAATTGTAAGAACTAGGTCTTAAGCCTAGTGATCAACAAGTGATTGGAACTAAATGGATATATAAAAATAAATTAGATGAAAATAGAGTGATCATGAGAAACAAATGTAGATCTATTGGTAAGTGTTATAACCAAGTTGAAGGTATATATTTTGTGGTGTCATTTCTATTAGTAGCATGATTTGAGGCTGTTAGACTTTTCTTAGTATATTCATGTCATAAGAATTTTAGATTATTTTAAATAGATTTAAAATTTCTATTTTAAAATATGATAATAAAAAAATATGTGTGTATAGAATAATCCATTGGTTTTCACACTCATATACATAGTGGTTATGTATAAAACCTTAAGAAGGATTTTATGCTCTTAAGTAAACTCAATTATGTGTAGAAGCTTGAGTAATTGTCTCGTTGGTAGTAGTTTTAAAAAAGAAAAAAATAGATAACACATTATTCCTAAAATTTTTAAATGATCATTTGTTTCTTATACAAGTCTATATCAAAGACAAAATTTTTGAGAGGATAAATGAAACTATGTGTAAGGAACTTAATGAATTAATCGCAAGGGAGTTCAAGATTACAAATAGTGTAACTAAAAGATGAGATTTGCATTTTAAAAACTAAGTATTTAAAATATTTATTCAAAAAATTTGGACATGAAAATATGAAATATAAGAAGATTCTAATCAATCAATCAGTCCATTTAGATTTAGATGAAATTTTAAAAAATATATTGATCAAAAACCTTTTGAAGAACTTGTTAGATATTTACTATATCATACAATTAATAGATCAGATATCTTATTTAGTGTTAGCTTATGTGTAAGATTTTAATAAAATTTTAAGAAATTCCATTTAGAGGTGATTAAATTAAACTTCAAATATATATAGAAAGTACATTGAACATAGGTTTAAGGCATCCTAAAAATGTTCCTTCATGAGATCTTATAGTTTTCCCAAATCCAGACTTTACAAGCTCTAGTGGTGATAAGAAACATATCTTAGGTACATATCAATTATTAAGAAATATTTTAATTTCATGGTCAAGAAAGAAGAAAAGACTGCATAGCCATATTGACCATAGAAGTCAAGTATGTTGTACTAAAAGTTGTGTTGCTAAACTGTTATGTTAGACACAATAATTTCAAGACTATAATTTAGATCTCTCACATATTTTCATTAGAATTGATAATACTAGTGCCTTGGCTTTTGTAAAGAACCTTTTTCATCATCCTAGAAGCAAACAGATAGTATAAGACATTACTTTATGAGAGAACGAGCAGTTAAAGGCTTAATAAAATCTACATATGTTTCTACTAAACAAAAACTGGTAAACTTATTTACAAAATTCCTTCCAACTGATCAATTTCAATTCATAATATAATAACTATGTTTAATACAAATTTTATTAATTATACTCCTTTCTTCATTGTAATAAAAAGAGAGAACAACCAAGGTTTAAATAAGTGAGTAGGAACATATAATAAGGGGGAGTAAGAATTAAGTTGGGCACCAACCTTTCATTTTTTATATTTCTTGTCAAAAAAAATATATTTTTTTACTTATTTTTTTATCTAAATTTTTATGCCTTGTAATCATCAAAGGGGAGAGATTGTTGTCACCTTTCTATTTGATGAATCATGTGATAAATATTTAGTATTTTAACCTAATGGGCTTATTTAGTGTCGATTAGGCTTTGTTCTAATGGTGAAACCTAACACCTTATTAGATGGTGAATTAGTGGTCTCCAAAATACCTTGAAGTATTTAGTTAGCTTCAAAGATTAAGGAAATACACATCAACTTTGAAAAGGTTTATATTTTTGTTATAAAATAGAATATTAACCTATTGATTATAAGATACATCTTCATTAATCTCACTTTGACATCTTAGTTTAAGCATTTAACTTGTTCATTCTTTCCTTGATTTAAAAAACTTATAGGATATCATTTTTCTCAATCTTGTTTTCTGATTAAATCCATGTAATATATCTTTGTCAAATTTCATGTTAATTACTAAACTTTTAGTAAACTAAAAAATTAATTATTTTTAAATTTTCATAATTAAAAAAATTTAACCATGCCCTAAGCTGGCCTAGAGCAAAGCACTTTGGTTGACTAGGACCAACATGGCCTAAAAGCATCAAATTAGGAGACCAAGCTAAAACAAGCCAAGAAATTTTTTAGGGTGCATTCTAAATAAAATTAGGGTGAGGAAGAGAATCGAATGGTAAACTTGAATTTTGTATGCAAATGGGGGTCTTATTGGACTCATCACCATGAAATGTCCTGTAAGGATATGAGTGTCTTAGGAGATGAAATCATAAGGACAAAAAGAGGAGCCAACCTCCATTTGTTTAGAATTATACATCCATGATGGGTATTACAAAGAGAAAACTACTTTTCTTTCAAAACTATGACACCAACGTTTCCCTAGCAAGTCAATGCTAAAAATGAGCTCTATTTCTCACGATACAATCTTTGGTTGAAGGATAAATGTTTCATCTATGATAAGCACTTGATCCTAGCTCAACATTGAATGGCCAAGTCATGTTGAACTTCATTGAAAATTTCTTATTATTTTAGCCTTTGAAATAGTCCATCCTTGAGTCAAATGCTTTTCTTTCTCTGTGTTTAAATCCTACAAATAAGATCTTGGCTAGCTTTTCCATCAATGAATCAATGAATTCAAATCTCATCCTACTAGATCATTTGGCTCATATTTAATCCACCTTGATCTAATGTTCCAAAACTGATCATCTAATATAGTTTTCGATCTCACGGTTTAAGTCCTCTTGGACCAAATCCGATGGCACCAGTCAATCCCACATAACAATTAATTGAGCCGTTACATTAGCCATTTTAGAAAAATATTTTTTGCTGTACAGAAGTAATTTTTTAACCAACTTACTCTTAACTTTCTAATAGATATGATCAAAAGTTTTCTATATAGATCTAACATTTATTCATGAAATGACTAACAAATATGAGCCAAACTTTGAAATCTTAGCAAAACATGCACATTTTCTATTATAAAATTTATTAATAATGCTTAAGGTTATTATATTAAGCAAGACATCAAAATTTATGGTAAAAGATATAATACATTAACCATCCAATACTCCTTGAAAAGATCATCAGACTATCAACTATCGTTTGATAATGACACTATATTCATTCTACAATATTTTTGGATGATTCCATCCGTTTATGGAATGATTTGGTCTCAACTTATAAAGATAGGTCTCATCATTCTTAATGGCACTTCCATAGTTATCTAATTTGTCTCCCCTTTCCTAACCTTTACAACAATTCATTCTCCTCTTTTAGTACATTAAGTTTTTTGTTAGATAACCCTTGTGATAAAAACCTCATAAAGATTTGTATTCCATACACATTCTATTGCAAATGACATCCAAAAGTCTTCTAACCAATTTCATAAAAAACTACTCTATGGGCTATTTATTTAAGCAAAAAATTCATATGTTTCTAGTTTAGCACTTTTATTTTTTTCTTTAAAATTTCCCTTAGAATTAAAATAATGTTATTTTTAATATGTTATGGTATTTTTTTGTATGACCTTTCCCCTTCTAATTCATTTAGAATTATTATTTTAGGTTTCTTTTCAATTTTTCTTTGATATAGAGTTCCCCTTCATATTATTTTACCTTCAAATAATTGTTTTTTTGACCTTATACAAACACATCCATATGCAAATTTCATTTCATGATACTCAAAATAAATTTTGAAATGCCCTTACATTATTTGAATTAACATTATATAAATCTTAAAGGCTTTTGGCTATTTTGTAAACATCTGTCCATTTAAAAATTAAATCAATCAAATTCAAAAAATATTGGTATGTCTACAAAGAGCTCTTCCTTTCCAAGTAGTTACTAGTTAGTAAATTGTGCACAGGATGCTCTAGTTCCTTGTCTTTTTTATTTCTCTTGTTAAGAATGCCATTGTCATTTCGTTACGAAATAACTTAGGATGCACCACCATGTTGCATTGATCATATTTACATATAAATGTACCATTAGCAAAATTTTTTATTAGGACTGAAGGACAAAGTACATGATGTACTATGGCAATGACAATGACATCTATCTTGTAAGTAATAGAATAGTTTATTTTAATAATCTATGAAAGCTCAAAATGTCTTGTCTTTTGCTATTCCCTTTTTCTAAACATTGTAATGTATTTCATGGGACTTACCCTTATAAATACAAGATCCTCTTCATAAAAGTCCACTTTCTTAATTTCCTTATCATAATTTTTCTAAAGTAAATATATTCCTTTTGGATTCATGTTTTGATTATTTAGTTCTTAATAGAATTTAAAATTATATCTGTATCAATTAGAGTATTATTAGTTTGTTCATACTAGTATAGTAATAATAAAAGGATCTTATTCTCTATGTTAGACTAATAATTGTTGTTGTATGAAAATGAATTAAAAGTGAAATACTTATCTTAGTTGTTTTAAAAACATCATTTTCATAATCCTAATATATTCTCAGGAGTTTAAAATATTCTCTTTCATTGACTTTATTTTGAGTCTAGAATGTTGTATTAGACATTAGTTGATTATCACGTGGATCAAGAAAGCTTTGGCAAATGCATGATATAAAGTTGGAATCATTATGTAATTTATTAGTGTTTTCCATACCACAAATGTCATACTATTAATCAACATATATTTGACTTATTGTTTTATAAAAAATGTTCCCTTAATAAGTAAAATATGAACTTTTGGGGAAGAGAACCTAATTTTAAAACCAACATATATTTGCTTTTTATTTTTCCAAACATCATCATGTTGGTTTAAGAGAACAACTTCATGCTGTCAATATGCCACAATGATTGATAGTAAAGTTCCTTCAATTTGTTATGGAAATAACATATATCTCTTAATTATCTATCTAAATATTTAATTGAGCTTCCTCTATGTTATATATGTTAAGATTTTGCCCTCCTCCTTAAAGAATTGGTACTTACTTTTACTTTTTTCTCAGTGATATAGGATCTCCAAACCATAATGCATGAATAATTCAAGCTATTCTATTTATTTTAATGACTAAAACGATTTATCATCAAATGAATTATAAATAAGAATAACATGAAGACAAAACATCAAAGCTTTGGCATTTTTGGGTGGAAATGTTATGTCAATGAGGAAGATAAGAATTAGAGATTATAAGCCAAGTTAATGGATGCTATTTCTTTATGATATTTCAAAAATAAAGAGACCTATAAAACATTTAACAAAGAAATGATAGCTGTGAAGGAATCTACTCAAGTGGTTTTTGATGGAATTATGCACCAAAATAAAGAGGCAGTTTTGGAACATATTGAAGATTTTAGAAAAAAATAAGAAGACAAAAGAAAAAGAAAAATAAAGATATATTAGCATTATTATCAACATATATTTCACCTATTGTTTTCTTAAAAATGTTGTCATAGTAGGCAAAATATGCTTTTTTGTAGTAGATAAGGTTATTCACATTTAGTTTAAGTCAACCTTTCTACCAACAATTATCTTTGTTTTAATCTTACACATATTATCATGCTCGTTTATGACAACAACATTTGGCTATGAGTATGTCATAACTACCAAGATAATAATTTTCCTTCTATTATTTATAGATACAATATTTTTCTTACAATTGTCTATCTAAATATTGAATTGGGCTTCTTTAATGTTATGTATCAAACAATCTGCTCTCCTCTTTGAGCATTGGTAGCTTCTATTACTTTTCTCTTAGTGATATAGTATCTCCAAACCATAATGCCTTAATAATTCAAGATGTTCTATTTATCTCAATGTCCCAATAGATTTATTATCAAGCTAATTATGAATATCATACTATATTACTTTGAAATAACAAGAATCCTAAATATTAAAACTTTGGCATTTTGGGATGGAAGTGTTACATCAAAGGTGGGATAGAAATTGGAGATTAAAAAACAAATTAACAAAAGCTATCAGTTTATGATATTATTCAAATAGGTGGATCTATAAGTAGTTTAATATGGAAACCTTAAATGTAATGGAATATACTCAAGTTGTCTTTGATGAAATTATGCATAAAAAAGCATTAGATTTGGAAGACTTGGAAGAATTTGAAAAACAAAATTGGAAGACCTAAAAAGATTATTGTATGAGAAACATAGTAGATTTCTACTCAAACATTGTTTAATAAGGGAATCTAGATAACACCTTGTTCAATGCAAACTACACTAATGAAATTCTTCAAGTGATAGATTATGCAGATGATGTCATATTTGGATCAACCAACTTTTATTTATATGAATGAATTGTTAAGCTTATCAGTGTAGGATTTGAGATTAACATAATGGATAAGTTTTCTTACTTTCTTGGATTTCAAGCTAAGAAAGATGAGAAAGACATCCTTGTATCTTAAATAAAATATTTAAATGATATGTTAAAATTTAAAAAAAAAAAGGATATGGTCAGATAAAAGGAATTAGTACACAATAAAAATCCTCTGAGTTATGTAATCCTAAGTGACTTGTTTTTCTAGCACTAACCCATGCCTCTCATTAAAAAGAAATCATATATGTTGCATCAACTTAAAAATTTGTTCCTTAAAATGCAAGTGAAGAGTTGAGGAACGAATTTTATTATGTGGATTGATGGATAATTTTAACTTGTTTACTAGAATGAATGTTTTCGTTGTTATTAGGTAGGATATGTTACCATAATATAGTCATAAAAAATGTGTATTAAAAAAGCAAAAATTAATCATGTTGTTATACTTCGAAACATAGAAAGGCTAGTGGCAAAGGGTAATAATTAAGTGAGAGAACTAACCTTAAAAGGAGCACTTAAACTAATCATAAGGTGGAAGGCAACATGGTCATTATTAGCTTTTTCTTATTACAAGGTATTTAAACTATGCCAAATTGATATTGAGAGCACATTCATAAATGTTATTATTTAGGTTGAAGTGTTTGTAGAGTAATAGATTGTTGTTGACATTGTCCTCATAAAAATCATGTGTAAAAGCTAATTAATAATTATATGATTTACGATAAGAACAATGATCCTGGTATTGATAAAAATAATTTTTTGAAATTACACAAATGTGTTAATATTTTCATATTGCAAATTTAAGTTATGTCATTATCTCACAAGATAAAGCTAAAAGGGTTATGTTTGTTTCAAAAGTACATAGGAAAAGCTTGCAGGTATTTAATAATTTTTTTGACACACCATAAACTTATGATCTATTAAAAAATCATTGAGCTATTGCTTGCAATGAATGAATCGTAATATATAGCAATGGGAGGATTTTTAGAAACTTTTTTGGGTTAAAAATTAGAGTAAAAGGTATAGGATTACATTCACAAAAAAATCCCCATAAAATATGACAATATGTGTCATTTGCCTAACTCAAAACCTTATCTAGTACCCTAAGGACAAAGTGATGTTAAGAACCATTTCATTAGGAAGCATACAGAATGAAATGTAGTAGACATTTAAGTTGTTGTTAACAACATGCAACTAGTTGGCATCTTAATGAAGCTACTTAGGAAAGATTTATTCAATAGGATTAAAAACTTTTTTATGATGAGAAAAGTAGGAGACATTAATCTTGGTTTTATGAGTATTCCCTTGAGTGAAGGGAATGACATCCATGTGCATTTATTACTTACAGATCTAGCTTCACTTGATAATATTTAGCAAATTCTTTCTTGTACTACGTTCAATTACTTTATGATAAACTTAGAATGTAACTTATCATAAAAAATAAGAGGTTATTGGGCTAATGAGTAATAATGTAAAATATTTTGATAATAACAATCTATTTTAGTAGCATAGTCATTCATCATCAAGCTTTGCTTTTAAGTATGATGGTGAACAATAGAAGAAGGAGATTAATGTTAGAAGACAACTCCATTGATTAAATATGTGGATGTAACCATTTCTGAAATAACAATGTAAAAGATAATTGGATGATCAAGAAACTAAGTGTTCTTTTTGAGTAAGGCATTTTCCCTACCTTGTAAATTAAAGAAACTTCTGGCTTATATACACTATGCATGATTTTTCAAATTTGAAATTACAGCTTTTTCATGACTAAATGCACCACATGATCATATTTTATACATTATGACCTGCTATTGGAGAAAAGAGACAATTTTAAGTCTGGACTATTGGATCTGAGCTATCAAGTTGATCTAGTAAAATTGGATGAAATAATTACTAACAAAGATTAAAACAATGTGATCAAACTATTTAATTTTTGGAAAACAATTGCATAAAAATGGTAAAAAATATCAAACAAATTAATTGATATAGTCAACTTACAACTAATAATAAAATCAATCAAATAAAAATTAAACTTTTGAAAATATTGTATATCACCATCATATAATTTGCAATGGTAAATGGACATTATGAATTGTATTTTGGTGATGTTCTCACCCTATTTGAATAAAATAAAAAAATAATATAATATACAAATATTAGTTTACACCATGTAATTATCCTATTCATGTAGACTTAAGTAAAATAAAGAAATTTGTTTTGTATAGTAAAATTTTTGTTGGAGTCTATGATCAACTCACTTTCACTTACCATAGAAAATTCATTGATTTCATTTGGTATACTAACATTCTTCGATACCAAATAGATTGACAATAAATGGATATCAAATGATATGATTATTATGTTCAATTATACAATCATACCACTAAAAATTTTTGATGTTATGAAATTCTCTTATTGCATTAATCTAACTTGAGAAATTTTATTAATAAATTAAGAATTCTTATATAGTTTTTGAAAATAAGTAGCATTGAGTTTGAAAGTTTCAAGAAGTTTTAAAAAGAAATTTTTAAGTCTAATGTTGCTAATTCTTTTGTGCAATTGCATCCATTTTCTTAACATTTCCATAGCTAAGAATTTTTCATTAACATAATTTCCTATATATTTGTGGTGTTATAATATTTTATTTTAGATGAAAGATAGTACTTTTTTATTATTATGAAAAATTCTTGGTCTTATTTTTCTTAAATAGTTTTCAAACTTTTAAACAAATTATGATATTAAATAATTTATATTCCTTAAATAACTTATATTTTAAATTAGTTAATCATGCATAAGTCTAACTAAAATCTAGATTTTTAGATATTCCATGATTTTATTATGTAAACTTTTTGTTCAATTTTTTTTTAAATAAGACATCATGTATTCTTAAAATATTAAAAGAGTTGACTCATTATAAGCGTCGAATAATTTTAATATTTTTTACATTGAAATGTTTTTTCTTTTTAAAATACATTTTAAATACATATGAAAATTTGATAAATTGGTATCATAGAGAAGATTTATGTGATAATTATCTTTTTTATAGGATAAATGTTTTTGTTAATGATTTCATTTATTTTATTTTACTAATTCTCTTATCACATTATTTTTAAAATTCTTATCAAGCTTGTATTATTAAAAATATTTTTTGTTGATATCAAGTAGAATTATATTAAAAAAATTGAAATAACTCATTAAATCATTTACATGATGATTTTCTATATTTTTTATATAATTTTTAGTTATTGCTAGATATTTGTCTTTGATATGTTCTAAACATTTATTTCAATAATAAAAAATTTTTTTTTTCAACTAAACACATTTTTTTATAAATATTTACTTGAGCTAGAATTATTAATTTTAACCAATTTAATTTTTTGGAAAAAAGTTTCTATTGATTATTGTGCTTGAAACTTTGACCTCTCATGATATTTTACTATGTTAGTATTTTTATCATTTATACATTTGTATACATGGTATGCTTGTAAGTTCATTTCTTATTTCTAAATAATTATTACTACTTTTAGCTAAAATGTTTGTAATATGAACTACGGTTTCAAAAACTTAGTTAGGTTAGAAAATATAATTATTTTTTAATAGTTTTTTCAGAAATATGCTTTCATAATTATGTCACTAAATGAATTCTTTTAGTATATATTACATGTTCTATTGATTTTTTAAAAAATATTTATTAGTTTAATAATTTAGATTTTAAAATTTATTCATTAATTTCAATTTTGTATTTGCACAAACATAATGAAATTATATTATATATTCTATGATTTTTTATTTGAAATATTCCATGATTTTTGTCTCATTTGTTTTTTATTTTTTGTCACAAGAATTTTATGTAATAATTATTGGTATAAAATTTTTTAGTTATTCTGTAATAAATCTTAAAGGCATTAAGTACTCTTTATTCATAAGAAAATTACCAATACTTATTTTTTTGGCATATTATTTTGAATTATTAGAAACTTATATTTTAAAATTTTAATTATCATGACATGTTATATTTTTTGAATTTTGTTTATCTTATTATGGAATTAAAATAAATTGATGTGCTCGGGAATCTTTTCACACCACCTCTATCCAAACAAAAATGTGTTAAATATCGATGCGAAAAGATATTTTAAGAAGGTCTTAAGCTTTTCTTAAGCTTCATTGCATATAATTTGATTGTACAAATTTCTTACATATGTACAATATTTTTTTAGTTATTATGTACTATTTTTTTTTAACAATTTTACTATAAATTAATTTTTTTAACTTTCAAATTTTGTTCACTTTTTTTAGGATAACTTTGATAACTATGTTATACATAGTTTATATTATATTTATATTTTTAAGATTATTATCTTTTCATTTCATTAGCAAGATTATTTTATTACATTAGTGTAACTTTATGATGCATCTTGTATATAATTATCACGTGCCTTTTTTTTGTATTTTTTATTTAAACTTATCATGTTTTAGTTAACCAAATACTCTTTAATTTAAAAAAAATTCTAAATATTTAAATATTTTTAATAGTAATAACTTAGTTATTATAGTGTAGCAATAGGAGAGCACTTTGTTGAAATATTAATCTTATTGCTTATCTTATTTATACACAAAATAATCTTGGTTTGAAAATTTTTTCATACAATGCAAATCTTTCAATATTATGTTGTCTCAATAATTGACATATTTTTAAGTTCAATTATATTTTTGTTTTCTTATAACATTGAATTATTTAATTTATGTCAAAACATTTATGTTCATGTATTTAAATTTTGAAATTATTTTGCTTGGATCACACAATCTAAATATTTTAAATCATTAAAACCTTTTTATTTATATATTTAAAATCAAAACTTTTGTCATTATTTTTTTTATTTGAGAAATTATGAAAATCATTTCAAAAAATAATTTTTTCTATAAAGTATATCTTTTTAGATTTTTTTAATTTTTTTCTTAAAAAAATAATTTTAAAATAATATATCTACTTGTAGTTGTTTTTAAGGTTCATGATATATCTTCTTGTATGCTTTTATATTTTTGCAAGCTTTTGAAATTATATATTTAAATAATTACTTTTCAAGCAGCAAATCACTTTAACATCTATGACTTTCTTATTTTATAGAAAATATTTATAATGACTGGTAATGTTTTAATATTTGATAATTATATGTGAACAAAAACAAGTGTTTCACAACATATATAATATATTAACAAATATTTTATATTTTTGCTATTTTTAATATCTTAGAAAATACCAGAAACTAATTTAAATGTTAATGATATAAAGCTACATTTTAGCATAGTATTTTTGCCATAATGTTAATCTTTTTTTAACACAAAAATTATATGCTAAGAAAAGTTTTTTTTTTAGTCTTTTTATATAATAAATAGGAAATTAAATTGTAATTAATCAAAAAAATTTCATTACATTTTATTGACATTATTTTAAATCTTTTTATAAATTTCTATTAACCATTTTGCCTAAAGTTATGTGACAGTTAATTTTCTTGTACTATTTCCCTAATTATTTTATTTTATTTGTGCCTCTTGGTTCTTTATTGAATTGTTGTTGCAACTACCTCATATATTGAACATAATGATTAAAAATTTAAATATTAAATTATTTTAATAACCATATATCTTTTAATCATTTAATAATATTTACATTAATAAGTTTGAAACCATTAGATCACTAAGAAAATTTGTGTTTATTTTTAATGCACTTGGTGATAATTATTTAAGTCATTTTTAGTCATTTTGTTATTAAGTAATTCTTTTATTTTTTTGATATTGAAAAATTTGCCTTGATTTAATTACCTAATTTTTTTAAATTTATTACAGACGTTGTTTTCAAATTTAGGTACACTTATTTCATGGCAATTTAATAATTTATTGTCTTACAACATTTTCTAAAATGGCATTTATTTGGTATTTATATATGTCTTTTAATTTACAACCTTCTAGCATTTGATCTATTTTCCATATATGTTTTATGTTTTGTTGTTGTGTGAATAAGGGATGGCTATGAATGTGCCAATATCAATTGATTTGTTAAGCAAAGAAAAAAGAATTATTTCTATATTGAAACATCCAACCAATCAAATTGAGAAAGAAATGATAAAAAAAAGGTTTACCTCAAACTAAGAAAAGAATTTTTTTCTCAAAGTTATGAAAATATGAAATAGTAAAACCTAAAAATTTATCTAATTTATTGAACTTATAAAGCATTCGAATTCTATATCATATAAGAAAGTAATTTACATATCATTACAAATAAAAGAAAAAAGGAAAATTAAATAAGAAAAAAATTAAAGAAAATAAATAAAAAGAAAACGCAAACATATAATATTTCAAATATATTCAGAGCACAATATCAATAAAATGTGACAAGAAAACATGTTTCATCAAACAAAAGTGAAACAAAAGTTTCTTTGATGTTCAAAAATTAAAATAACAGACTCTACAAAATATCAGAAAGTAATTGAAGTATTGTGTATAATTTGTCACAAAACATTGCACAAATATTGAAAAAATAAAAAAATACAAAAGAAAAATAATAAAATAAACAAAACATATAATTTACCAATAATAATTTAATATTATATAAATTATAGATATATATATTATAAAAGCATGATAAATTTTTCATTAAAGATATATGAGAAAAAGAATTATGAAGAAAAAGAAAAATGGAGATCTTCTTCGTAAATTTAGATCTTGTTATTATGCCATAATGATAAAAAAAAGGTGCATAAAGAATAACAAAAATGGAAGGACAAACAATCTTTGTGATCCTTGATTTATAAAGGTTTTTAACATGTTGATAATAGGAATCCATGTTTTAAAATGCTAACCTTCATCTATCAAAAAATTCCTTATACATAAAACGTTACAAAAGAATAAATATTACAAATGAAAAAAAGCTAAGACATTTTCATTATTAATATTGTAATACAAGTTTTCTTGTATTAGTTAACTATACTAAAATAATTTCATACTTTATGTATTTGTACTATTAAGATATTTCATTGAGTTCAACATTTATTTTGAAGATGTGATTAACTGCTTTATAAAATGGTATTCATATAAATAAGCAAATAAACATTATGCATAGTGTTATATTTGAAATCAAGGGCAAGAATATTTTTTGGAGTAACAAAAATTCACCTTATTTTTCTTTAAATACTTTAGTTAAATTAAAGTTAAGATAGATAAACATAGGTAAATATGTTTCAGAGACAAAATGTTTAAAAATTTTATTATTATATGAAGTAGTAGAACTAGGATGTTATTCAGATGTTAATTAGATCAACTTAGAGTATACTTAACTGGATAAATTTTTTAGAAGTTATTTAGATTTGTATTTGTATAAAAGAAATTCAAAACTTCACAATTGAACTTATCATTGATGAAATGTCAAGATGAGGCATTGAATAATAAGATGTATATTTTAAGTGATAAAATTGTCATGAACAAAATTCTAAGCACTTAATTAGAATAACTAAGTTCTTTCAAAATATAATATAAATGTAGCCATATAAATCCATCGCACAAAGTATTATTTATGTAATTTTTGTAGTTAAAAAAATACGATATGTTTGAGTTGCTTTAATGTTAATGGCTTCACAAAAGTTCATTGAAAAGGGTCTAAAAAGTGTAATAGGATTAATATTTATAAATTTAATTAAGATAATCCTAAGTTAACAATAAAATTCTCATTAAAAAAAAGTATAGCTTCTTAAAAAAATTATTGTTAAACATATTGAGAGATTACACATAATAATCAATTAGATTTTGATAGTGGATTAAGTAATTTAATACATACATATGTAACACGAATCATTTTACAGTTTGAGTATAATAAACACCCATGTAATTAAGGTATAATTTGAGGTTCTTATGTTTAGAATATTGAATGTAGTGTTTCACATCTTTCAAGGCTGACATGTTTTCACATTGTTTTCTGTAGTAATGACAGTTTTATCAAACACCTTTCCAAGTACACCATCTCTATGTTGTTAGTGAGGTAACTAGCATAACATATAATATGACCTTATGTTGCTCTTTTCTCTTCTTATTTAAGATTGTTCTAGATGGTTGACTCATGTGTCTAGCATTTTTAGGTTTCTAGTGCTTATCTTCTCATTTTTTTTAATATTCTTATTTTATGCAAATTAATCTCTAGGTGCTCATTACCATTTTTTCCACTCGTTCTACATCAAATTCAATTTTCATTTTTGCAATAGAGGATGACTAGGCTCTTGTTGTCCATAGAGTTGAGCTAAAAAGCTCTATAGAGAATGCTGTCTCATCCAAAAAAGTTTTGGGTGGCAATATGTTTTGAAAACCCTTTCTTGAATGCTCTCGGGAGCAAATCTTTTTAGAGGAACAAACATCGCACTTGATTTTTTTTATTTAGGTGTGAATTCTCTTAAATGCCTAAAAACAAGATGTGAAGTCATATCTTTAACCAATATCATCTTTATTCACACTATCTTTAGGAGGTTTGGTGAGCCAGCTATATAAGAAATTATTTGTTTTTTTCCTTGGGCATTATGAAATGCTAAGCAATAAAGAAGTAGGGAAAACAATTAAAATCATGATCCTGAAGAGATGATGAAGGACTACATAGACCTTGAAGAGAAAGAGACACATTCATTGGTGAACTCCTGTACATGGATCATGGTAGGATGTACCATAAGTCTATGGAATTAAACTACAAAGGTGTGTGTTTTCAAATGAAATATTTGGTATATACAGATGATTCTCGTTTGAGGATTTTATTAAGAAGGTTATTGTAATTATATTTCATAACAATCCCTAAGATAAAATGAGGGTGTGCATCAACTTGGGTTTCGATAATTGCATCAGTGATAAGGTAATATCTTATGTTTTATTTGATGATTATTGAATTCATGTTTCACTTGGAGAAATGATTAATTATTTTTAAGAACTAGCACTTACCATGATTAATACCTTAACATGTTATAATAATTACTAGAACACTAATACTAGAATAGTTCTAGAATCTATGATATGTGATGTTCTCTACAAATTTTGCAATTTCCATCAATGATTTTAAACCATAATTGCAAAGACTTGTTAGCCAAAAAGACATTTTACCTAGTGTATGCTTTAAGGCTTGATGGAAGCCTTGGTCAAGGGCCCTAGAACCTTTTTATATAGAGCTGGAATTTAAAGAAATTTACCCATAATATTTTATTTCTCTCAAACAAAGCTCACATATGATTTATGACTGAGGAATCTATATAGTGGTAAGATGATTTAGTATTTCTAGCATAATCTTGATATAATAGAAGGCTTTATTGAAACAAAATCTTACTTATGTAAGATGGTTGATAAGTTCACTAAGTGTAATACAAATAACATTTTTAATACTAATATTCCTAAAACATAATTGTGGACAAACTATAAGTGTGCAACTTTCAACTAGGAAGAGGTTAATTGAGTTCTAGCAACTAATCATGAAATATCCCATGCAAGAAGTGAATTTAACTTTGAATGCCAACCTTGATCAACATTTCTCGAAGTGTACAATCATGCCAGATGTGGGAGATAAAAAAGGATCACACCATGTCTAAACATTACTATTTAAGGGTTGAATCATTTGGAATGGGAGGGATAATATTTTGGTTGATAAATATGATAGAAGAAATTAAGAAGCATAATATAAGGTTAAGGTTAATCTAAGCCTTAGTTTATTAATTCAACAAATTCTAAGATGCAAGTGGTATCAGAGCTAATGTCATAAATTTGAGGCCTTAGTTAGCCGATATCAAAAGGTTATTAGACTAAAAATGTCATGTACATATGGATTCACCGATCTAAGTAGAGTGAAACATGGCATTCATATGTGCCTTTGACTAGCTTTGTTTTATTTTCTTGATTCTTGTGAGTGTGCATGTGTGTATATGTTCTTCTTTTTTAGATTTCATATATCTACTTTTTTGGGCCATGATGAATACACTATAAAGCTAGGCTAAGTGCTCATCCTTTTGGCATTTGCTTTTTAAAAAACTATTGCTAAAGCCTCTACTAATATCACATCATGGATGCTGAAAGAAATAATAATACAAAAAAGCAAAAAAACATTTAGGAAGGGACATGCCTTAGTTTCACAAAAAATCATTATATAGAGTAAAGTTTGTTACACAATCCATTCTAGTGTTCCCTTCTTGGTAAAAATGGAAAACTTAAATTGAGTAAAAAGTCATAAAAAATATATTCACATTAAAATTTTCCAATTTGGGAATAGTTTTAGTACTCCTAGTGAGCTATTGTAACAATGTAGGAGTCAATGCCTATGTTTTGCCCATGCTATAAAGAATAAGTGAGGTAATTAGAAAAGTTCAAAAACAAAAAAAAAAAATTCCATCTCAAATGATAGTACTGAAACACACAATATTTTACAACATAGGTAGGGTCATTGTTGGCCTTCATCTATCCAGGATGAGGATAAACGTATATTGTGAAATAACATATAGCCTATGTAGGCTGTGGTGGCCCCAAAAGTTCCCTATAAGAAATTTCCTACAAAGCAAAAAACCTACGGGATAATTTTGATCATGGAAGTGGATGAGAGTGCCAACTTCACGTGTAGTTTGTTATTCTTATCTTATTGTATATCATAGAGTATAGTAGCAATGCAATTGACAAATTCTTCTATTTTTATTTCCTTATTTTTATTCACATCTAGTCTAAAAAATTCTTAAGCTATAAAAATGCATATAATAGTTAAGTGTCGACGTAATTTGGTAGTCATTGAAGCAAAAAATTGAGAACTAATTGTGAATATTTATAGTTTCATAAAATATGATTAATGGTTTCATCATGAGGGAAGTGCTATAGGAACATGATATCTTTGTTTATTCCCTTTAATGATGCAAACACTAAGTAGGCACAATAGATAATAAAATTCACTAGATCATCATCCTTATCTTGTATTGAACAATAACTTCTATACCTAGTTTATTAGGAAATCTTTATTATAATTTAGAATCAAAAAGCTTTAATGTAGATATGAAACAATTGATTTTTTTATCCATGTAATGCCAAACTCGTTAGTGTCATTTTAGCTCCATAAACATATCAGTTTTGCTAATCTTTTTTTCCCAAGAAAAACAAAACTATAAATATTATGCCAATTATGTTATCCATTTCTACTTGAGGTTCTACCTCTATTTTCTCAACATAAAGAGTAAAGTTATGAAACACTTCAAATTCATGCAATGCAAGTAAAACAATCTAAATTATCTAAGATTTTTAATATACATAACTATAAATGTTATTTCACATTCCAATTGTCATCTTTAAAATTGTGATTGATTCACTGGTGAATATTCTCCTTGCTTTTTACAAATTCCCCTCTAACAAACATATTCTCACCTCAAATGGACAAACAAGTTATGCAAACAAAGACCTAGTACTTTAGCAAACTAAGTGCATTAATGAAACTAGTCCAATTCATTCTAAAACAGTTCATGTTATTTGTGTGTGCGACCTAAATTTATTCCATAGCCACTTGATCATAGACCAAAACAGTCTACAAACAAACTAACATATATTTTGCAAGAGTTCAATGAAAAACAAACTCCTAAAGAGCTTGGTCATTTGGTTATGCATGCCCTACGAACTTAATTGTAGGCTTTACTGGACTAAAAATAGACTATCAATATGGTGCCAAAACTATGCCATAAATTCTAATAAAGCAACAAAAGTAAAATAGTTTCCTCTACTTATTTTTGAGTTAAGTTGATAATTCTCCTTTACAAGTTTTGTAAGTTGCCTTTTGATAAGTTTTAATGATATTATTATCCATCAACTATGTAATATGAATTTAGATGTTTGGCAAGATCATAAAATCAATACTAAGCTTGATGAAAATTCACTTAGAACACAACACCACATGATAGATTGAATTTCTCTCAGTGGTCTGTATTGAAGTCAAACAACTTATCTTACAAACACATTGTATATTTTTGCATGTTTTCAATAAGAATAGTCTTTTATTTAGTTTTTCTTTAGATTTTTTAGCTCTAGTATTATGATCTATTTAAGGCCTGAATATGTATTGCAAAGAAAGATTATTTTATATTACCATTATACTTTGAGAAATAATGTTTTCTTTATCTGCATGGGTGGTCAATCATAAGTTGCATGCTAGTTATTGTAGGTGATGATTTGATATCGGATTTATGATTTCAATTTATTTCCGCCATAATTGTTATAATTTTTATAATCAACTTTCTCCTTAAGTACTACTATAGAAAATCCTCCCACCTATCCTAAATTAATAAATTTGGCCATTAAGGCCATTTGTCAAGTGGTTAGTCCTTTAAGTCCTAAGCATCATAAATCATTGGGCATTATATTACTCTTAAGTGAGCCATCCCCAAAATAGCTTCAAGTTATGCAATCAAGTTCAATGAAAATTCCCATTAAGACTATGGTGTTGCTAAGAGTGTATAAGTGGCTGGCCTTGCATACTACATTAATCCTAACAAGCTTCTAGTAATTAATAGAGGATTAAATAACCCAAACCACATTTTTGTTCATCATTTTCTATATAACATACTTTAAATCTTCATGTTTAGGATTTCTTGTTAGAAATGGTATCCCATGACACATCATAAATTGGGTTTATCTCAAACTTAAATACCAAAGAATTGTTTTCATTGATAACTTTGATATTTCCTTACTAAACATTAAACTATATTTGGCACAATTCACGTTTTTTACTCATCAAATAAATTTATTACAGATTTCCTTATAGACTAATCTATTTTTTTCTAACTATTTAGTAGGACATGTGAAAGGAAAGTTGTTGATGTTGTCAACCAAAATGGTGAATAATCCATTAAAACCAAGTAAGTGAGTAAGCATCATATTCCTAATTTCAATATAGAGTCAACATTCTTGTTACACATGCCAATTTTTGTATATGTCTAATGTGCATATCTATATCATTGAAAAGGTATGTTTGCACCATTGTGAAAGATGCAAATCATATTAGTCTTATGTAAATATAAATTAAGTTCATTTAATATAGGAGTTGAGATGCATTACCTACAAAAATAAATGAATATTGTATTTATCTATTCTACATAGTAAATAATTTCCAAAATACAACTGCATAACAAGATGAACAATATCTGTGACAACCAAGCAAAAATGAATGATAATAAAATATACATAGAACAAGTTAGTCTATTATGCACCATTGCTTTATGGCCTTTGAATTAGTATGAGTTTACAAAGATAATATGTTATGAAGATGGCCAATCTTTTCATACATAATGTTATGATTTGAAGAGGTGTTGCATCATAATAGTACTATAGTTTGATGATATTTACTTTTTTG
This sequence comes from Vanilla planifolia, assembly GCA_023846275.1. Taxonomy (NCBI): domain Eukaryota; kingdom Viridiplantae; phylum Streptophyta; class Magnoliopsida; order Asparagales; family Orchidaceae; genus Vanilla; species Vanilla planifolia. The sequence continues at coordinate 387,281 of JAIUJO010000313.1, read as the reverse complement.
AGCATATTTTTGATCAACCAATTATTAATGTTTTTTTTAAGGAAATCATGCACTAAGATGAAAAGTGTTCACCACCCACAGCTATTCAACTTTTTTGATGTTATGATTTTTGGTGCACATGAATAGTAACTCTAGAAAGTACAAGTGCCTATCTTATGAAAACAATATTTGTATTGTACAAAATATGTAAAAACCTCAAGTACCTTATTCTATACCTATATATATATAATAAACATATTCAACATTTTAAATGTCATGTCCTTTATGATTATTAGTATGTATGGATGCTGTAATCACCCATATTAATAACAACTTTGCATTTATTTATCATTGGTTGTCCATCGTATATACTAATTGAATTTTTTTATTGTAGTTGATTTAGATAAAGATATGTCCACTTTATTTCTTTCTTTGTATACTAAGCTCTGTTGCATGTCTAACAAACTTTTTCCCTTGCTTGAAACATATAATTTGCTACTCCCATGTTATAACTTTTTTTTATTTTGGAATAGAATAAATAACACACTATGATCAACTAAAAAGAATAAAATAGCTAAATTCCAATTAGTTGTGTACTTGAATTAAAAAGTTTCAAAAATTGATTATTTTCAAATTTTTAGTATCAATTAATTTTTGTTTATTTTTATCAACTTAATTTTTGTTCTCTCATAACTAACGATGCCCTTAACTACATGTATTTATAAAGATTTAAATTTTTTTCTTTCAAAATTTTATTTAGTTTTTTGAACTCATTTAAAGATATTCTCACTAAATTTAATTTTTATTAAATTTGTATAATATAAATGATTTTGTAATTAGAAATTGCATGCATAATTACAATTTTATTAATTTTTCATTGTCTCTATGATTGTTGAAATTATGAACTTCTTTTAACACATAAGTTAATTTTTGTGATTACATATTTAGATGAAATACATAGAACTTTTTGAACAATGATTTAAGTATTTGAGTTTTTTATAAATCTAAATAAATTTTATGTTTTATTATATTTAAACCATTTTTTATTGTATAGGCAATTTCATGTTGCAAGATGATTTTATACTCTTTGTTTATCATCACTATTCTTTTCTAAAACCTAACATTTATATGTCGCATGAACATTGTTTTCAAGCTAATTTTGCCTAAACAAATCTTTCAATGACATAATACAGACATAGAGTTAAATATTTCAAATAAAAAATAATGTTCATGCTTTCTTAGTTTTCATACCATTTCATATCTTACCATTTATGCTATGATGTCATTTATGTTTTGCACGTGTTTTCAACTATTTTGATGCAAAGGTAATTCTAATATTTAAATATTTTAAACTTTATCTATAATTTGTAGAAAAAATAATTATTTTAATAATTAAATAACAATAATTTTTTAATGGAATCAACAATATCACATGAAAATAAATAATAAATTTTTTTAACAATCTATGGATCATATATAAAATAAATTGACATAATTTTGAAAACTAATGAAATATACATATGTGAATAAATAAAATATTATAGAAATAAGAAAAATTAACAAATAATATGTAAAAATAAAATATATAAAAAATAAGAAAAACATATTGATGTTAGATTTTGCAAAAAAGTGTATTTTACAAAATAATTAAAGTCAAAATTATAAAAAATAAATAAATATTAAAAATAAAATAAATACATAATTTAAAAAATAAATAAAAACTTAGTAACATAGAAAATAATGAATTATATAAATTTTTTAAAAATAAAAAATAGTTCTATGTTATGCAAATTAATAACACATTATGATTAATATGTAGCATCGCAAATAAAAATAAAAGAAGCATATTAGAGATTCAAATATTACACAAAGGTCATTCATTAACTTTATCATGCAAACCCAAAAAGAAATATATTTTGTTAAATTTAGTCCATTCTACGGAATAATGGAATAGAGATGGTCAAAACAGCTCTTCAAATCCACTACAAATTTAATTGAAGATGAGATGAACATCATAATGTTTGTTGCGTTACTTATTACATGTTATGCAATAAAAGGTTAGCCTTTTAGACTTTAAATAAAATAGTTATAAACTTTATCTTTTTATAAATTTGTCATGCTTCTCATGATGAAATCATTTTGTAATTGGGTCATAGTTCTTAATGTTTAAGAAATTACATTATCATGATAAATATCTTCATATCTTAAATTTACATTTTAGTATGCATTTAATTTCATTAAGTTTTTATTTGTGACATCAAGAATTATTTGCATAACTTTTAAGGAAGCCTTTTTCAAAGAGAAATGCATGAATTGGCATTTAAAATGTTTTATTTTATGTTAAGCATATTTTTATTTATCATTTATATTTTTTTAGCATTTATGTCATTCTTATTTATGCTAACTTATTTTGTTTAAGGTATTACTTTCTAAATTTTTATAATGGAAATTATTATAATTTGTTTTAACTATAATGTCATATGTATAATATATAGATAATTTAGAAAATTTAAAATTATTTCAGTATGTATATTTTTATTTCACATGAAAGATAATTTGTTTGAAATATTATGATCTTTTTCTATTGGCATTATATTGAAATAGTTTTAATTATTTTGAATATTTAAATATAATGAAAAATATTCTCAATAATTTTTAGGTTTTTAAAAGTTTAAAGATTTTTCAAAAATTAACAATTTCATTGTAATTTGGAAGTTGTTAGTTATGTTTTCAATTGAAATTTTTTAATATTAAGTATTATATAGGAAATTTTAATTTTTTTATCATTGCCTTTGTCACGAATTTTATATTTATATATTATTGTATCTTTGTTATCTTGTTTACAATTTTTAAATTATTGCTATATCTTTTACTTGAAATATCAACAAATAGAATAAAATCTTAAATGTTTAATTTCCATAATAATCATTTATGTTTAATTATTTGAAAGTTTTTATAAACTAACAAATTTGTTGTTATCATATTGTTAAAAAACTTTGAGTACATAGATTATAGCGTATTGATTATTGAAAACATTTTTCTAATTAACATTTCAATTTATCGTTTTCAAGTTATTTTTTTAAAATTTTAAACAATGTTTTACATTAATATTTTTCTTAGTTGTGCAATTTTATTAAACTGATGTAATTTCGAATTTCTTGTCCAAAAAAATTATATAATTTTCAAAATTCTTGTTGCTTTTTTATATATTTCTTTAATAACTTTGTTTTATAATTTAAATATAATAAATATACAATGCATTGAAAAGAATAAGATAAATAAAAAACATCTTGATCATAAAATTTGCAACATTAAACTTAGGGACAATTCAAATAATTGAATGAAGAGTAATTTATGTTGTTCTCATAAATCTTCATGATTAGAGTTTATTAAATTTACCTACTAAGAATTAGATCGTAAGCACATAAAATCTTTAATTTATATGATCTTCCAAGTAAATATGTTTGTAATTTAAATTAGAGTTTGAAATCCTTTTAATCTTTGAGTCAAAATATATGTTTAGTTGGATCTCAAATAGATATGAGTGGAAGCTTTTGGCAACAAATGTCCCTGTTTTAATAATATACAAACAATTATGATACATCTTATAAGTCAAAATTTAAAAGTCTAGAAAATAATCACCTTATTAGTTGGTATCATATATTATCCTAATTAAATCAATTCTTGACATTAAAATCAAATTTTATGAACTATATAATTATCTTAACAATTGTTGTTAATGTTGTTGACATCATAACTTTTATGCCATTTGCTATGATTATCTAATTTTTGAATATTTTGTATCAATTAACTAGATATCTTATCTATGTTTCAACAATTGGTAACTAAATTTGTGGTTTTAAATAAATTGAAGTCTATTTTATCTCTACTCATCATGCACTTTTATCGATAAATATATTTCAAAATGTGCGAATCAGAATTACTGTAACATCTTTCAAACTTAAGTATCTTTCAAATAATTGTATAGCAATGTTTTGAAAACAAAGTTAATGGATTCATCTTAAATATTTCTAATGTTTGAGATTCATGCTCAGATTCTTTATTAAATAATTTAGTCAAACATATATATCATATATCAAATCTTAAGCATTGCTAAAATATCTACATTTGTTGTGATAAGAACAACTTGTATGATTTTTTATTCTACCCAATAATTAATAAATATCTTATTGATCATTTTATCAATTTGTACGAAAATGAATTTTATAAAATTTTTTAGCCAAAAGTTTGTTGTCATATTATCACAAAGAAAGTGTAGAAATATATTATTAAAACATTGGTGAAGATTAATGAGATCAATAATCTGTTATTCAACAATACATAATGTTTTCAAAATAATGGGGATGGAATATAATTTAGAGGTATATTTATAAGTATGAAAATCCTAAAACCTTGATTATAAGTAAAACCACAATGAATATAAATTTGATGCCCAACTATCATTATTAGACTTAATTGGAAATAATGAAATGCATTTATTATAATAATTTTGGTAAAAGTAATGGGTGCTATATACCCAATATTTTTGGCAATATAATTATTTTTTATTTAATTAAGGTATATGATTTTTTGAACTTAAATTTGAAAATTGAATATATTTAAATAATAAATATGGATAAATACAATGTTCAATTTTGAAATTTTAAGTTGTACAATTAAAAGCGTTGTGGAATCGCAAGTCTTGAGTTATAACACACGAAAATTGACTAGAATAATGCTCTAAAATGAGCTTAAAATTTTATTTATATAATTAAATTTTTCTCTCATTTTTATTTCTATCTTAGCATGAATGTTTGATAAAATATGGATAAGATTCTTAAGTATTAGAAATTGATGGTTAAAGACAGGAGGATTAAAGGAAAAACTTTTTTATATGATGTATTTGGGAATATCATAAGAAAAGATGAATATAAAGGAAAGAAGAATCTATTATCATATACTACATGGATTCTTAAATTTATGGAGCTTCATATGAAGGACCAAAAAGGGTGCAATTCAAAGAGGGTTAATTTAGAATAATGAATTATGGTTACTCCACCCAAAAAATACTTAATCTTAAAATAAATTCTTTGTTTATGGTGGTGTGGCCAAGGCTATATAAGCCATTAGATTATACTTGTAACTTAAGAAACTTAACCATTAAAAGGTTATTTGGATGGGCCAACTTAGATGATACCAGGTAAAAATGTGAGATAAGCTATGAGGAAGAAGAAGAATGAGGGTTAAAACTTTAAAGAAAGGATAGAACTTACAAAAGAGAAGTCATCTACTTGACTTTTCAAGGTAAGATAACATTTGAGTTCATATAATAAATTTAGCTCAAATCCAAGCCAAGATAAAAAGAAATTTCTTTGTGAAAATGTTTATGAAACATTAGCAATTGATTGTGACAATTATTAGTCATTCATTTTCATAAAACTTGTTTAAAAAAAGAAATTCCTTTTACCCAAGACCAAGGGAAATTTATTTTAGTAAATGAATGGTTCAATTTTCACTCTTTCTTATGCAATGTTTCTAGTTTAGCTATAAGAAATGCATATTACAATTAGTTTTCTATGAATACAATGATCATATATTGCAAGTCTACCTTTAATTATAGATATATGAGGAAGGTGATTTTGGAATAGCTATTTTTTTATGCGAAACACTTCTTAACATAAACATCGCCATGTAAAATAAGTGAACAGCTTGATAAATTTTATGCCTTGTTGGTTGTCTATGTTGGTTTCCTAAGCATTTATCCATTAAGCATATATTATCATGATAATTATTTAAAAATTAGAAAATCATGCAGAAGAAAATTTTATTGAACATAACCCTCATAACTTAGACTTGATATCCTTGTTTTCTTATTATATTTTGCTAAGTCTTAAGATGCATAGTGTAATTCTTCTTCTTCCTATGTTTAACTGATGTTTAGTAATATAGATTAAATGTAATATTTACCACTTGATTATTGCATGAATAAACAAAGAGTTTCATTCCATTAACAAAGAAATCTATAAAATTGAAACTTTATTATATAATTTTTCATATGACCTTGTTGTTTGAAATTTATTTTTGTTATGAGACACTATAATTGTATTTGAAATTACTCACAAGTTCAGTTGAGAGCATGACATGGTATAAATGTGTACTTAATCACTAAAATGATGGATAAAAATTGTATGAAATGTAATGTGATATAGCTTATACCATAGATTAAGTAATGAATAATTTAAGGCACTTGGAAATAAATAGAAAACCTCTAGATAATGTTTCAACCAACCATTCCTTTTCTTTGAGTCTTGTTGTGAAGCATGATCATGGCCTTTGCTAAGTTATAAGATGTATTGTTTCAGCCCTCAAGAGAAACTAAATGGATTCTAAGATATGTGTGATTCTTAATTTCTAGTAAGAAAGCCTTAGAGGGCTCAATTTATGGCCTTAAAAGATGACTATGTCAATTAAGGATATGGTCAGCAACCAAAGAGTTTGGTTATGGCTAAAATTACCAAGGTTGAGGTTAAACATTGTGGTAAAGATTTTATGGATAATTCATAAACCTTAGCATAGTCAAATTATATCTTTAGGGTGCTTTGATTTGAATATGTAAGGTAAGTGTAGCCTTGGAATAAATAGAAAAGCTCTAGATAATGTTTCAACCAACCATTCCTTTTCCTAGAGTCTTATTGTGAAGCATGATCATGGGCTTTGCTAAGTTATAAGATGTATTGTTTCAACCCTCAAGAAAAACTAAATGGATTCTAAGATATGTGTGATTCTTAATTTCTAGTTAGAAAGCCTTAGAGGGCTCAGTTTATGGCCTTAAAAGATGACTAGGTCAATTAAGGATATGGTCAACAACCAAAGAATTTGATTATAGCTAAAATTATAAAGGTTAAGGTTAAACATTGTGGTAAATGTTTTATGGATAATTCATAAACCTTAGCATAGTAAAATTGTATCTTTAGGATGCTTTGATATGAATATGTAAGGTAAGTGTAGCCTTGGAATCATGTTAAAAGATATTAAAAATTCAAAAAAGGAAGCTATGATAAAAGGTAGTTATAACATTGTCAAGACATATTGTTGGTGAATCTTTATGCACAATGCAAATTAAGCTTCGTTATCTAGGCTGCCAGCTACGGCCTTGTAAGAAGGTGGAAGAACTTGCAATAAAATGTAGGGTTGTGCTAGGCTTGGCCAAGTAAATAATACGATAAAGATGGTGACTAGACCTTAGGTTGGAAATATTATTTGGATATGACCACAAGTAGTTCTATTCAAGCTCTTATGTCACATGATGACATTCTCAATGGTGATTTAAGGAATGTATAGAGGCTTAGAGAAGGCCTTATAATCATTACGATGGCTATAGGTTGTCTTGCTATCATAAGGGTCATTAGTAATACTTGTATAAATCAAGACTTAATTATACTAGGAATAAGTTAAATATAGAACCTAAGGGTGAAAGCCAAGCCATTATGAACTCCATAGCTAGCTTAGATAGGAAAGATCCAAAACAAAATGTAGGTAAGATTAAATATAAGAAACAAATGGGTTAAGAAACTCTAGATAATTGAACTAGGATTTAATGGGAACCCTAAGGCATTTAGATATAATGGAATCTAAATTATAAGCACTCATTAAGGAGATAGACAAGTTAGCTATCCCACTCCCTTGGCTTGGTATTAGGCAAATGTGAATGGTTAAAGCTATAGTTTGAGTGTCAGATTTCATGGTAAGAACCTCTAGAATTTTTAGGAAGTCATTATATGAATAGTCTTGGAAGGAACATTACATAACTAGTCTTTATTGGAAATCCCATGGTGTGCTTTGTTATATTGGTCACTACTTGTGGTTTTAAAGACTCTTGGAATCCCACTTGGATGGCCATGTCCTTATCATTGCCATGTCGATTATTGGATTACATTATTTGAAAGAAGTGGAAGAGACTAAATGATTTTTATGTGGAGGAAATTGTATCATAACATGAAGTGCATGGTAAGTATTTGTTTAGTCATAGTGTAAGCAAATATAAATTAAATTTGTTAGCAGATGATGATATGATTTTGCTAGTTAGAAATTGGTGTCAATCATTCATAAGATTTATTTCATTATTACATTCATATTTCTTATTAGTGAACAATAGTTTTATAGCATGGCTTAAAGATTCCCTATTGAGCCACTTAAGTTTGCCATTTATAGCAAGTTCAAGTTGTTAAACTTTAAGTAGGAGTGGAGTTAGAGAATATTAGAGTTAACAAATTAGCTAGATAATTTATTTTAATTATTTCATTAGCAATAATAATAGATTTGATACCTATTTTCCAACAATTATTTTTTATTAGGCATAAGAGTTTATGAAATTATCTTATAAGATTTGGTACATACTAGTTATTTTTTCTTATGACTCTTTTGTAGTTATTCATGATACTTCCATATATTCGATTAGAATCGAGTGGTTTTATTGATTTTGTAGATAATTTATTCATGTCTTAGTCATGTGGATTTGAAAAATTGTTGGATTTCTGGCATGATAATTTTTTAATAGAAGTTATAAGTTATGATAATATGATTCTTTAGAATTTGGTTATACTCAAGGTTGTTTTAAGAAAATTATGTTTAATAATGTAATATCATTTGAGAGTTATGCTAAGGCAAAATTATATATAAATATATACATATATATATATATATATTTGTGTGCATATTTATGTGTGTATGATAATAAACCAAAATATTTCTATTAAAATTGGTTGAATGAATTTTTAAATTTTAGATAGCTAATGTGTTTGTTCATGAAAGATGTTAAAGAAGAAGTACAGTAAATATCAAATCCATCAAACTAATTTTGATTAGGGTGCTACGCCACCAAGAAATATATTTTGAATAAACTTTTAGGTATTTTCATTTTTTTTGTTTAGAATGTTAGCTTAATCTAAGTCATCTATGCAAACTATAAAAGTTAAATTGAAATCTAAATTAATCACTCTAAAAGATATTTTTGTGATTAATATATTTGATAATCATGTCATGATCACTTTAAGAATCATTTTGCTTTACCTTTGCTATTTTTTTTCATAATAATTAATTTAATTTAAAAGATAGAAAAACTAATTCTACTTGAATTAACTGACCTCAACCTATGTAAAAAGTTTTAGGCTTGGAGCATTAATGTTGAACCCTTTTTGCTACAATAATTGGATCAAGCCAACACTCCAAAACATAGATGGGAGTATCTTAAATCAAGGCACTGCTCTTTGCATTCATAAATCAACTGATCACATTATTGGAAGCGTAGTGACTAGGTCTTCAATAAACATGGTGGTATTACCCCAAAAGCAAACAACTTCTAAAAAAACAAAATGTTTATAAGGAGAAACAATAAGAGAAAAAAGATGATGTGAGTCTAAAATTTAGGGCATTTTCCTCATAACTAACTTTAAAATTATGGTAGTGATGTGGCTTATCTAATCAAGCAATTCTATAATTGAATGATCATTGCCACAATCACGCTTTTTAAACAATAATTATGCCAACTATCTGATCACTCCATTGAAGAATCACATTGTCTACATTTAATCAATAAGTAAATTTAAATCTTGTCATTAGATCATAATTCAAATTCTGTAGTAAATATGAAATCAAAATTTCCGCGCTGCTCTAGTTTATTCCTAACTCATCATTTATGCAATTTTCATAATCAAACATTTCATGATTCTTTTAATCATGTCGCTCCTATGTAATGATTATTTTAAACAATATTTACTAGTTATAAATTTTATTTAAATAATTATTATGTTTTAATTAAAAACCTTTCATCGATTAAAAACATCAAATAATTATTTGGTAAATACTTTTTGCCATTATGAAATTTTTAAAAATTGGGCAATTATTAATTAAAAAAATTGATAAAATTTTTACAAAAAAAATAAAATTTTTTGTTAATGATATTAAAGCCAATAGTAGCTAATGATCATCGTTGCATCTAAACATAGTGTCCTTCTTCACCAACTCGATATTCCTTCTTCTTAAAAAAACAAAGCTCTCATTTTCTCTTTTTCTATTTAATTAAATTAAAATACCAGTGCCTTGTTGAGCATCCATCAAGTGCAGGAATTACTTTGTACGGATTTTAATTGCCATTTTCCTTTCCTATATTTTTAAATCTTACTTCATTGTAAGACCTTTCTAGCCTGTTTTGTTTCTATTTAATTGTTCTGAGAGCTCAATATATCCAATTTTTGGCGAAAAGCTTATATCCATTATTTTTTTATTGCTTATCTTTTTTAGTAGAGGATGTAGGTTTGATTTAAGGTTGAACCACCTAAAAAATACTTAATTGTACTTTAAACTTTTTTTGGTCTTTTTATTTCACAATTTCCTTAAAAATTTATTATTGAATAGAAATTTAAATATTGTAAGTGAAATTTAAAATTTTTACAAAATTACTTTTAGATATTTGTTTAAGATTATTACAACTTTTTAAAAATATTTTCTTTAAAAATTTTTTTATGAAATGATTTTTTTTCTAATAGTTCACCCATTCTCTTATTGAACAACTCTTAGCATGATGCAAGGAGCCCATTTGCTTAAGATGAATGTATAAAACTAAAATGAACTATAAGGCAAAAATTAAATAGAAAGAACTTAATGAAGCACATGAAAAGAAGTTGATATTTGAATGAAGAGTTAATAGCATGTAGGGCATGTGGCCAAGCTTAAAGAATAAGTAAAGAATAAGAGCAATTTGAGAAAAAGTTTTGACTTAATAAATTTTTAAATTAATCATTTATAAGGATTAATTGCATTATCTTAAGAATTCTTGAATTTAAAAATCATAAAAAGTTGAATTTTATGGCAAGTTTCAAAAGAACTTCATAAGCTAACATGGAAGTGTTTTTGAGGTGATAGCATTTTTCAAATTGTTGTAGCAAGATTACACTTCCAACTTGATTTTACAAACATCCTTCTATAAGTATGCTCCTCTCCCTTACTGGGTGTATCTCATGTTCACATTAGCCACATGGCGCTTCTTTTACGATGTATATGAATTTTTTATCCTTGCTAATCGTGGTAATGCTAATGTCTTTTTTAAAGGGTAAACAAATTGTCATATTTGATGAAGATGATGTCTTAAAAAAGGTTGTTCCCTTTAGACTCATTCTAATAATTAACATTTTCAATTAGAATTTTCAAAGTGTATGAATTCAAAAACAATTGGCATCATTGAATCCATTGCAAAGACATAAGCATGTGCCCCTAAGATTTTTACTAGAATTAGAAAACATTTTATGTTGGATGCACAATATTTGGAAAATTATATTCTTCCAAATGAGGGTCCTCAAATGTTTTCGACTTTTTGGCTCAATACTAAATTTTTGTAGGACCTAGTGTGGATCTCATTGGAGCACCTTCCAATCAACTTGGTCAACAAGTAGGCCCTATTCTCAATCATGTTAATAGTTAGCAAGTCATTAAAAGTAATGCTATGAAAGTAAACTTAACAAGGTCCCATGGGGTTCTGGTCTATCATTTATTTAATCTTTCTAAAAACCTTCCATTAGATATTATAATCTCTTGAAAGATTGGGTGCAGGAATTGATTTTGGGAAAAAAAATTAACTAATGAAAATTTTCCTAAATATCATCAAAGAAATTGTAAACAAGAACTCCCAATGATCCAACACAAGCAAGAAAAGTTCCGAACCCTTATTTGTAATAAATGGAGAAGATGAGACAATTCCAATTATTGAAGTAATTAGCAAAGCTAAACTTCAAACTTTGGTAGTTGTTGATGTAGAAAACAATATCAACACCCCATAAAATCACAAAACATCAATAGATAATAAAAAACATAATTGTATTATAAATCATCTATTTAATGATAGTATGATCAATTTCAATTAGAAATTATAAATTAAGAGAAAACAATATCAATCTAATTTGAACATAGGAAGGACATGTAGCTTAAATGACAAGTAGACATTCAATCTCTCAAAGGGTAGAATAAAGATCTCTAGGAAAAAGCAAAGTCTCTCAAGCTTTCTAAGATAGATTGAATTGGCTTCACAATGGTCAATACTAACAAGTCAATGGTAAAAGACACTAAATGGAATGTCAAAAAACTAACTTGCCTAAAAATGACCAAAAGAAGCTTTTAGGAATGTCAAAATGTAGACACTATAGTTTGTATTTAATAATGCCTTACTATTCAACATGAAGGATGTAGTTTGTTCTACAGTAGCTTGATCCCTTAAAAATATGATTAGACTATAGAAAATTAAGTTAATTACAATGATGGAATGCTTTGCAAGTAATGGAAATTAAACATCCTTTGTAGGAGATTAAATCTTCACTATTGTGAAGCAACATTTCAAACAAAGTATAGGTGTTTTAGTTACAATACTATAATGTTAAAAATTGAAAATCAAGAATACTTTTTCACATGGTGATAGGTAAACGATGCGTAACCTTTTTGTGCATGCCAACAGCTCTTTTATTAATAGAAGAGATCTATAGGGAGACTTAAGATTGATGGTGTAGGCCAATTTTCTTCCCTAAATGGAAGGGACGCTAAAATTTCTTTATTAAGTTTCAAAAATATAAAGGTTACGCTTGTGCAAAGAACCCTATTGGATCATGATTTACCAAAAGCCTTCCTAACAAACTAACTCAGCATATGAACAAGTTCTTGTTATACCAATCTCATTTATTGAACAAATCCCCATCAACAATTAAATCTAATCCTACACAAACTAGATTCCAAAGCACTTGGATTGAAAGCACAGCATTCTCTCCAATAGTTACTCAGGGGGTATTGATTTTGCTATGTTAGAAATGAGGCCCTAACTTACAACTTGAAGAAAGCTAAAGCCTACCATAATGAATGGAGTTAAACTTAATTTGGTAATATATTTTTGAAGTTTGAAGAGGAAGAATAATACATTATGGAGAAGGTCAATAACTTCAAAGGCTTACAGATGAGTTATCAAGGTTAGGACTAACAAAGGATAGGATGAATTAACCATGGTTATTAAAACAGAGTAGATGTAAAGAGAACACATTTAGGAATACAAAGGGATATTTTTTAGAAATATAGAGGATATTATAGAATTTTGAAAGCCACCAAAAATTACAAAATAAATACCTAAATATCTTCAAAAAAGTTTAAAAATGAATTAAAACATTACAAAGTTAATTATCATAATTAGTTCCAAAACTGGCACATTCATTTCAACTAGTAATTGCAAAACGTGATGCAATTAGTAGTGAATGGTGTAGTACAGGTGGAACAGTACATCACTATGGGTTCTAATTTTGATAAGTAGCATAGGTAGTGAGGCATAGATAGTTTGGGTCTACTTTGTGGTCAGTGTAGATTGAAGAGAGTTAGCATGAGTTGATGAATGAGTGCTAATGGTGGTGGTAATGATAGCTGTCAGAGGTGGATACTAGCAAAAAAGCCCACAACTAAATTTTAAGTCCTTTTTAAATCAATTTATAAAAAAATATTTTGCTCTAATAGAATTATAAGATGGTTGAAGTGAAGGCATAGATTGAATATAAAGGCAAAAATCTTCAAAACATTTTCAATTGTTCTTTAAACAACTTAAACAAAGCTATAAATGCAAATAAATTGATGATCTAATTAAAATAACTAGAAATCTATAATAAATAAGATTGTAATTTAACCCTTTATTGAGAATGATAATGAAGACTAATGAGAAGTACAGTGGCCAATCATTATAGGGCTCCAAGTTCAAATAGAAGTAATACATCTCTAAGTTTAACCTCTATGTGATGTATTGGATTCTATTACATCAGATGTATAAGAGCTAAAAAATGGTGTTAAAAACACAAATGTCTTCCACATAATGTTCAATAAGAAACAAATAAAGGGAAATATATAAATAGTTAATGATGCAAGTGGGAGTTAGGTCTTAGAGAATGATTTAATTGCAAAATATGTCTTTGATTGCTTGACAACTTACTATTCCCTACTAAGAAAAATGAGAGGTGCTTTGCTTTATAATGCTTAGACTCACTAAAAAGTAACATGGTACTAATTGAACTTGTTAATGAGTAGAAAATACAGCAAATTATTTTTTAAATGGATTCTTCATGTTCTTATGGATTGGATAGGTTTATTGTTTTATTTTACAACCATAGTTGCTCCATATTTCAAGATGAAATTTATGATGCTATTAATGATTTTCTTATCAGTGGCCATCACCTAAAGAATATGGCAGTATTAATTTAGTTTTCCTTCTAAACACTGATTACGGCAAATCTTTTGTACACTTTATGAAAATTTTGATGTGTAGTTTTTTTAAAAAAATATACTAAGTTGTTGGTAGTTATGCTATCGTGTTTCGTACCCTCCATCATCTCACTGGAGCAATCATCTTTTGCTAAGAGGAAATCACTAAAAATATTTTACTTAGATAAGAAATCATACTTTCATAAGAGAAATTTAATGATTTAAATTAGAAGATCAAAGCTAATAGCTCTATTATCAAGCTAGACTTTAAGAATTAGTTCAATAGTATATCATGAGGGAAACAAGTACTACACAAGTTTAGCTTCAATAGTTAATCTATTAATCTAGTCATGTGTATGTATAATATAAGTTGATTGTTAGTCATTGTTAATGAGAAACGAAATGGTTCCATTTAACTCTACTGTTGGCTAAAGTATGGTAACCGTCTGTCTCAATTTCTTCTCCATATTGTAGCTAAATTACCAAGAAGAGATTTCAACAATCTACATATGATAAGTAAAGTGAAGAACAAGGCCAGTCGAACTGTTTCCCAACCAATGTCCCATTTATGCTTTGTAAATGGTCTTATACTCTTCCTAAGAGGTGACAAAAAAAGTCAAAAATATAAAGTTATTCTTCTCTAATCTTCCTGGCACATCAAGTTTGAAGATTAATATGCAAAGGATCTTCTTTATTAGATGTACAAACATGAAACACTTGCAAGAGAACATCAACATGGAGCGCCTGCTTCATAAATGATACTACCTTGCAATCCCTTAACTCAAAAGCACATTGTTTGAAGGTAGGAAATAAGTGCTCCACTTCAAACACAAGATTAACAAAAGCATACAAAAAGAAACTACACTCAATGAAAGGTAGTACTTGTTAGTCATATCTAATAGTTAATGGCACTTTGCAATCTAATGATATCTTATCTTTTTAATAATATTATTAACTTTGTAGAAAGTATGATAATTTGTTTAATTTAGTGTGATAGTGATTTGGTGAGTAAGCATCATTTGGCTAGCTTAAACATGATTAGCTTCCCCTATTAAAAGTATGGATTACTCATTAAGAAATTAAAGGATTTTAGGGATGCATATAATAGAAAGCCTTTTTAGAAGGTCTACACCTCAAACATTATCTGTTCTAGATACATGAGATGTAATTTCCTAAATAAGAAATGTTGTTGAGCATGTTCAATGATTTGGAATCAAGTAAAGAAAGTCATTCTCACTATTTTGTATTTTACAATACTTGAATAAAAAAGATAATGATTGAAACAATTATTGGACACTCACCAAGGATGGAAAATTCACTATCAATTTAAGATGGGATAAGCTTAGAGGTAATTAGTTACCTTATTCATAAGTCACAAAAACAACATAAAATAATTCTCAACGTTCCAAAACTCTACTAAATTGGAGGGTCCTAAATAACTAATTAATTTTTTATAACAACATTGGGAAGTTGAATTTCAATTTATAGACAAATGCCTTTCTATTCATGTAAGGACTCTAAAATGAAGTTGATTTTGTAATGAATCTTGGCATAAAATAAACTAACATCATCATTCAAGAAATGCTTCTACAATAGTGAAAGTGTAGTTTGACAAACTCAATAGCTATTGAAGGATTTAGTATTCTATCATCTCTCATATGTTGTAATATCTAGAAGATGATATTTAAAATAATTCCATGAGCAAATATTCCCTGTAATTTCTTTAATAGAGTTCAACATAAAACTTACGCAATATTCAATGCTGCCCAATTATGTAAAAAAGTTCAATAGATCTCAAATCATAAAATATGCATTGCTTTCTTGATTTTTTGAGATCAATTGAAAAACAAAAAAAGAGGTTCAATGGATTCCCCTAGTAATGGATTTAGTCAAATCAATTTCTAATCGATTGACTAGAAGGAAATAAGGCCCTATAGGTTGCATTTGTGTGATTAGAGATAACTTGTTAGAGCTAATAAAGCCCTCTCAATTTACATAGTATCTAAACAAATATATAAGTTTAAGTCATTGAAATACTATTTTGTTTAAACCCACATGATAATTTGGGGTTACAAAAACATCATCATAGAACCAAAAATTAACCAATATTTATAGTGATGCATAAAAGCATTGGAATACCTTGTTATATATTAATCCTACTACATAGAATGAATCAATTTCATTCCAAAGTAGTTAAATTCTAAAATATGTTCGGGGAAGTAGATCTAATAACAAAGTACCAGGCTAAAATAGTTAGTAACTATATTCATTTAGAGGTTCTAACTTCATTGAAAATTCTAAAAGTTTGTAAAGCATTAATTAATTTTGATGAGGAGATATGTTTATGTATTCGTACAATGATTGTAAGGGAAGTTATCCAACTAATTCCTTCATAATCCAATGTATGAAATGCATCCACAATCATTAAGGTTGACTTGCATTTGCTCATATGGAAATTATTGAGCATTTATTGCTAAAAAGAGTGAACTTAAACGTTGGAAGACCACTATATTTAATCATTTATCTTTTATTTTTGCTTAATAAATCAATTTTTATAAACAACTTTGGGTTCATATAACACATGTTAAGTTAATCGTATTCTGGGAAAAAGGAATGAACTTATGTCATGTGGCTTATTTCATAGTAGGGAAACCAATATCTGTAGAGTCTCTCAATTTTAACTAATGATAACTATTCTTCTTATATCTAAGATCATGGTCTTTTTTTGTAAAAAAAGGAATACCAATCCAATCTATTCCAATATATTCTATCAAACTTGTACATGATTCTAGCAAAAATTCAAAAGAAAGTTTCATTCAATTATAACTAAGTTTGCTAAAGTAAATTGATTACATATTGTATTACTATTATAATAAAATTATCTCTATAGTATTAATTTACGTTAGTGAATTAGGAAGCTTTCTAATAAATTTATTGACCTTTATAAGAATAAGATACACAAAGAATGAGAAAAAGTCTTCTCTTTCTCAAAAATTTCTTTGTCCTTTGATCTAATAGCAAACGTAATTATTCATCAATTTTACTTAACATGTTTCTACATCCTCATCATCTACTACTCCTTCATTCATTGGCCATCACATCCTTCCAATCAACCTTATGTAAAGACTAGTTCAATGGCCTCAGCTAAGTATGATGGACTTAATTAGGCAATACATCAGACTCTCTATTTGTTTAGATTCTTTACACCATTATCATGGGTTTCAGTCATATTAATGTGGTCATTAATGACTAAATAAATATGATTAATAATTATTGAGAATTGCAACATGTATGGTTACAAACTTCATCACGATATTGAATTATATGTTGCTTTGTTGCAATACAATTGCGAGCTAAGCAGGCTACCTGACATAGATCTTTTATAATGGTCTAAAATTTTTTAATAAGGCTTCAATACTCAATTTGGATTACTCTAATGAGGAAGAAATGCTTAGCATGTGCAATACGATTCATTAATTAGTGTAGGATAACATTTCACATCCAGACTATCGCCTTCTATGCACACTCCTCGATGCTGATCAATCAGATCAATCCTTTGTGCTTCCTTTTTTTTGTCAAGGTCATTTTGATACTACCACTCATTAAAAAGTATTAGACAAATATGTTTACTCTAATTTGTTTTTCTTATGTCGTACAATCACGAAATCCATCAATGTAGTATGCGATATCTTACTTCATATCAAGATTGTCGTCAGCTAAATATGTGGCATGGCACAAACCATTTGAATTTCTTTGAAATCCCATTGATTTGTGTTAGAAGTTTTAGTTACAGTAATACCATAATACATTGAACAAAATTAACCATTTAGGCACATTGTCTTAGTTTTTGTAGTTCAGTTCTTGAGTTATCTTTGTTTAGCACTTCATTAATCTTTTCATAAATGTTTTGTCACATGATTCCCATCATACAATGTGTAGTTCCTTAAGACAAAACTAGTTATTACAGTCTTATGTGTGCTTATATAATTTCAATGCATAACTTGTGTGGAATCAATCATGGTCATTATGGATGTCTTTTTGAATTGGTAGTATATTGATACTTAGATGAGACACTCCAAATCAGTGAATGGTAACTAGTTAGCATATGACATTTACATGCATGAACACATAAAAAGCTTATGGATGCTCATCGTCATGCACACATATCAACCGCAATATTTAGATGACTTGATGATAATAATAATAATAATTCATTTTTAGTTATAAACTATTACTATTGTAACCTCCAACATTTAGTAATATTTTTTCATAAAAGAAAAGGTTGAGAAATGGTATTCATAGCCTTGTAATGGTGAAAAAGTTGATTAAATGATTTTAGGATATGTCTACTAATTGTAGTAAATATAAATAGAACTTTATAACTTATGATCAATATAATCATCCACTGGTGAAATTACATATCATTATCTAATTATTCAAAATTTTAAAAACCTCAACTCTTCATTTTCTCCTTGCCAGACCAATAAAGCCATGTATAACATTATTATGGAAGCTATGGGGATCATTTATATTATCAACATAGTTTACAAAACTATATAAGCTTTCAAAATCTACAATCATATCCTGCTCAATATAATAAGTAATAAAATTAGACATTATTTTTGCTTTGAAGAGAGTATCATATAATTTTTTTTAGAACCATCTAACAGGTTGGACTTCACCATTTAAAAAAATCATTGAGTATTTATGTTCTAGCATTTAAGAGGCATTAGTAAGGTTGTGACATAGTAGCATTCCATATATCCCACAAGGATTTCAAGTTTAGTATCTTTACTTTTAGTTAATCTTTGATATCATTTCTATTATGGAGGCCAATTATAATTGACCATTTTATATCACACTTTTATGTTTTCTTTTTATTAATTTGTTAAGTTATTTGTATTTAAAATTTATTTTAAGTCATTTGGAGATTGATTGGTAGCTTTTGAAATACTTCTAGTTTTAAATTCTATCTAAGATATCCTTACAGTAGTATAGTAATTCTATTAGCAAAAAATTTGTTTAGAAATAGCTTTAAAAAGCCTTAAAATTTAGAATTGGGTTGCTTTTTTGCTACTACTCACTGTCATCTTTCACGTTTGCCACTACTATTGTCGATCCATGTGGCCTGCTCAACCACCTTAACTCTTTGGACTCATTTATCTGCTCAACACACACTGACTAGTGTTTATCTACAATCTATGACGTTTCCTAGCCAATCAACACATGTCGACCTATTAGCTCATGGTAACCTACAAATTAGACTTTACATGTAACTATGTCTATCTACCTGTACTGCATTATCGCGTAGGCCACCTCGTTGCCACTCACTATACCAACACTCAAAATGCATGTGCTAATTTGGGAGCTTCTTATGCGAACTTAATTTTGCTTCATTTCAAGGAAAATTTTTGGCTTAATTTAAATTATATTCTTTATAATTTGTGATGACTTTCGGAATTTTAAAAATATTCGTTAGAATTCTAAAATATGTTCCATAGTATTCCAAAAATATTCTTTCATATCCTAGGCTAACAAATTATCATTGTAGCCTTGAAATCTCTATAAATAGTGATGCTACCAATATTTTAAGTATTATAATTTGAAAAAAAATAACAAAGTACTTCCATTAAGGTACTTTAATAGAAGTGTGTTTTGTATATTCAAAATAATGGTGTGATTCTAGAGCAAACCAAGGAAAGGGAGTTAATGGCTAAAAAAATAGAGATCCTAACATATTATCTAGTAATTACAAGAGCATCAAACCACTAAAAAAGAAGTTAATCACTTAATTTAAACTTTACAAAAATTAATCACCTCATCCAAATTTTGAGTTCATCTTAATGAACATGTGATTTTCATATTTAGTATTCTAAAAACTCTACTAGTTCACTTTGACACTTCAGCACTAACTTGAGTATTCTGGATGTTGGTTGTTAAAGTCACTTTTCCATTAGGTTAAAATTTCTAATTTAAATGATCAATGTATGTCCTGAGCCTATAGGAAAGGTTTTACATGTCCAGCATAAGATTTTCTATTACAAACCTATAGGACCTTTGGGCAAGCCTTTATAAAGATATAATGCATGAATCTAAGAACTTTTCATTTATCTATTACCTAAAAAAATGTTTTAGTGTATCATCCTATATTAACTTCGGGTCAAAGTATAGTTTGCTATAAGAAATTTGCTTAATTTTTAACTTATCATTAAACCAACATCTTTCAATTTTATGCATTAGTTCTTAATGGCTAGAAATTATTTAAAATTATATAAAAAATATTACAAAATAATTAAATAAAAGCTTATTTTTTTAGTTTAATGCTACAACATTTATTTACTTGTGTGTTCTTCTATTATTACATTTAAGGATTTGTTTGTTTCTCTTTATCTTTATCTTCCAAATTTATAAACTTTTTTAAATACCAATTGTTTATGACTACTAGGTCTATAAAATAATATTGAATGTTTGATTCTTATCCACTATAGTCATCTATGAACCTAATATCGTAATATGTAATTATAGAACTAATTCATTCATTGCAAGTGCTAAGAGCAACGTTAGTAACATCGATAGATTGATTAGAACAATGTAATGAAAATAAATGTGGGGAAACCGATAGATTAAGTTGTTCTTTGACAAGTGACTTTGACAGAGAAAATATCTTCTAAAAATGAGCCTAACCAAATTGAATATCCATCGGGGTTGTAAACAACACGACATACCCAAGACAGTAGACGTGGTACTTATAATGATCACGAGGCAATTAAGATTAAAATAAGAGTTGTAACATTTGATCATAGTTTAGACTCTAGAGTATATCAAATTTGGGAAATAAGAATGAAGATTTTTTTTTAACTGTATTATCTTAGTAGGCATCAAAAGTATTAATTTGTAAAAACCTATGCTCTTATCAAATGATAAATTATTTGTTTGAACATTAAAAATATAATTTTGTAATGAAAAGAGAGCAATACCAAGTTCATGTGAAGAACTCAAGTTTTTCTAATAAGATAAATATGTATTCACTTCTTATTTAGGTCAATTTTTGGATAAATGGCAACATTTATCCCAACATTCAAAGAATTCTAACAAATATATTAATAAATTTGAGGATTATAAGGCCTGATGCGGTTCTTAAGAGCTATATTAGGTAGCATTATTTTAATTTTGACTGAGGCTTAGAGAGACTATTCAATTGACTTATACTTGAGAAATATTATTAGTTTAAAAAAATATAAGATGCCCTAACTTTAAAATATCAATTACCTATAAGAGTTAGATTCCTTTGACCACTTTGTAACATAAAATTCATACCACAACTTCCACTAATTCTATTACTTCTACTCTGTAAGCAAACTATGTTCCATCACTAATATTATAAGCTCATTGAATCCAACCATTGGACAAACCATGTACTACTTCTAGAGTATAAAGTTATCATTGTCACAAGAAAGGGCATGTAAAACCTAGTGTCTTAAAAGAGTCTTACATATAAATATAACAAAAGAAAAGAAAGAAGCAATAAACTTAAGAAAGAAGAGGTTATATTGTTAGATGAAGATGTTGAAGTAGAATTACAAGCACTAAATTAAAAATTTTAATTTATTATACCACCTTAACCATTATGAGATCTATTTTTATGACATTAAGAATAACAAAAGATTGGTGATGAACTAAAATATTTCGTACCTTCGTTAGAATTAAGGACGAATGCTATCAAAAAGATAGTTTTAACATTTGCAAACCATCTCCACCCATACATAATATCTTTGATCGATAAAATACCAACTTTCATAAACACAGAAGTGCTTCATTCCTTTACTAAATTATTGTTTAAATTTATTGGGTCGTGTAGAACTTACTTGATAAGTAAAAGAGCTTACTCGAAAGGGATTTATTAAGAAAACTATTAGAGCATGTGCTGTCCCCACTTTATTTGCTACAAAAAATGATGAAACTTAGTGCATGTAGAGAGATAGTCATGTCACAAAAAATAATGATAATGTATAGGTTTTCAATTCTCATGCATGATGATTTGTTAGTTAAAATTGTTGGAGCTACCATATTTTCTAAAATAAATATTGAAAGTGGATACTATTTTGTTTGAATCTACCTAGTGATGAATGTAAGACTATTTTTAAAACAAAAGATGGACTACATGAATAGTTATGATTCCATTAACATTATCGAATGCACCAAGTACATTTGTGAGACTTATGACTTAGGGTTGTGTCTTTATTTGGGTCATTTTTTAGTTATCAATTTTGATTATTATATATTATTTCATAGCCATAGCATATTTGAATTGTTAGGATATCTTAAATAAGTATGCACTACTTTACATGTACAATATTTATTTTGTATCCATGAGAAGTGTTAATTTTTATTCAAAGAATGCCATTCAAAGGTTTTATATTTCCAAAAGAATGATTAATTACTAATCTTAAAAAGATAAAATCCATTTTTGAATGGCCAAGTAAAACTAATATACATTAAGTTCATAATTTTCATAGCCTTCCCACTTTTTATCTTTGGTACATTCAAGAACTTAAAATGATTGTAGCCTCAATTCTAGATTATATTGAAAAGGTTTAGCTTAACATATGAAAAGTGCTAGAACTAGTCTTACTAAATTAAAATTTTTTTTGACTCAAGCACCAATCCTTAGATTACTAGACTTTTCAACCATCTTTGAAGTCACATAGCCTTGAGGAGTATGCATTGGTAGAGTTCTAAGTAAAAATGGTCCTCTTATCACATTCATTAGTGAAAAGTTAAATGAGAAAGAAAGAAATACTCCAATGAGAAAGAACATTATGTGATAGTTCAGTCACTAAGATATTGGAGACACTATCTATTATCCCAAGAATTTGTTTTTTATTTTACTCATGAAGAACTTTTATTGAAGAATATTCAGCCTTTTGAATTCTTTATTTTGGTTAAATGAATTCAATTCATTGACATGGTAAATGGTTTTAATATTTGCAAGAATTCACTTTGCCATTAAAACAACAGATAGGAGAGGAGAATAAAGTTTCAAATGTATTAGATAGTGATAGTTGTGTCATTGTTATATCATAGAATACTCCCAAAAGATAGACTTAACATACGCAAACCATCTCCACCCATAGACAATATCTTGGATCAACAAAGCATTAATTTTCACAAACACAAAGGTGTTGTATTTCTTAAAAGTCTAGTCAATAGTTTGAAAAAGTATGGTGTAATGTTATTCCAATCTACATAGGTGGTCTTATTTTAGAAAGAACTTGGTTATCAATTTATATACTACTTTAAATGGAATAGCCAATACTATAATTTTGGATAAGGAGCAAAGATCATGCTTTATCCTTGGCTTCCCTCAAATAGAATTTATAGCTTAAATACTCGAAAAAAGCATAAAAGAAAAGAAAAACTAATTTGTCATTTCACTAGTTTAGATTGGGAGGGATATAACCAAAGTGAACTCTAGCTTTTGACAATTAAGAAAATCCTTATTAGTATAACAACCTTACCACCCATAGTCCAACCCTTGTAAAAGAATTTGTGAAGGATTTCCTAATGACTCGCTAAGCACTCCAATTCTTAACAAATCTTTAGCATATTATTGATATAGTTTTGGACACTTCATACCACATTTACTAAATTATTGATTAAATTTATTTGCTCATATAAAATATGATAAGTAAATGATCTCATTCAAAAAGAATTTATTACTTAGTGTTAAAGCATATGATTTCGTCACTTTGTTTGCTCTAAAAAGTGATGAAACTTGGTCCATGTGCATATATAATCATGCGATTAACAAAATAATGATTAACTATAGGTTTCTAATTCCAACACACGATGATTTGTTAGATCAAATAGTTGGAGCAACCATATTTTCTAAAATAGATCTCAATGGTGGATACTATTTTTTTTTAGTCTACTTAGATAAATGTAAGACTTCTTTTGAAAGAAAAGATGGACTATATGGATGGTTAATTATGTCATTCATATTGTCGAATGCACCAAGTACATGCATGAAACTTATAACTAAGATTTTGTTCTCTTATCTAGGCCATTTTGTATTTGTCTATTTTTCTTATATGTTATTTTACATCCATAACACATTTGGGTAGTTAGGACATCTTAGATAGTTATGAACTACATTACATGAATAACATTTATTTGTTAGTCATAAGAATTGTTAATATTTATGGCAAAAATGTCAATCAAAGGCCCTATAGTTCAATAGAAGAATTTTTTACTAATCTTAAAAAGATAAAATCCATTTTTGAAAGGCCAACTCTAAAAAATTTACATAAAGTTCATAGCTTTCATGGCTTCGCAACTTTTTATCAATGGATCATGCAAGGACTAAGCATGATTGTAGCCTCATTTATAAATCATGTTAAAAAAGGGTGTATTTACTTAGGAAAAGTTGTAAAAGTACCTTTGTTAAACTAAAAGAAGCTATGACTAAAGCCCTAGTCCTTAAATTACTAGACTTGTCAACACCTTTAAAGATATTTGTGCTTAAGGAATTGGCATTAGTTGAGTCTCGAGTAAACGTTGTCATTTTATAATATTTATCAATGAAAATGTGAATCTAAATGAAAGAAATATTCTTATTAAAAAAATTAAGTGATTGTTTTATCACTAAGATATTGGAGACACTATCTATTATCTTAAGAATTTGTTCCTTATTTTAGTTATGAAGCACTTTAACTTAAGAATATTCATTCTATCATATTCTTTACCTTTGTCAAATTAATTTAAGCCATTAGCATGGCAAATGGTTTGAATATTTAAAGGAAATTAACTTTTTGTTTAAAACATGTGACGAGATTGGAGAATAAAGTACCAAATTCATTAAGTCATGATGTTTGTTTACTTTCAACAATTAATATATGTGTTCCTGTATTTTAATGTGTCAAGAATTTATATAGTGATTGTTAGAACCTAGCTTATATCTATCAAGAATTCAATACTTTTTATAATAAGTTTCTAGCGATTATTATTTCAAAAATGGTTTTTTGTGGATCATAACTTTGCATTCCCCACACATCTCTTAAGGATTTCCCTATTTAGCAAATACATATTGGAGTTCTAACTGGACATTTTGGCCAAGGAAAAACAATTAGAGGTGTGGCTAATCCATTATATTGTCCAAGATTACTCAAATAAGATATGTTGATTATTTCTAATCTACAACATCTGTTGTAGCTAAATTAGGTAATTATGACCAAAATGCATATACATCATCACCTATTCCATCATTAACATGGCAATATATAATTACGGGCTTTGTATTAGGATCATCATAAACTATTAGAAAGAATATATTTGTAGTTAATGATATATTTTTTAAAATGGCTCATTTCAGGCACTACCATAATTCCTTAGTTATTTCTCATGTTGTAAAGATATTTCTTGCTTAATTGTTGAAACAACATGGCTTACCAAAAATAATTATTTATATTATGATATCAGATTTATTAACTATTTCTAGAAATCACATTGTCTCCTAATGGGAATGAAACTTAAGTTTTTATTAACCTAACATCCTAGGCAAATAGTAGTAATCTAAAACTTCATTAATCTTCTTCATAGCCTAATAAAGACACATGTCTCAACATAGGATCTTTTGTTGTTATCCATTAAACTTGCTTAAAAAAACATTGGGCTTGCATCTTTTACTCATCATATTTTATCATCACGTCAACATATTACTGAACAAATCAATTTAATTAAAGAATTATATACATGGCTAGTAGATGCTGATGGAAACATAAAGAATTTATTGAGGATGATTATGCAAAGATCTATGTGAATTCTAAAAGATTCCCACAACAAACTCTTATAAAATTAAGTGCTTATAATGTTGGACTACTTGGAATTACAAAAAAGATTAAGCATTAACATGTATGTTTTAGATTTAGCTGATGATTATGAAACTAACACAATCTTTGATATTCAAGATATTGTTTCTTGTAGAGAACCATACCTAATACTTAGTTAGTCTTTTGAGCCTTTAGTATTAGAGCCAAGTAAACCTGTCCCAACGAATACATTTAGTCCCATCAATCATCCTGTTAGTTAAATTGTGAAATTCATAGATAATTAAATAATTTTAACATAACATTAGGCACAATAAAGATTTTTGGTATATTGGGGAGGCCATCCCACATTTAATGGCACTTGGATTATTTTGTAGAAGCTTCATTACTTAAACATAGAGATGTTAAAGAAGTATCATAGATTTCATCATAGCTCTACTGTGCTAAGATCTTTCCAACCTAGGGAAAGTGATGTAGTAGCATCCCGTACTTCACATAAAGGTTCAACTTGGAGGTGTACTACACTTATTTAGGCTTAAAATAGTGCCAATATTTGCCTGTTTACTTCTTATTAATCTATATTATTGTTGTCATTAATGGTGTCAATTATAGCTAACTATTATTTGTTGAACATTTTTGTTTTCTTTTCCTTTGTTTGTATAGTCATTTATATCTACACATTAGTTTAAGTTATTTGATTATACATTTATAACTTTTATGATATTTTTAGCTTTAAATGTAGTATAAGACATCCTTGTAGATGTCTTATAATTCTATCAATGCAAATTTTATTTGAAAATGTCCTTAAAAAGCTTAAAATTAAGTTTTGGATTATTTTTCATAACCATCTATCGTAGTCCATGACCGTTAGCACCAACATTTATAACTACTACCTATACCCATGCCAACCCAATGGCCATCACAACCATGTTTTAAGTATTACAATTTGACAAAGTGTTGTCTTTAATCTTGATTAATGAAACAGTGCCACATACAATCAATCCAATAGTGTATTTTTAGGGGTGCCCTAGGAAGGATAACATGTGGCTCAAAAAAGAATATTCTAACACATTATCTAGCATTCAAAAAAGAATGAAATCACAAAGAAAATTTTTCATCACTTTATGTAAAATTTTAGGAGAATTAATAACTAAGTCCAATTTTTAGTTTATCAAAGGGAATGATTGATTTTTTTGTTTGGCTTTCTAAGAACTTCACATATGAGTTTATCTTGCTACTTCACCACCAATGTGAGTATTCATGATGTGGATTCTTAGAACCATTTTTTTCTATGTTGTGATCCTTAATGTTAAAGATCAGTGCAAGTATTTGTCCTATACAAAAGATTTTACTTGCCTAATGTTACTAAGATTTAAAATTCTAAACCTATAATATCCTTATGTAAGCCTTTGTTTGAATATATTGCTTGACCCTTAGCACTTCTCAATTGTTTATAAGCTAAAAATAAGTTTAGCATATCATCCCACATTTGGTTTTAGTTTGAGCCATACATATATATCATTGAAATAATAGTGTTCAAGCCCAAACATATCTCAAGGAAGGGGTGTCCAAATTCCAAAGATATGGTAGATGATGTGATGGCTTCTTCACTAACTATCACAAAGAAGTGAATGGTTTTGGTCAGCAAAGCCCAATTGATTTGGTTAAAAAAGTTTCACAAACTTATTTTATGTGCCCCCTATTAAGTGTTATATGTATCAATAAGTCTTACTTGTATATATCAAGGGAGCCTTATGCTATTATGGACAATTCTATTTCGTAATATTTTATAACATTTAGGTATAGGATCATCAAAATTTTTTTATCGTCGCACCATGTCCTCCAAAGGCTAAATATAAATTTGACTACACGAAACTATTTAAATAGCTTAGTTTTTTGATTTTATTGCATACTTAGTACATTATTTTTTATTTAGAAATCTAGAAAGTTATAAGTGATGATTCTTATCCGATGGTGTCCATTGATGCTAGAGTACAACTTACAAAAGTGATATGAATGATATAAAATAAGCATGAGGAAGTGGAAGATTTTTAAGATCCCAAAGCATAAGATGAGTTTTTCTTCAAGGAATTATTTGTGCTAGTGAGTACAAATGCACTAGATAAATTATTTTTTATTAGAGAATAATCATGAAATGCAATTGTACCTTATTTCAAGCATGCATCTACAATTCATTTTAAGCATTAATAGAATTGAATATAAACCTATTACCTTTGTTGATGTGAAAGCATTAAATTTTGGGAATAATTGAAAGCCTTAGGCTAAAAATCTTAACGACAATTTGAATTTTGGTACATACAAATATGAACCTCCAAAAGAAAAAAATATATCAATATTTTTAGATACATTTCATCTTCAAAAATTTAAGATTTCTATATAATGGAATTAGTATAAAATGAATTTTCATAAATAAAAATTACTAAAAGAATATCAATTGGATTGTCTATTTTATAATCTAATTAGCTCTTAAACTTGTGTTTTATGTGCAATGCACTAGTCAGTTAGATTAGAATCAATAGCAATAGTCAAATTCTAATATGTAGATTTGTTGATGGTCAATCAAGCAACTTGATTAATCATGTGATGTTCCATCTAATGCACTTTAGATCATTCAATGTTTATATATAATAGAAAAGAAAAAGTCTATCATCAACTTGATTTTTTGTATGATGACCATCAAACAATTTTCTAGGAATTTCATGATCAATATGATGGCATTTTTTAACGTGGGTAAAAAAAATTAATGAATAAGAATAAAACTTGAGCCAAAATAAGGTTTCTATCAAAAGCTAATTGGAAAGTAAAATGTATAGTTTGTTGAACTTAGAAAATAAAATTTGAAGGGAGTGAGTTATTTGATAAGGTTAATGAACTTACAAAGAGGTATAATGTTTACTTAGAGATGTAAGGTATTGTTATGTTGTGTAAAGAATATGTTTAGAATAGGAAATAAATGAAGATTTTTCTGTATTGTGTGGGAAAAAGGAAGTTTTACTTAATTGTCATACAACCATTTGGATGCAATTATGAGTACTAAAATTCCTATAAATATGCCTCATTTTTCTCCCACACTGTGGTTAAGAAAAGTATGATGAATTTCAAAAGTGCTCAATCATCTAGGATCATGTAATGGGTGGTCTTTCATGGTACTTTGATTGAATTATCATTTTTCAATTATGTTAGAGTGCATTGCTCTATTGCCATAACATAGCACTTTCATACCTTCAAAATCATAAAAATCTCATGATTTTCTCTTGTAACTTCTAATCTCAATTTATTAGTGATTTTATTGCATATCTATGAAATTAAATTAGGGTAAATGTTTTCTCAATTTTGTTGTGACTACATTCTTAAAAAACCCCTTCGATTTATTTGAGAGTATGGAAAGATCTTAACTAAAAACTTTCTAATGAGTAGATGACTAGCAACCTTAGATTGAGGTGCTATGGTGACACAAAATTTAGCTAAAAAGTAAGGCCCTTTGTTAGTAGAATTGGAAGGATTTACTTCAAGGCTTGGAGTAAGGTATGTTATTGAGATAAAAACTACTTGTATTCTTTTTGTTAGAGGACTGGAAACAGATTTTTTTGATAAAAGAATGTTGATCTCAAGCCTTCTTGCACCATTCATGTTAAGTGAATGAGTGATTATATAGTCCACGTTATAGAACTCCACGGGGTGGATGTTCAATATGGTCTAATGGTTGAATATCTTAAAACTTTTATGTGATTTACTTTATTATAATTTTTTTCATATTTTTTTTATGAACCAAAATGCTGAAAATAAAGATCAATCAAGATTTTTTATTACAAAAGAAAATTGATTAATTCCAATTCTCCTCCTACATTGAATAGTGAATAAGTTTTACGAAAGTAGATTGTAAAGATTAACGTCATAAAGCAGATACTCTATAAGAAAATTACATTATTTTTTTGTTGAATTTGCAAAATTCCATTTGGGAGCATACTTAAGTACCCACCAATGTTTATGAGTCAACAATTTTCTTTTTGGCAAAATCCTTTCCAACTATTTTGTCCAAAGAGTTGATTTAAAGTTAACAAAATTATTTGAATAATTAACAACATTGTTATGAATTTTTATTATGAACATAAGTACATAACAGTATTCAAAAGGTATAATATTTATTTTTTGTCGTATCAAAAGAAATGTGTACTAAAACATTAATGGAAAACACTTTCTTTGAGACCATGTGTGTGTTAGATAGTAATATGAAAAAGAAGCAAAAGGTAATAAAAAGAAAAGGAAGAAAAAGGAAAAGAGGAAAAGGAAGAGCAGCCCAAAAAATAATTTGGAGCTTACTTACATAATAGGTCATTATTAGGTAAATGTTCTTCATGTGATGAAGTTAGTTTAAATATTTTATTTTATAATGAATCACATTCCTGCATTGATAAATTGCATGACAAATTTTTAAAAAAAAAAGAGGAGGTATTTTTTTCAAAGAAATACTATACATTGCATAGGAAAAACATTAATGATCTTGAAATGATATATGATTAACTTAAGAAAATATGAAATGTTAACACTTGATAATTATTTTAAGATTTCTATCACTAGTGAATTACATGCAAAAAAGAATTTCTATGACAATGTTTCGTTAGAACTTGATTCAATTTTCAATTATTTGTTATTAGAAAATAGGTTGAGCAAAAAAAAATTTCATTTCAAGAATAACAAAATTTCTATTATTTGACTTTTTGAATTAATTTATTTGATACAAAATAGTTTTAATTTATACGTCATCTATGCAAATGCATCCATTCTCACAAACTCTTATTAACCTTGAAACTTAGAAAATTTATGCATGAAAATGCCTTATCATCAAGGAAAAATTTGAATGTATTATGTTGGTATCATCAAAGGTAATATAAAATTATTTCTATAGACTAAGTCAAATTTTGTTACAGTTTTCTTTGAGAAAAACCATTTGTTCAACTCCATGTAAATATGCTTGAATTCATAGGTGACATTGTTTTGGATGTGAACTGAAATTACTTTGCACACACCACAAATTACTACCTTTAACGAATACAAAGTTTTTTTTGGATTCCTAAATACAAAACTTAGGAAATCATGTAGGTCTCCAAACAAACCTCCTAAGAAGATTAAAATTTACATTGTTTGCTTCGATATGACATACCCTATTTCTCAAAAAGATTAGCATCTTAAACTATATGATATGGGATCTATTCTTTGTAGATAATATTATCTCATAATGGTCCTTGACATTATAGGATAATTGTAAAATCTATTATACAGTTAAGTACTATATGAATATTTATTCACCACTATCAATTAGATGTTATAACATTTAGAAAAATTATATTCATAATGATTAGCTTCAAGAATTCATCTGGTGCCCAACTTCTAACATCAAGTAATAAATATTTAAACTCAGCATAATTCTATAAGATTTTAAGATCAATAAGGATAATCATTTGCGAATATAACTGAATTGTTCAATTAATTTTGATTCACAAGGAACTAGGCCTCACCAAATTGATAAGAATGAATCCTATGTGAATGAAAATAAGTTGAATAAGGAATGTAGATGAACTAGAATTCTAAATCCATAAATATATATGTTGTGTATTGTTTTTCATTTGCTAATAAGCTTATTCACATGTATTTAACCCAATCTTAAATTTTTAAATCTCAACCAATAGTTGTACATAGATTAGTCATGGAATTCAAAACATGTAAGAATCAATGTATCTTCTCATGGCAAGTTATCATGCAAGAAGGTTTGATTGTTGTCCATTTCATAGTGGAAACTTATGTTAAATTATGATGCACCCAATTATTTCGTTGCTAAGGAATAACTATTTAATATTGCATATCCCAAATAATCTTTATTTATGATTCTTTTGAACACATGAGCAATAATAGTGAAAAACCAAAAATTAAATGGTTAATGGTTTTGATGGACAGACAATGATAGTATCAATGAATAATCTTAATAGCTAGCTAGAGTGGAGTCATTGGGACACCTTGTGCTAAGTTCCTACAAAACCATATTTTAGTTATGCTAAGTGAACAGGCCAGTAAGTCTTCGTTGTAGGTTTAGAGGGCCTAAGCTCCCTTAACATTCATTTGTTGAGGTTGTTTGTTAGGCAGCTGGCCTTTCACTAGTTTGAATCAAACAAAGAGAACCTTGAATGGTCAACTAAAAATTATTTTCAATGAAGAAGAAATTAAAAAAATTGAAAGACTATTCATGCTTCAATTAATAAGGGAATTTTCATGCATATTTCAAAATATGGAAAAAATGCTAGTGGCATTTAAGAAAATAAAAATTTTAGTGACTAAAAGGTATCATTTTAGGATAACTAACTTGTACTAATTATATTTGATAGATTATTCGAGTCATTGATCTCACCAAGCATGGAACATCAGTGACTTTAAGAAAACAATATTTCAGTGGCATCATGAGTTTCATGTGAATATTGTTTGAATCAATATTAGCTCTAATTTTTGTTTCATTTGAGTTTTTCAATAAGGTAACTCTATACTCCATAGCTTTGGAAGTAAAAATTTCTATACAAGTGACTATATCTACTATAAACCTATCTACATTAAGCATAAACAAGATGTGTGTCTAATGTGGATCTAGTGAAGGAATTACTTAGTTAAATCTAGATAACAAAAAATTTGGAAACTCAAATCAATTATGTCAATGAATTCAATATGATAACTTAATTAATAAATCAAATTCTATGGCCAAGGTCAGACCTCTCTTCAATGTAAAAAAAATAAAATGTCACCAAATATGCAAGCTAAAATAACCATGTAAAAATGTGAATGAGTGTAATCTCACAAAGCCATTATTTATGAATTATGCAACATTCTAAATGAGAAGTCACTACATTTTGATAATTTCATTTTAGATAGGGCTATTGTATGAGAAACTATTGAGGCACTACCAAAATGTTCCACTACAAGGAAGGAGTATAAAAAGTCACAAATGGTTCAACTGATATAGTTAGTAGTAGAATTAGCACATGCTTAGAGAAAACCAAGTTTGCAAATGAATTGACAT
Organism: Vanilla planifolia; assembly: GCA_023846275.1. Classification (NCBI taxonomy): domain Eukaryota; kingdom Viridiplantae; phylum Streptophyta; class Magnoliopsida; order Asparagales; family Orchidaceae; genus Vanilla; species Vanilla planifolia. The sequence continues at coordinate 354,128 of JAIUJO010000313.1, read as the reverse complement.
GAAACAACGAGAAATTTTGAACCAGATTTATGATAATTAGAATTCTTTCAGGGAAAACACAAAGATAGGATAAACAACTATATTTAGTTTTTGATTTACTTAGTGTCTTACGATAAAGGTTTCCAACAAAATGATGAGCAACCATTTTTGATTTTAGCAATGACTAGCTTAAATGATCTACAAATTCTAGTCCAATGTAATCTAAAGAAGAAGATTTCAACCTAGTTTAGAATAGGCACTCAAAGAGAAATTTTCAAAATGGCTAAAGAGGAATCATAGTTTGAGTAGTATTTGTAGACGTGATTGATTTTCTCAAATTTCATAACAAAACACTTTTATTGGATGACATTCTAGGTTGTAGTATAGGAGGTACAACAAATAAGAGCAATTTAAGGTAGTTTATTCTTCAACTTAAAAAAAAATTCTGATTACTCTCACAAAACCTATGGCTAACAATAGCTAATTGCTTAATCTATCTAAGAGATTAGAATTTGAGCACTACATTGGGAATAAATGCTATGAGGTTTTAGTATTATGAATGTAAAGCATCCATTGTGAAACCTTAAATGAGGATGAGTAGTTAGTTCACTTGCTCATTGATAATCTTTGGAAACAAGATGGTGACTATTATAGCTATGTGTAAGCTAAACTCTAGGGGTAAATTAAGAACACTTTGGTATAGGGCGACTCAAAATATACAGGAAATGAAAGCTCCATGGATAGAAATTGTATACTTTAATGCAATAGCTACACTTGATGGATACAAGAGTCCCTCCAATCTTAGGTGGGAAGTAATAAATGAATTCGTTTATTACATCAATCAATGATGCTTAAAAGAACTCTTATTCAATGAGCCTTTATTTACACAAATAAGGAAATGAAAGGGCAAATGGTTCTAGAAAGGGTTACATTGATTGTTAGACAATCATGCTTCTTTTAATCAATTCTCAACAATAGTAATGCAATATTTATGTAGAATTGGATCAAATTATTCGCATCTACTTCAAGATGGAAGGGATCCTACTCTACCAAAGTTGTTTAATAATGTTTGTGAAATTCTATTACTATTAAAATATTTAATAAATTTCTTACTTTTAATGGTAACTAAATTGTAACTGAGTTCATTTTAATTTTAGTTATCAAAATATTGAATTTTCTACAAGATTTACTCCTCTTTCTCAAGAAAATTATGTATTTCTAGAGTAGTCATATATTACAACAAATCCAAAAAAATTATTTCAATAAATTCAATGTGCATAAATAATCATCTACAAAAGAAAATTTAGTTAGGCCTCTTACTAAGTAATATTTAATTATTTTTCTAGAGGTGTGTGTGCTTATATGACAAAGTCCTCTTTACCATAAGTTAAAGTCACAAACATATGACATGAACATTTTATTTGGGTACTATTTACTTTATTCAAATCATGTAAATAAGTGTTTTTTTCTTTTGGTTGTAATAACTACCCATATTTTCATATTTACTAATTTTACATCTAAAAAAATAAAAAAAATAATGAAATTACTATCACATAGTTGACTTATATTACTAAAATTATACTTTATGCTTTAAACTAACAAACTTTAGTGGTAAAAAATGTTGAATTTCCACTAGCACTTAGTCATTCGTTGTGTTTCTTTGTTGTCACTATGTACTACATTTCCTTTAACGTAGGCTTCTTGTTGGGTGAATAAATTTATATTTCTAGTCATGTGGTTTAAACATCAACTATCCAAGAATCACTTGTCTTGTCCTTCAAAAGAAAACCTTCCAGTAATCATAAATTAGTTATTAGGCTTATGAATCCAAACATTTTTAGGTCAAGCATATTTTTGACAGGATGAACTAAAATTTCCACTAACTACCAAGCAAAGTGAGGAAATTTAAATTAAATATGAGCTTTAATAATACCTACATGTGTTGTATAGTCAGTAATGACATGTAAAAGTTTTAATGTAAAGCAGGCAATGAAAAGTAGACAGATATGAACAAAGAGGTTGACCATACCTAAATGAAATTGAAGCCCTCTTTCTTTTGATAAAAGGAAAATCAAAATAATGAAAGCCCACAAGAATCTCCTTTAGATGCTTAAACCCCAACTTGACAAGAGAAAGAGAAGTTTCTCATTCGCTAAAACAAATTTGACACCTTCCTCAACGACTCTCTATTAAACTCCTTTAAAAGTTAAATTTGAATGAAATTTGTAGTACCTCCCATAATTCCTTACCTGCTGCCACCGAGTGAATTGAAATCCTAATCTTGTAATAGGGATTTATTAACCATAAAAAAAGTGATGACTTATTGGAAGATGCACTTTTCTCAAAACACACTAATGTATCAATTTAACTCATTATTCTCTCAAAAGATATTCTTCTCACGAAAAATAAAATTTTTTTTTGTGCTAGTTGAAGTGTGCTTTAACAAAAGGGATGGATATTTAAGAATAAAAACATACATATTTGAATTTTTTTAAAAAAAAATATATTTTAAAGCAACTATTTCTGGTTTCCTATTAAGCTACAATAAATCTTTGTTAATAATTTTCTAAAAATTTCAAGTCTTTTATAATAAACTAATTTTTTTTAATTTTAAAAGACAATTTGAAGTTAAAAAATTTAGAAATAATAGAAAAGTATAACAAATTTTGATGATTTAGCTCAAATTGAAGCTTACATCAAGCCCAAACAAAGGACAAGAAAATAAAACTAATTTGTATAAGCCTCTCACAAATTGACAACTCTCACAAAAATATAACATAATAAAAGGGCTGTAATAGTATTTTAAGGAAATAAAAAACATAGGAAAATTTGAAACAACAAATTTGAATTTGATGCTTATAGTAATCTTATGTTTAATAAAATATTAAAAAATTACAAATGTATTATACTTTTACTTCAATGAAGTGAGGAATAAAAAATAAAAAATTTACTTAATGGAGTTGATAAGAGAGTTGAGCGCTCAATAGTTTAAATGAGATAAATTGAAGCAATGTAACAAAACCAAATCAAAGAATTGGAATGGCCACATAAGAATAGATTTAGAGTTACATAGAAATACAAGAAAATAAAGGCATATACTTGGAAGAAATGAAAAAACTTATAATTAAAACTTTCATTCAAAAATAAATGGTGATATTGTGTGATATCCTTAATTATCATATCAGGCACGAAACAAAAATTCTAATAAAACATAATAAATACAACAAATAAAATAATTAATAGTATAGGGATAAATATTTAATTGGGTAGAACTTTGTCGAGTCATGTCAAACGACATCTGTTTCATCAAGATTAGACATCATTTGGAATAAATGTAAAATAGTAAATTAATTAAGAAAAAATAAAAGTTATTAGTTTAAAATTTACTATTCATATATTAAATTTGAACAACCATAAATTAAAGCAATGATATTAAACAAAATAAAAAATATAAGAAAAAAAATTAAAAATATGGGGAAATGAGATAAATTATATGGGGAATTTACATTCTAAGACAGGAAAAGATTTAAAATAGAATGCATAATCATTAAATCAGAAAAAAAAACAATGTCTCCTAAAATGTGCCAAAGCCTTGAAAATTAAATACATAAAATTTTAAAATTGAATATTTAATACTATAGAACGTGTGAAGACAAATCCAACAATACTTATTTAGTCTCGATTGCTCCCGTTTTGGAATTCCATTGAAATAGAATTATAAAAAGTCATAAATAATAATAAAATTCATAAGAATCATAATCGTTAAGAATTAGAATACCTCATAAAGGGTGCCAAATAATTGTAAAATAAAATACAAAAAAAATTTAAATCTAATATTTAATTGGATACAGCTCATCGAGATAAGTTTAATGGTTTGTTTCAGTGTGGTTAGACATGTTTTTGAATTTCCACATAATACTAAAGTACAAATGCATAAATCAAAAATAAATTATTATTTTAATATATGGAAAATATATATTAAAACTAAAATGAGAGAAATTAAAAGAATTTAATAAGATAAAAAAACCAATGTAAAGGTCATACGAAAGTTGAATTAGAGTTTTAGTACTATATAACCAAATAAAAAAAAATTAAAAAAATATGATAAACTGTATAGCAAAATTGTCATATATAATACTAAGAGATCTAGCACAAAATCGTTGTCTATCAAATCAACTAAGAATCAAAATATCTTGTAAATCATGGAAATGTCATATAAAATAAAATGCATTAAAATTTTAAATTCAATATTTAATTGGATTGAGCATTTTCAAAAAAATTCTATGAAATTTCATTCATAGTGATCAAACCTCCTTTGGAATTTGTTAGAAATGAAAAAGTAAATAAGAATAAATAATAAAAAATAACATTTTAAATGTTGAGTAGATTTATGAAAATGTTTAAATTAGATAAATTGAAAAATATGACATAACTCATTAAAGGTGGTGTAAAAGTCACAAAATGGTGATTTAGAATTTCATAGAAATATATCCAAAATTAAAACAAAACATTTAAAATAAATGAGATAAATTACATTAGAAAGTTGCATTTCAAGATATTTCTAAGATTGAGTGTAACTTTCTTTTTCATAAAATCATGTAAGAATATAAATTTCTTAAAAACTATGCCATAAAAAAAGAAAATGAAACACATAAAAATTTTAAGATAAATATTTGATTAGATTGATCATGTCGAAATGAATCCAATGTTTTTTGTTTCGTGTCCATTAGACTATATTTGAAATCACTATAAATAACCTAACCAAATTAGCATAAATAATACTAAAATATTATTTTTAATATTTAGTAAATATATGTTAAAATTTATTTCAAGTACATTAAAGAAATGTAATATAATCAAGTCAAAGTGAAGTAAAAGTATAAAAGTCTAGATTTAGAATATTATAAAAGTATAAAAAATTTAAAGGAAGGCAATGAAAAAGTAACATAAATTATATAGCAAAGTTTCATTCCAAGATCATATGGACATCGATTGTAACATCCTTAATCATTACATGATGTTCGAATTTAAATATATATATTAAAGCATTCAAAATATAATAAAATAAAATGAGTCCAGCGATGTTTGTTTCATTTTGTTTGATATCATTTGGAATTTCAATGAATTAACTAAATAAATAAACATAAATAATAATAACAAGTAATTTTATTGTTAGGTAAAAATAAAATAAAGGTGAAATGGGATAAATCAAAGCAATGAAACATAAACAATTCAAAGTGATGTAAAAGTTATATGAAATGTGATTGAGAGTTTTATAGTAATTTAACAAAATAAAAGAAAAACAATTGATGAAATGATCTTTGCAAAAAATTTGCACTAGAAGATACTAAGGAGATCAAGTGTGATATACTCAACCCTCACATCGTGTTCAAATCAAAATGGGTCATAGAGCTCGCCAAAACTATTAAAAACATTTTCAAAACACAAAAATAAGAGCTTAATCGGATAGAGCTCATTGAGATGTGTTTAACGATGTTTTTTCGACTTTATTTAGCATTGATTAGAACTATTAAGAATTATGAAATTAAATAATCATAAATAATATTAAATTATTAAATTAATATTAATGAAATACTATTTAAACGTAAAAAAAGATTAATTGATGTAATTCAAGACATCCAAATAGAAGTAATGTAAAGCCTAAACAAATGAATTTAAAAATTTATATAATAAGATAAGAAATAAAATAAAGAAATTAAAATAATTAACATAAATAATATGGGAAAATTAAATTCCATTTTTATGAGAATATAACGTGTAATTAGAATTTCTAGTGAAACAAGAAAATGTAAGAAAATAAAAAACTTAAAATTATACAAATGAATATTTAAATTAGAGAGAGCACATCAAGAAGGGTTAAACAATATTTGTTTCATCTGAATCAGATATTTTTTATAATTATTAAGTGTTACAAAAATTAGTAAGCATAAATAAAAAGAAATGATTTTTTTTAAATAAAGTAAATAAATATAATTGTTATAATGAGGTAGATTGAAGCATTATTATATAATTAGAATAAACTAATGTGAAGGGCACATAAGAGACATTTGGAGTTATAGAATAATATGATAAATTGAAGGAAAATGAATTTGAAGAAATAAGATTAATTATATAGGAAAGTTGCATACCGTGGCAATAAGGACATATTGTTTAAAATGAATCGATCAACAAATCAAGTACTATTTAAAATGTCTCTTAAACCTACCAAAGGCATAAAGAATAAAAAGTTTAGAAATTTCAAGATGAATATTTAATTTGTAAGAGCTTAATGAGATGGGTCCAATAACTATTATATTATCTTGATCTAACCTCATTTAGAGTTTCTAGAAAATTCAAATGTAAATAAAAAAAAGTAAAAAACTATTATTTTAATATTATAAAAATATATGTTAAAATTAAAAAAAGATATATCCAAACAATGTAATATGACTAAATCCAAGATAAGTAAGTGTCACATAAGAGGAGATTTTGAATTTAATAGTAATACGACAAAATTAAAAGAACAAAAAAGAAAAATTAGATAAATTATATAACAACGTTATATTTCAAGGTGCAAAGGAGAACGAGTGAAACATTATTAATCACTAAAATAGTTACTGATCAAAATGCCTCATAAAATGTCCAAAACTTAAAAGGTAAAATGTTTTGAAATATGAAAATAAATCTTTAATTGGATATAGTCTTTTGATGAGTTTTATGACATTTGCTTAGCCATGATCAAACCAAGTTTAGAATTGTTGTAATTTAACAAAATAAATAAACATAAAAATGATAACTTATTTTTGAAAATCTTAGTAAAGATAACTTAAAAGTAAAATTAGATAAGTTAAAGATTATAATATAAACAAATCAATATGGTGTAAAGGTCATATGAAATGAAAATGATAGTTACATAGTAATATAAACAAGTGAAAATGAATTTTTTGAACAAAATCATACAAATTGTATGGAATAATTACACCTATAAAATTAAGTAGATCAAGCGTAACATCCTAGATCATCAAATCAAAAATGAATTAAAAAGACACATAGAGAGCACTAAAATCTTAGATGAAAAAATATTTTGTCATAAAAAAGTTAAATTTTAAATGAATAAAGCTCATCGTGACTAGTCCAATCGGTTTTTCTTTCTTTGAATTGGACCTCATTTGGAATTCTTATGAATTAATAAATTCTATAAGAACAACTAATAGTAATTTGGGTTTTGTAACACTAATTAATTATAAATTGGAGATAAAATTAGCTAAATTGAAGTAATGTAAAGTGACCAAATAAAAAGCAATTTAAAGGGACACAAGAGAGGCACTTTAAATTTAAATTGTAATATAAGAAAATAACTACAAAATATTTGAAAACATGAGATACATTGTACAATAAATTAGCATCAAAAGATACAAAGGAGTCCTTGTCTCACTTCCTCAATCATAAAATAAAATACAAATACAAATGTCTCCTAAAATATGTTAAAATAATAAGATGCATATTTAAAACTTTTTAGATTGAATGTTTTATTAGATAAGGCTCATGTAGTCAAGTCCAAAATACTTTTTTGTCTTGATTAGATCTCATTTAGAGGTACTACAAATTACCTAACTAATAATGGATAAACTATAGTAAATTATTATTTTATGATTTAGTAAGTGCTTATAATAGCTAAAATGAAATAAGCTTAAGAAATGTAATATGACCAAATGAATTTTAGTTTAAATGTCAAATGAGAGGAGATTTGGAGTTGTATATTACTATAATCAAGTAAAACTAAAAAAAATTGAAAAATAACATAATTAGTACTTAAAAAGTAATACCCAAAGATATTAGTGCGATTGAATGTAACATCCTTGATCTTTAAATGTGGTATGAATAGAAATATCTAATAATTTGTTCTATCTGCATTGGACTTCATTCAAAATTACCATAAATTACAAAAAAAAATAAATAATAACAAATTATTAACTAAAAGTAAAGTAAAATATAAATTAAAGTTAAAGCCATGTATTATTTCTCAATAAAAAAAATATAAATTTCATATGAGAGGACAATTAGTTTTTTATAGTAGTAAAACTAACTCAAAGATAGACATTTGAAGGAATAAATTAAAGGGTTTGAGAATGTTGTACTCTAAGAACTAAGAAAATTGTCTATTATATTCTTGATAGTTAAATTAGGTATGAATTAAAATTTCTAACAAAGCTTGTAAGGATAATAGAAATTAACATATTTTGAAATATAATGATGAACATTTAATCAGATAAAACTTTTTGAGATGACTTCAATGAAAGAAAACAATAATGTAGCACAAAATAAATGATATAAAGTTCACATTAAGTAATAATTTGAGATTCACAATAATATAACCAAATGAAAGAAAACAATTTAAAAAAATTAGTTAAATTTTATGGGAAAATTTAATTTGAAAATACTAAAGAGATGAGCGTAGCATGCACGATTGTCAAATTAGTTATGAATCAAAATATCTTATAAATGTTTAAAAAAATTATAAAATATAATAAATAATAATATGGAATTGAATACTTAATTTGATAGAGCATGTCATGAAGAGTGCAACAACATTTGGTTCGTTTCCCCAAATTATTGATGTAAATAATCATAAGTAATAATAAAATATTTTTTAATATATGGTAAATATATATTAAAGATGAAATAAGGCAACTTTAGGAAAAATAATATAACATAATTGAACTAATATAATGGTCACATGAAAGAAGAATTATAGTTCCATAGTAATATAAGCGAATAAAAAAAAGTTGAAGTAATTAGTTAAAATATATTAAAATGCAAGACTTGATATTACAAAGGGTATTAAGTATAATATTCTCATTTGTTAAAGGAAGTAGGAGTCAAAATATCCAATAAAACATGTTAAAACCTTTTTAAAATTAAAAATTAAAAATAAATATTTAATTGCACATAACTCATCAAAACAAGTCCAGCGACATTTGTTTTATCTCAGCATTCTTATTTTAAATTATAGTGAATTATAAAAAAAAAAATAAGCAAAACTAATGATAAGTTTTTATTTAAATATTAAAAGGTATACAGTAAATCTAAAATAAGATAAATTTAAGTAATAAAATACTTCCTAATTAATGCAGTATAATCATTTGGAGGAGTGACGGAGGAGGAGCGGGGACATGCCGGGAGGTGGCCGTGGCTCGTCTTGTGTGGGGTGGTGTTGGAAGGCGAGGTTTACTCGGGCGCAGCGTCCAACCTTGTGACGGTACCGGAGGCGGAGACTGTGGCGCAGCGCGGTGGGCCTAAGGGACCGGCGACACCGTGTGGCAGGGAGTGGAGGTGTGTTGTTCAGACACGGCGGCGGTAAACGGTCAACGATCAGCGATCGTCGGCCCACGCGTGAGTGGCACGTGGGGTGTTCGACCATTCGTGCGTGGACCGGGTTCGTGTTTGAATTTGAATTCTTGTTCACGCGGGGTGCACTGGGATAGGATTGATTGGCTCAGGTTGCTGCGGTGCGTTAGACCCTTCGTCCCCGAGGTTGCGCCACGGACCCTGCAGCCCTAATCGGTCGTTCGATGGCGGGAAGCACGCCGCGGAGGAGCAGTCGGCGTGCAAGGACTACCGTGCGCAACTCCCCAGTGCGGGAGTGCTTTTCCTCATCATCTGAAGGAGGAATGCCATCTGACAGGGGACCCCCACCTCCTATCAATTCGGAGGCTGGAGGCTTCTTAGGGAACGACTCCATACTTGAGGCCGAGGACACTGTGACGAGAGGTGTGGAAGCGGAGGCGAACAAATTTACCGGACATGCGGAGATGCAGAGGGCTGCGAAAAATTTGCCTGCAAGGCCAGCTTTAGAGAGGTTTTGACAGCTCGCAATAATCAGAATAGTAACATGGTGAATTCCTTCATGCGCCCGGCAAATATTGATGTCAAGGAACATGCCGCGGCCATTCCTAACATTGCTGAGGATGGTGAGGTCCTCGTCTCTTCTGAAGCTTGTCAACGGCGAATAGATTTTCACAAATTCGACATGGTGGGTCGAATTTATGGAAACACGCTGTCTTTCCCGATCATTGCTAGAGTGCTGCTCAAACACTGGGGCCACCACAAGAATTTCAAAGTGTTTGATCTATCTTCGAACTGCTTTTGCATACATTTCGAATCTATGGAGGAACGGAATGATGTGTGGCTTGGGGGGCTGTGGCAAATCGAGGGACAAGCTATGGGTCTGGATGTCTGGTCGCATGAGTTCAAACCCGCCGACTCCCACGCAATGTGCGCATCGATCCTGGTGCGATTCCCTGGCTTGCCCCTGATTTACTGGGATGTAGACAATATTTTGCGCATTGCGAAGGCTATAGGAGATCCATTCCTTCTTGACGGGTGGACGGCGGCAATGGAGAGATCGTCCTATGCTCGGGTCTGCGTACGAACGGACCTCTCCAAACCCTTGAAGCGGGGCGTTTGGCTCAATGGGGACTATGGAAGAATCTACCAAAGTTTCGAATATGAGGGGCTGCCGAGGATTTGCTTCTCGTGCGGTCATATGGAGCGTTTAGCCAGCCACTGCAACGTGCAGCTCATGAAGGCGGTGACTCAACCTGGTGACGGCGAATGTTCTGAAATGAGCGGGAATAGGGGCCAGAGGGAAGGAGGAGAGGACCATCCCGAGGTAACGGAAGAGGCGCATGGATTAAGGCCTTGGATGCTAGTTCAACATAGACGGAGGAAAACAGGTGCTAATGCTCGGAGTGGCCCAGCGGCCACGGCTAGCCCTGGCCCCAGGAAAGACGTCAAACGAACTCGTGGGTGGGTGCACGCCGGCTCGTCCAGGGGTCCCAGCCGTCCCTCAAGGGAACGCGGGAGGAGCAGACCCAGACGGGGTTTACCATCTAGGAGCCGCGCTCAACAGTTGGCGTGCTCGGGAGATCAGGGCCTGGCGGCGGAAGGTGCGGAGCGGGTGGCCCGTGGGGGCGGAGACAAGGGAAAGTTACTCGTGTCTATGGCGGCTCGAGAGAAGGACACCCCCACGGGCCTGGGCGGCAGTACGGCTTAAGAGGGCGGGCCATGGCTGCACTTCGTGGGGCGCAGCGACCATCACAGGTGGTGATGGTGGAGGTTCGGGGAGGTGCAAATGCACGGCTACATGTTCTTGTTCTAACGACATTATCATTTATGAATGTTATAGTGTGGAATATAAGGGGCGTCAAGAAGAAGAAGTCCAGGGGCTATTTGCGCAGGCTAGTCCGTGAGCGAAATGTCGCTGTAGTGGCGTTAATGGAGACTAAAGCGCACTTGTTTTCTAGACAAGATGCAGATTGGCTCCTTGGGAGAGGCTGTGAGTTTGAGGCCTACCCCTCGGAGGGCTTGTCTGCTGGCTTTGTTATTCTGTGGAGGAAGGGGGTGGACCTTAAGGTAACTCGGGCTTCGTCTCATGCAATGGCTTGCACCGTCAAAATCCTACCTGACGGCATGATTACTTGTTTCTTTGTTTATGGCCCCAAACATCACTATATGCGCTGGGCCATTTGGGATGCTGTCCGGAATTCCTGCGGTGGCGACGAACCTCTTCTCGTTGCAGGAGATTTTAATTTAGTCTTGGCACCGGAGGAAAAGTGTTGTGGGCGGAGTTTCATCGATGGTAGGGATCAGCAGGACTTTGCGGACCTTATGCAGGAGCTCTAACTTGTTGATTTGGGCTTCTCCGGCTATAGGTTTACTTCGAGCAACGGGAAGCAGGGTGGTGCGTGCATCCTCGAGCGTCTGGACCGGGCTCTTATGAACTCAGCTAGGTTGCTCGCATTTCCTGGTTGTTTGGTTCATCACCTTAGTAGGCTGGGTTACGGATCACTATCCACTGCTGATTAAGGTGGGAGGTGGGGATCATTGGCAGCAATCCGGTAGGTCTCTCTTCGACAGCGTGTGGCTGGATTTCCCTCAATCTTTCCAGGTGGTGGAAAAGGCTTGGAGGAGAAATGCTAAGGATGACAGTATGGAGATTGTGATGACGAAATTTAAGCGCGCGCTGTTGGCGCTGCGCTGATGGAGCCGTAAGGAGGTGAGGAATATTATAGATCGAAACAGGGAGTTGGAACGAGACATCGACGAGCCTCAAAAGAGGGAGTCTAGCGAGGGTCTGTCGGAGGAGGACCACAAGCGGCTTGGGAATGTGGTTGCTGCCTTTCACTGGGGATGTGCTCAAGAAGAACAGTGGTGGTGGTAGCGCGCCAAGGTGCACTGGGCGCAGCTTGGTGATTGCAACTCGAAGTTCTTCCACATTGCTGCCTCGGCTCGGAAAAGGGAGAATTACATTACCTACTTGAGGGATGATGACAGCAACATTGTGGACTCTCCCGATAGCATTAGGAAACTTGTCCTCGCCTATTTCGAACGGACATGGGGCGATGGCAACCAGACGCCTCTGTCCCCACTTACCTCGCTTTCGGGATCCATTAGCGATGAGTTGGGTTCTAGCCTTTGCCGCAGGGTTACGGAAGACGAAATCTTAGTGGCTATGAGGGGTATCAAAAGGAATCGCGCCTCGGGAATTGACAGAATCACAATGGACTTCATTAATGGCTATTGGAACATTACGCAGAAGGATATTATTAATGCTGTTTTTGCTTTCTTCAAGGAGCGCAGACTACCGGAGGGCTGGAAGGACACCCTTGTAGTCCTTATTCCAAAGAAACAAGGTGCTTGCCAGCCGGAGCAATTCCGGCCGATCAGCTTATGCAATACAATCTATAAATTGGTGGCTCGAATTCTTGTTGGCAGGTTGAAAACACTGCTGTCTAGTCTTATTTCGCAGGAATAGGTTGCTTTTGTCCCCTGGAGGAGCATCTCGGATAACACAAACATAGCCCAGGAGATGGCAGCGAAGATGCGCTCCTGTATCGCTGCCTCCGGCCTCATGGCAGTGAAAGTCGACATGGAGCAGGCCTATGATAGGGTTCGATGGGACTTTCTGCTCAAGGTTATGAAGGCAATGCGCTTCCCTATTACTTGGTGCGAGTGGATCACAGCGTGTATTTCTGGACCAAGGTTTGCTGTTCTCATTAATGGAGCGCGGCTTCCTTGGGTGGCGGCGCGTCAGGGCCTCTAGCAGGGCTGCCCACTTTCCCCCTTCCTTTTTGTTATGGCCATGGAGTATCTGTCGTGCCTGTTGCGGGAATATGAATCCCAGCAGGTTCTTGGGTTTAGACCGGGGATGCACGCGCCGTGGGTTTCCCACCTCCTGTTTGCGGATGACATGTTGGTGTTTGATCCTGCATCAAGGAGGCTGCGAGCGCCGTTCATCGCATTCTGCAGGCCTTCGGGGACAGCACTGGCTTGAAGGTTAATTTCTCCAAGTCCAACGTTTACTTCAGCAATAAATTCAACAAGAAAAAGTCCCGCCTCATTTCTCGGAAGCTTGGCATGGTGCTTGGCCGGACCCTGACGTATTTGGGGGTTCTAATTACTGCGCGGCATTTGACCAAACATGATCTGAGTTTCCTCGTCCACAGGATCGACACTACGGTGATTAGCTGGCGCACCCGGGTGGTGTCGCTTGCTGGTAGGGTAGCGCTGGCATCCTCTGTTTTGTGCGTTATCCCCAACCACATCTTGCGGCACTGTATGGTGTCGACGGGGATTATTGCTGACATTGAACGACGCATAAGACAATTCCTCTGGGGTGGCACGAGTAATGCGCAGGCGCTACACTACGCGTCTTGGGACTGCGTGACTATGCCAACGGCGGTCGGAGGGCTTGGCCTTCGGGATCTTCGCATTTGGCACCAGGCCTTGCAAATGGGGAACTGTAAGCGTATCCTTCGACGTGATGCAGGCTTATGGGTAGACATCATGAGGAGGAAGTATGGGTTCAACGACTCGCTGATGAAGGTACCCTGGAAGGCCTCTATTGTGTGAAAGATGATCCTGGAAGCTATGCCGGCGGCGATTTCGTGCTTTGTGTGGCGCATGGGCGACTGCCGGAGGGTGAGGTTTGCGGAGGATAATTGGCTCGGCGTCCTCCTTATTAGCTGCTGGCCAACGTTCATTAATATACTCGTCTACTGGCCTGAAAGTGTTGCCGAGTGCATCAGGGCTGACGGTGTCTAGGATGTTGAGGCGATCTCCAACTAGGCGGGCGCGGAGCTCATTAACAGAATTTTGCATCTTCCGTGCGCTCGGGATGTCCAGGACATCCTGCTCCAAATGCACACCGAGATGGCAAAGGCTCACAGCGGCCGAATCTACGCGCATATCAAGTGCAACGAGTGGTCTTCCGCAAGGGGTGGTGGCCGGCGCCCTGATGAGATCATGGGGAGAATCTGGAAATTAAAGGTGCTGCCGTGGGTCTGGGTTTTCCTTTGGCGGGCTACCGACGATTTTCTGCCTACGGCGACGTGGATGGCTCGCAGAGGAATTGGCCGGGATTCCTTGTGTCCCTTTGGCTGCACGGAGGCGGAGTCCCTACAGCACGCGCTGTGGGACTGCCCGCGTGCCCGTGACATGTGGGCTGCCAGCCATGCACGTCACGTGCTGCTGGACCTGGGTTGGCCCACGGGTGCGACGTCCGGATTCAGAATTTTGGACATGCTATTCCGGCTTATAGGGTCTCCTGCTGCGCGGCTCGGCGTCGGGGTGCATCACGTGGCAATGCTTGCCACTACCATGTACTACATATGGTTGAGGAGAAATGCGTTCAAACACAACTGCCACGTGCCCACACCCTGGTCGTTGTCACGGACGATCAGGTTCGAGGTAAGCACGGCTCTCAGGAGGCATCTCGTCTATTCATCTCTATCCAGTGGGAATCCTGGCAGGTCTTCGGATTTGCTTGTTACACATGGCTGGCTTCCTCCCCAACAGGATGGACTAAAGTCAATTGTGATGCTGTGGTTGGTGACTCCATAGCTGGCCTTGGTATAGTTGTGAGAGACTGCTTAGGTAGACCTCTCATGGTGGCTGGCAAGAGGATGATCTCAGTAACTGCTGACATGATGGAGGTCCAGGCCATTCTTTTGGCATTCGACCTTCTTAGGGGATCCCTTCCCCAGTATCGCGCCGTGGAGATCTAGTTTGATTCGATGACTGCACTTAAGGTGGCTCGGGATATGGTTACCAACCCCAATAGGGAGGGGGTGTTCGCTGTTACTCTTCAGTATGTTAGGGATATGGAGGCTCTCCGGTTTTCTCACATCCACAGGGAGGGGAACGAGCGTGCTGACTGGGTTGCCCGTGATGCTTGTCTTTTCGAGTGTAATATCTTTCTTTATCAAATAAAGTGTCATTAAAATTGCCTCTTAATAAGTGACAAAAATAATTGAAAAGAAAAAAACTAAAATTTCAAAAATTAATTTTACATTTTAGGGAGATCATCAAGAAGAATCTAACGACACTCATTTCTTCTCTGTTACGGATGATTTGGACCTATTGTGAATTACTAAAAAAATACTAATATAATAAAACATTATTGTTTTAATAATATTTAAATATGTGTTTTATAAATAAAGCATAATCAAGACAAATTATTAATTTAAAATAAAGTAAAAATATGTTAAAGCAAAAAATACATAAACTGAAGCAATGTACTATAGGAAAATCAAAGTGAGTTAAATGACTGAAGAGAGAAGAATTTTGGTTTTATAGTAATATAACTATATTGAAGACAAATATTTGAAGAATTGTTGTACTCTCAGATAATAAAGAAATCAGTTCAACATCCTTGATCATCAAATTTATTATGAATTGATAGCCTTAAAATGTATGCTAAAATCTTGGAAAATAAAATTTAAAAAAAAATAACGCTGAATACGCAATTCAAAAGTGCTTAGAAAGTCAAGTCCAATGATGTTTCTTTCTTATCAATTGGAACTTATTTGGATTTGCTGTAAATTAACAAATTTAATAATCATAAATGACAATATTTTTTAATTTTAATATTAATTAAATATATATTAATTCTAAAGTAATGTAAATTATAGCAAAGTAATATAACCAGATGGAAGCAATATAAAGGTCACATGTGGGTAGGTTTAGTGTTTCATAGTAATATAACCAAAACAAATAAATAATTTGATGAAATAAGATAAATTGTATGCAAAGAATTAAATTAAAAGATACTTAGGAGATTAGGTGTAACATCCTCAATTATTAAACTATGTTTGAATCAAAATGTCATATACAGCATACCAAAATATTAGAATACAAAATATTTTAAAATGTAAAATTAAATATTTAAATAGATGTAGGTCATTGAGATGAGCCCAATGACATTTATTTAGTCTCGATGGGACCTCCATGGGAATTTTAATGAACACCAAAGTAAATAAGAATAAATAATAACTTTTTTATAATATTAATTAAATATATAATAAAACAAAAATGTTATAAATTAAAGTAATAAAATCTATTGTGATTGAAGTGATGTAAAGGTTATATGGAGGAGAAGTAGAGTTTCCTTATAATATAACCAAATTGAAATGAAAAATTTTCAATTACATAAATTGTTGTGTAGGGTTACATTTTGAGATACTAAAGAGATCATTTTTAACATCCTAAATCATTAAATTTGGTTTGATTCAAAGCGTAAAAATGAATAGTTAATTGGATAATGTACATGATGAGGTTCCCAACAACATTTGTTTCATCTCTATTGCACTTACTTTTGAATTAATACTTATTACTAAATTAAACAAAATATAATATAATATTTTCTATTATGTCAATATATATTAAAGCTAAAATAAGATATAGTTAAGAAAATTAATATAACAAAATTAAAAACTTATGAAAGTCATAAGATTGAAGATTTAAAGTTACATAGTAATATAATGAAATCAAAGAAAATATTTGTATAAATTAGAAAATTTGTACAAGCAAGTTGCATTCCAAACATTAAGTCGATCTACTGTGGCATACTTCCTTGTCAAGTTAACAACAAATTAAAAACTCATACAAAGTGCACCAAACTCTTTTAAAATAAAAAAATATAAAAATAAAATTATATGTATAAAGCCTATCAAGATTGGTCCAACGGCTTTTTTTGTGTCGATAAAACTTTCTTTTGAATTATTGTACGTCTGCAAACTAAAAATAGCTAATAATATGTTATTACTTTTATATTTAACAAGTATATATTAATGCTAAGAAAATAATTTGTGGGAAAATTTTATTCCAAGTTACTAAATATGTCAAGTGTAGTATTCTTGATCAACAAGTCAAACATGAATCAAAATGCTTCCTAAATTATTCTAAAATAATAGAAAATAAAATATTTTAAAGATTTAATAAGAATATTTAACGGGGTAAAGCTCATCAAGGTTTGTCTCATGACATTTGTTTCATCTCGACAAGATTTTATGCTGAAGTTCTACGAATTACAAAAAAAGATAAACTTAATGAGATATATGGAAGCAATACAATATAACAAATAAAAGTGATTTAATGGTAAAATAAGAGAAGAATTAAAGTTTCATAAAAATATGAGCAAGTCAAGTGAAGAATTAAAAGAAACGTGACAAAGTGTATGGGAAAAATACATTCTAGGATACTAGAATCTAGAATGAATGGAAATGAATTATAAAGTTTTTTGAATCCATGGAAAATAAATAATAATACAAATCAAGATTTAATTAGATAGTGTCAAGGAGAGTCTAGTGATTATCATTCAATCTTAAACAAACCACTTTTAGAATAATTATGAATTACAAAATTAAATTACCATAAAGAAAATTAAAATATTATTTTAGAATGATGAAATTTTATAATTGTGCTTAAATAAGCAAAACATGAAGCATTGTAATAAAAAACCAAAATGATGTAACACTCACATAGGAATATTACTAGAGTTTTATAGTTATATAACGAAATAAAAAATATTAGAAAATGAGATAAATTGTGTGGCAAAATTGGACTCCAAGGTACTTAGAATATCTATTATGAGATCCTTAAATATTAAATCAAGTACAAATTGAAATGCCTAGTAAGAAGTGAAAAAGAATATATTTTTAAAAATATAAAAAAGACTATTTAATTAGCTAGTGCTCACTAAGATGAGTCCTGACATTTCATTCATACCAAAATTGACCTCATTCGAAGAAATATGAATTACCAATGACATAACAATCTAACAAAAGAAAAGAAAAACTTATGGAGAAATTTGATAAGTCCCAAAAGGAAGTTGAATTCTAAGATATTTAAGAGATTGAGTATAACATCCTTAATTATCAAATCATGTAGAAATCAAAATATCTCATAACACATGTATAAATAATAGAAATAAAATATTTACAAATAAGAAAAAAATACATAATTGGAAGAGATCATTAAGATGAGAGTAATTGTGTTTGTTTCATGTTGATCAAAACTTATTAGAATAAACATAAATTATTGAAGTAAATGTACAAAAATAATAATAATTTTTTATTTTAAAATTATGTGAATATATGTTAAAGATTATTTAAAATAAATTTTAGCAATACAACATAACAAAATCAAAGTATTGTGAAGGTCACTAGAGAGGAGAACAAGTGTTTTATCGTAGCATAATCACACCAAAGTAAAAAAAACTTAACTAAAAGAGATAAATTTTATGTGAAAGTTACATTCTAGGATACTAAGGAGATTGAATGTAATATCCTTGATTATGAACTTAGGTACAAATAAAAATGTCTAGTTAGGATTCCAAGACCCTAGAAAATATATTATTCAAAAATATAACAAAGAATATTTAATTTAATAGAGGTCTTTAAGAAAGTCTTTATTTTTCCCTGATCATTCGATATTTTGAATTATAATCAATTAAGAAAGTAGATAAGTATAAATAATAAATTATTATTTTGTAATTATGTAAATATTTATTAGATCTAAAATGAATAAATCAAATGTAATATAACCAAATCAAAATGATATAATGTTCAAACTAAAGGACATCTACAATTATGTAGTAACGAACCCAAATTATAAAAAAAGTTTGAACAATTAAGATCAATTATATAAAGAACTTGCATTCGATGAGGCATTAGAGATTGATTGTAACAACCTTGATTATCGAATCTCATTTAAAATCTGTCAAATGCTTCAAAAATTAAATTTTTAAAAAAAGAAGCGATTTTGGCTCACTTCATAAGACATTTTGGTGAACCTAATTTGATGATTAAGAATATTGCACTTAACATCCTTAGTATTTTGGAATGTATCTTTCTCATAAAAATTATCTCATTAACTAAACTTTCTTGCTTTGATTTTGTTATATTTCTATGTAAATAAAAAACTTATTTCTTTTGACTTTTATATCATCATTTCTTTTGACCCTTATATCATCTTGATTTAGTTATATTATGTTGCTTCAATTTGTCTTAATTAATTTTACAAATATTTTTAGTTAATATTATAATATTAATTTAGAAGTATTTATGACTATTTATTTTGAAAATTTCCATTAATTCTAAATGAGTTACAATCTAGGTGAGACAACATCGTTTGACTCACATATCCATGTTCTCTATCTAATTAAAATTTTACTTTTGTATCTTTAGATATTTTCTTTTCTAGTGTTTTGGTAAACATTATGAGATACTTTGATACACATCTAAGTTTATGATAGTATCTATTATAGTGAATCCCTTTCGTATCTTGGAATGAATCATAAGCATATAATTTATCTCATTTCATCAAAGTTTTGACTTATATTTGATTATATATCAATGCAATTATAAATAAATTCTCATGTGATATTTACAATGCATTGTTTTTTTATGTTACATTATTTCAATTTATTGAATCCTAGCTTTTATATATATTTACTTAATATTAAAATAAAGATTTATTATCCCTAATTCTCATTTTTATGAAAAATTTGTAGTATTATAAAATGAGATATAACTGAGACAAAACAAATATCGTTAGACTAGTCTTAATTAGCTTTATCTTAGATATTTTTTTTATTTTTAAAAACTTTTTGTATTAGGTTTTTTGCCATGCTTTACTAGATATTTTTTGTACATGAATTGATGAAGAAGGATGTCATATTTTATCTCCTTTGCATCTTGGTATGTAATTTTCTTATACAATTTGGCTTATTTAATAATACTTTTTACCATGACTATTTATATAATTATATGACTCAAAATCTCATGTTATGTGACCTTCACATCACTTTGATTTTGATATACTATATTGACTCAATTTATCTTATTTTGGCCATAATAATTATTTACTAAATTTTAAAATAATTATTTCTCATCTTTTATGCTTTATAAATTTAGTAATTCACAATGTTCACAATTAGGTCTAATTGAGATGAAAAAAATTCTTGGACTCATCTCCATAAGAAATACTATTAATTTTTATGTTTTTAAATACACACTTTTTTGGCTTCAACGTGCTTCAAGAGGCACTGTGATTGTTTCCTAATTTAATTGTTGATAGTCTTACACTTGATTATTTTTCCATCTTGGAATGCAACTTTCTTATATAGTTTTGCTAATTTCATGAAATGTTTTACTTTTATTTTATTACTTTACAAACTAATATTAAATCTTTATTTATGAGACTCAAAAATTTGCTTTGAATACGTTATATTACTTTACTTGAATTCATCACATCACATTTTAGCTTTAATATTTTTTTACTTCATACTAAAAAAATAATTCACTTATTATCATTCAAATTTTCTTTGGTAATATCCAGTAATTCTAATTGACCTGTAATGGAGAACAAATGATCATTTTTGAACTAATCTTAATGAGATCTATTAGTTATATATTTATTTTTATGTTTTCAAATATTTTATTTTGAAGGTATTTGGTACACTATGATAAATTTGAATTGTATTTGATTTGTTGTTGGAGAAAGTTATACTAGATCTTCTTAGTATCATACAATAAAACTTTCACAAATAATTGATATCATTATTTCAAATGTTTTTACACTAAATTGTTTATAATAGTGTGTTGCTGTAAATCAACTCTCATGTGACCTTTGCATGTGTTTGATTTGATTATACTACAATAATTCAATTTATCTCTTTTCTTTAACATATATTTTCTTAAGATTAAAATAACAATTTTTTATTATTTATGCTTATTTAACTTAGTAATTTGTTTTAATTCTACATAAGATGCGAATTCACCAGAACAAATGCCAGTAGATTCTACTAGAATTGGTCAATTTAGTTAAATATGGATTTTTATATTCTTAGGTATTTCTTTTTTAATGTTTTCGTATTTATGTGAATTTTTTATTTGTTCTCAATTTAGTGATTGAGACTATAACACATTATTTTTTTAGTACCTTGCATTTCACATTTTTTGTACAAATTTTTACTTTTCTTCAAATATTTCACTTAGGTTAGGTTCTATTACTATGAAACTTTAATTAGCTCCTCATGTGGCCTTTACATTGCTTTGATTTGGTTATAGTTTATTGAACAAGTGTTTTCTTAGTTTTAGTTTTAATATATGTTTACTTATTATTAGTGAAAATTTTTCATTATTCACTCTTATTATTTTGAAGCTTTGAGACCCTTGCAAATAGGGATGTTCACAATGTTAAAAAGATGATGAGAATGAGTTAATGAAAATTTCTTTTATTTAAGTACTAGAATTTTAATTAAAGTGCATTTGCCAATGTGTAGTTGGAGGGATTCTAACTTCCCATGTGAGAGGTAAGAGTCGAATGTGAGACATTCTATTGGGAGAGCCAGAAACAAAACCCATGTGAAAGATACATAACAATGGTCAGACACATTCTTCTAGAAGAGTCAGTTACTAAAGAAATTCACACTTCCACCAACACCCATATCATCTTAGAAAAGATGCACACTTTTAGAAACTTTTATTTTCTTAGTAGTAATCTAAAGTTTGTGTTGATTTTTTTTATTGGAGTACTACATATAGAATTTACCTTAAATTCTATTTTTTATGTGTATGAAATTGAATGTGACAAAATTGCTTTATAGGATTTTTTAATTACTTAATTTATTCTCACCTTCTTAAGTTAATAATCTATGTTACGACAGTGGAATGCTAATCTTTTAATTATTCTAAAACACCACACAAAACCATCTAACCCTAATTAGTGCATACCATCCTTTTATATTCATATTAATTTGTTACCTAATGTTATAGGTTGTAAATTATACTTTAGTAGAAGTTTAAATTTTCCCTACATTAATTACAACGCTTCAACTTATCTCATTTTAGATTCAATATGTATTTCTTTATTATTTAAATAATAATTTTTTAATTTATGCTTATTTAGATTTTTAATTTATAGAAATTCAATACGAGGTCTATTTAGTACGAATAATAAACTTCGTTAGATTCGTCTCAACCAACGTTTTCCCATTAAATATGCATTTTAAGTTTTAAATATCTTATTTTCAATGGTTTTGCAATGTTTTATGATTTTTCTTATTCATGTTTGATTCAATGATCAATGCTGTTAAACTTAATCTTATTAGTATTTTGGATTGTAGCTTTTTTATATAATTATCTCATTTCCTAAAAATTTTAAGTACTATAAACTTTATTTCTTCTCTTAAGTGGCTTTTAGATTGCATTGGCTTAACTGCATTTCTTTAATCCAACCCATTTCATCTTTATTATATTATTACTTACTATTAAAATAGATATTTATTTTTATTAATATTTATGTGATTATGAAATTCATAGTAATTCCAATTATTGCTTGATGAATGTGAAACAATAACCTTGGAGTCTATTCAACAAGTTCTATCTTATTAAATATTAAATTTGATATTTTAAATATTCTTAGTAAATATTTTTTTTTGTTTTAAACTCTTTTTCATCAATTTCTAATTTGATGATGAAAAATGTTGTACTTTATCTCCTTAATATCTTGGAATATAACTTCCCTACATAAATCATCATAGTTTAGCTTTAATATATATTTACATAACTTAAAAATAATAATTGATATTGTTTGCCTGTTTAGTTCATAGTAATTTGCAATAAGTTTACCTCAATGAAACAAAGCCAATAGACAAGCCTAAACATGATTTGTCAATTTAAAAAAATTTTATTTTTATTTTTAAATTTTTTATACTAAATTAATTTAGTATGTTTTACTTAACATTTGTATCAAACTTAATTTGTTGGACAAGAATGTTCCAATTATTACCTTAATATCTTGGAATTCAACTTCCTTATAAAAATTATTTCATTTTAGCAATAACATATATTTACAAAAAACTGATTTATTATTTTTATTTATTATTGCAATTTTTAGTAATATAAAACATTGTTCCTTTGAAATAAAAGAAATGTCATTAGACTTGTATTATAGAACTGTATTGATTAAATACACATTTATATAATTTTTAATAATTTATATTCTAAGGTCCTTACAAAAATTACAAGGCTATTTTATTCATATTTAGTTTGATTCTTTAGGATGTTTCACTCGATCTCCTTAGGATACTTGAATGTTCGACCAATCTATATAAGCATTATCAAATGAAATCTTAAATTTTCAATTTTTCAAAATATTTCTCATACATACAAAATCCTAAAATAATCTTTTATTATTATTTATGTTTTTCTAATTTCATAAATCTTTTTAAATCATATGAGGTTTGGTCGAGATGAAATAAAAGTTGTTGCACTCGTCTTGACGAGTTTTATAAAATTATCAAAATATTTTTACATGTTTAACTTTTTTATTTTCTAGTTTATTACTTAATTTATGATTCATTTTTATTTTTGTTTAATTTGATGATCGAGAATGTTACAGTCAATCTTCTTAGTATCTCTAAAATACACATTCTTATACATAATTTATCACATTTCTTCTATTTATGTGCATTATTTTTTTATATTATTATGAAATACTAAATGTTTCATACTTGAACGTTCTAAAACATTTCTTAGAGATATTACATTCCTTTAATTTATGTCACTTCAAACTTAATATATATTTTCCTAAAACAAACGTGATAACTTGTCATTTTTTGTGATTATTTAATTTGATAATTAATTGTAATTAATTAGAAATGAGGCCATGTTGAGATGAAGTAAATGTCATTAGAATGCACATAACAAGCATTATAAGACAAAAGTTTCCTTTTTCTCTTTTAAATTTCTTTTAATGTTTTTGCACTCTTTACTAACTTTTTTATTCATTCAAAATTTGCTCAATGAGGATGTTACCCTCAATCTCTCAAATATCTTAGAATGAAACTTTCTTGAATTACTTATATTATTTCTATAATTACATTGGTTTTGTTACATTTCTATGTAATCCTAAACTTATACTGCAACCTTTATATGTTCTTGATTTACCTATACTACATTGATTCAATTTATTTCATTTTAGTGCTAATATAAATTTGCTTAATATATAGATAAGGTTTATTATTATTTAATTTTATTTACTTTGATCATGCACAATATTTCGAAACGAGGCACAATTAAGAAAAAGAAAACATCATTTATCTCATCTCTGGATTCATTTTGTGTAATACAAAATTCATTTTTATGTTTCGTAATGTTTTATTTTTTGGGATTTTAGAATGCTTTAAAAGACATTTCAGTTCTTGCTAAATTTACTAATTGAGAATGTCATTTTTTTATCTCTTTAATATCATTGAATTAAAATTTTCTATACAATTGATCTCAATTCTTCAAAACTTTTTTGTTTGATTTGGTTAAGTCAAATTACTACAATTTATCATGCCAGACGTTATTTTATAAATTTATTTAATTTTGAAATAATATTTTATTATTTCTTTTTTATTTATTTTAGTAATTTGTAGTGCACTAGATTGGTCCAATTGAGATAAGAAAAACATTTTTTTGCTTCTCTGGGAAAACTTAATGTAAGTAATTACTAAACATGCGATTTATCTTGTTCGTTAAAATTTTTTCCATTGAGTTTTATAAATTACTATATAATTTTACATATCTTCATTAGTGATATTTATTTTTCCTAGACTTTATTGTAGTGCATTTCATCAATTAATCTCCTTCAATTTAAATATATGTTTACTTAATATTAAAATAACAAATTTTTAGTCTTCATGCTTATTTATTTTGGAAATGCACAATAATTAAAAATGAAGTATGATTTAGTCAAGATAAAAATCATTGGACAAGTCCAAATAAGCTTTGTTTAATTAGACATTCTTTGTTAAATTTTTAATTATTTTATTTTCTTTGGTTTCTTTATCCTATATCAGACACTTCAATTTGTATATTCTTTGGCCTTAGAATGCAAATTTTTCTCCAATTAATCAAATGTATTGGAATTTTTCACGTTGACTTGGTTAAATTTTAATGTGTCAAAAAATCTTTCATTGTGTGACATTTACAACATATCGAGTTTATTATTTTGTGTTTCCTTTGGGAATCAACATTTATATTTATTATATATTTAGAAATGACTAAAATAATTATTTATTACCACTAATGTGCATTTTCTTTGGTAATTAATAGCAACAAGAAAGCTTTTAGAATGAGATAAAATAAATGTCGATATACTCATCTCTATGATCTCTACTTAATTGACTATACATATTTATATTTTGAAATATTTTTTTAATTATTTGTATGGTCTATGAGACATTCTATTTCATATTGATTTCAGTAATTGAGAAAGTTACACTTTGTCTCTTTAATATCTTGGAATACATTACATCAGTAAAATTTATCTTTTTTTCTCAAATTGTTTTGCGCCAATTTGGTGAAATTATCATTTAACTCAAAATCTCCTGTTGTCTAACAAAATTTAACAATCGATGACGCACTCAATCTCCTTAGTTTCTTACAATACATGTTTCATTTGCAAATTATCTTATTTCTTAGACTTTTTTGGAATTGTTTTTTTTACTATTAAGCACTAACTCCAATCCCATTACACTTATACATATGTTTCATTTGGTTGTATTATTTTCTTTTACTTTATATGCTTTCTATTTTAAAATATATTTCATTAATATTGAAATAATAAATTAATATTATTTGTGCTTATTTATATTGGAATTGATAGAAATTCCAAACTATTTTTGATGAAGATGAGCAAAGATTGTTGGACACCTTTTGATGA
The DNA here is from genome assembly GCA_023846275.1 of Vanilla planifolia. Lineage (NCBI taxonomy): Eukaryota > Viridiplantae > Streptophyta > Magnoliopsida > Asparagales > Orchidaceae > Vanilla > Vanilla planifolia. The sequence continues at coordinate 328,091 of JAIUJO010000313.1, read as the reverse complement.
GCTCCATCTAACTAAATGGTTACATTTTTGCATATAAATATTTTAATTTCTTTGTTTTATGCACAATATACGAGATATCTCTATTCACACTTGATTTGATGATTGAGGATATTACAGTAAATTTCCTTAGTACCTTGAAATAAAACAATCATAAAAAATCTTCTAATTTCCTCAAATTTTTTTCTCTTATGATTACTATGTAACTCTCAATCTTCTCTAATTTTACATTTTATATTACTTTGAATTGATTATATCATAATACTTTAATTTATCTTATTTTTATTTCAATATATATTTACTTTAAAGTAAAATATTAAATCATTATTTTTTATTTTTACTTAGTTTAGTCCTTCATTGTATTTAAAAGAGATGTTTGATAGAGATGAAATAAACATTATAAACTCATCACAATGAGCTCTATCCAATTAATCACTAATTTTATATTTATAAATATTTCATTTTCTAGTGTTTTAGTATTCTTTATGAGCCATCTTAGTTTGTGATTGATGTTTTCATTAAGGACGTTACAATTGATCTTGTTAGTATTTTGAAATAATACTTTACTATATAACATATTTATTATTTCATCCAAATTTTGTTTACTTTAACTAAGTTATATTACATTTTAACACTAAATCACCCATCATTTGTCCTTTACATCGCTTTGAGTTTGGAAAAAAGGATGTTGCACTCAATCTCATTAGTATTTTGGACTGCAAATTTCACATATAATTCATTGCAATTTTTCAATTCTTTTGCATTAATTTGGTTATATTGCTATGTAACTTTACATCTCATTTCATGAGAATTTTATGTTGCTTCCATTTGGATATATGACCTTATAATAGTTTATTTCATTTCTGCTTAAAAAGACATTTACATAATATTAAAGTTATAATTTATTATTATTTATTCTTATTTATTTCTAAAATTAGTAGTAATTAAAAGGAGATCATATTGTGATTAAACAATCATCTTTGGACTCATCACGACTAGCTCAACTAGTTAACTATTATTTTAATATTTCTAAATACTTTATTTTCTTGGATTTTTATATTCTTTTTGCGACTGTTTTATTCACATAGGATTTGATGGTCTAGGACTTTAGTCATGATGTTCTAATTATCTTGGAAAGTTTCTTTTCTATATAAGTTATCCCTTTTCTTTAAATGTTCCACTTTGATTTTGATATATTACTCTGTAGTTATAAATCTTGTCTAATGTGACTTTTGTATCATTTTTATTTTATTAGATCATATTGCATTAATTTTTCTTCTTCTACCATAATATATGTTTATTTAGTATTAAAAAAATTATTTATTATTATTTTTGTTTGTTTACCTTTGTAATTTATGATAATTCAAAATGAAGTTTGACTGAGACAAAACAAACCTCATTGGATTCACCTCGAGACCTCTATACTATTTAATAATTATTTTTACATTTCTAAATATTTTAGTTGTGAGAGATTTGGTCTATTTGTTGAGACATTTTTAGAGATTTGGAATAGAGGAATCTGACATTATTAATCATATTTATTTAAAAGTTTTGCTTTTATTTTGACCTATTATTATGAAACACTAATTAATCTCTCATGCAACTTTTGCATCTCATTGCTTTTATTTTATGACATTCCTTTAATTTATCTCTTCTTTATTTTAACATATTTATTTATTTATTATTAAAATAATAACTTATTATTACTTTGACGTGATTATTTTTTTTATTTGCAGTAATTCTAAATCAATTCTAATGGAGACAAAATAAATCTCATTAGACGCATCTCAATAACCTCAATAAAATATAATTTTCTATTTTTATTTTATAAAATATTATATTTTCTAGAATTTTGGCAAACATTGTAAGATATTCTGATTCATACCTCATTTGGTAATTGAAGATGTTATAATTAATCTCCTTAATATCTTGGAAAATAATTGTCCTATATAATTTATCTTATATTTTAAAAACTATTCCATTGATTTTGTTATTGCTATGTAACTATGAATCTCTTCTAGAATGTCCTATAAAATTCTTTAATTTTGATATATGATATTACAATGATTTGTTTCATCTAAACTTAAATGTAAATTTAATTAGTATTAAAATAGTAATTTTTCAATATTGAAGCTTATTTACTTTGATAATTTATAATAATCTAAAATATGGCTTAATTTAATACAATATACATGACTGGACTTATCTCAAAGACACTTTGGCGTTCGTCAATAACATTCTTATTAAACAAATCAAATGTGAATTGAATTGTACGGTAGAATTTGTCAAAATCTTAGAAAATAAAATTTTAGAAAAATAAAATTTAATATCTAATTGGATAAATATCCATTAGATGATGCTAAGAATGCTTGTTTTATCTTGATTGGACCTCTCCTAAAATTTACATGAATTACAAAATTATATAAGCATGTATAACAGTTTATAATTCCTTTAATATAAGGTAAAAATATAATAAAAAAGAAATAAAATAAATTCAAGTAATATAATATAACCAAATAAAAGCGATACATAAGTCACACGAGGGTAGAATTTAAATTTGGTTGTAACACAACCTTACCAAATGAATAAATGAGAATAAATGAGATACATGTATGAGAAGGTTACTTCCCAAGATATAAAGGAGGTCAAGGAAAACATCCTAAATTATCAAATAAGATAAAAATCAAAAAGTATTATAATATTTTCAAAGATCAATGATAATAGAATTTTTTATAAATAAAAAAGTAAACTATAATAGTAAATAACCTTAAATAAAAATATAATAGTAAATAACCTCAAATTACAACAGTAAATAGCCTTAAATAAAAATATAATATTACCAAATCATAGCATTGCAATGTGAAATATTTGAAAAAATAAGATAAATCATACGAAATGGCCATATCCCAAGTTGCTAAGTAGAACTAGATTATCAAATAAGTTATGAAGTGAAATGACTTACAAAGGATGCATATTTTTAAAAAATAAATATCTAAAAGAATAAATTGAATCCTTATTTGGATAGACCACATTTCGAATTATTATGAATTACCAAATTGAATCAGAAAATATAATAATAAATTAAAATTTTAATATTAAGTAGTTATATATTAAGGCTAAAACATGATAAATTGAAGAAATGCATTGTAAGAAACTCAAGGTGATCTATAGCTCAGAAAAGAAGAGATTTAGAATTACATACTAATGTAACCAATGAAAGCAAAAAAGTTGAATAAAAGAGATCAATTATACAAAAAAAAATTACTATCTAAGACTACTAATGTAATCAAGCATAACTCCTCATTCTTTAAATCATATGCAAATTAAAATTTCTCATAAACTATGTCAAAACCTTAGAAAATAAAATATTTTAAAATACAAAAAATAAATATTTAATTTTATATAGATCATCCAAACAAGTCCAATGATGTTTGATTCCTTTCGAATGGACTTAATTTGTTTTACTTTTATTTGCAAAGTAAATAAACATAAAAACATTAAATTATTATTTTAATACAAAGTAAATAGATATTAAATCTAAAATGAGATAAATTTATGTAATATAATTTAACAAAATATAAGTGATATAAGGGTCACAAAAGTGGAGATTTAAGGTTACATTGTAATTTAAAAAATTAGAACAAAAAATTTGATGAAATAAGATAAATTTTATGAGAAAGATAATTTCCATGATACTAAAGAGATCAAGTATAATATCCTTATTTGTAAAATAAAAAATAAATCCAAATGTCTCATAAACTATCCGAAAATATTAGAAAATAAATATTTAAAGCTTTAAAATTTAGTATTTAATTAGATAAATGTCGTCTACATGAGTTTAACAACTTTTGTTTTGTCTTGAGTACACATCGTTTTGAATAAATATTAATTAGTAAAATAAATAAGCATATGTAATAATAAATTTTAAATTTAATTTTAAGTAAATATAAATTATATTATGAATAAGATAAGTTGAAGTAATGTGATATAGTCAAGTCAAAGAGATGAAAACATATATTTTACGAGTTTTCAGTTTAATAATAATAAAACCAAATCAAAGAAAAAAATTAAATAAATGAGAACTTATTTTGAAAAAATACTATCTGAGATATGAGGGAGATCAAGTGTGATATTCTTGAACATAAAAAAATTGTACAAATTTAAATGTCCCATAAAATCAACAAAAAAGCCTTATTTTTTTTTAAAATATAAAAATAAATATTTAATAGCATAGAGCTCATCAAGGCTAGTCAAATGATATTATTTTTATATGATACAACATTGTTTGGAATTACTACAAACTACCAAATTAGGTAAGCATAAATAATAAAGGTCCTAAGTGTTATACATTAAAAAATAGGTTTAATAAAACCTAAGTGTTATAAAGGTCCCAAGAGAAAAGATTTAGAGTTATATTATAATATAACCAATTAAAAGTGATTTAAAGGTCACATAAGAGAAGAATTAGTGTTTGATAGTACTATAGGCAAACAAAACATAAACATTTTCAAAAATGAGATAAATTATGTTAAAAAAATTATATTCTAAGATACAAAAGAGAATGAGTATGTTACATTGGATCATCAAACAAGGTAAGGATCAAAATACCTCATCAAACATACATAAATCTTAGAAAATTAAATATTTAAAAATATAAAATTAAAATTTAGTTCGATAAAGTATGATAAGATAAGCCAAACAACAATTCTTTGTCTCAATTCAACCTTATTTGGAATTATTTTAGATTATAAAAGTAAATAAGCAAGAATAATAATAAATTATTATTTTAATATTAAGATAATATATGCTATAAGTAAAATCAGATAAATTGATGTAATGTAATACAACCAAACCCAATGAAGTATATGTCATCTGAGAGTAGATCTAGGGTAGAATAGTAATACGACCAAATCAAGGCATAAACTTCTAAGAAATGAGATAAATTGCACAAAAAATTAACATTCCAAAATACTAAGGAGATCTAGTATAACATTCTTAATTAACAAATTAGGTACAATACCAAATGTCTATAAAATATGCATAAAATCTAAAACATAAATATTAAAAAAATATAAAACGAATATTTATTTGGAAATTGCTCGCCAAAATGAGTTTAATGGCTTTCATTTCATCTTGATCGATTGTAACATTCGAATGAGTTTATATAAGAAAAACTTATTCTAATATAATAAGTAGGTCAATTGTAACATTCTCAATCATTAAATTTGGTACAGATCAAAATAGTTTTTAAAGCACATTGAATCTAAGAAACAAAAATTTTTAAAAATACAAAAAGAGAAACTAATTAGTTAGATCTCTTTTTGCTGAGTCTAATGAAGTTTGTTTTATTTTGATAATATCTAGCTTAGAATTATTACAAATTAACAAAATAATTAAATAAAAATAAGAATAAAATATTACTTTAATATTAAATACATATACATTAAAGATGAAATCAAATAAATTGAAGTAATATAATACAACTAAATCAAAGTAATGGAAAAGTCACACGAGAGGAGAATTACAATTTTATATTAACATTATGAAATGAAAATAAAATATTCGAAAAATGAGATAAATTATATGAAAGAGTTTCATTCCAAGATACTGAAGAGATCATGCATGACATCTTTGATCATTAAATTAGATGTAAGGCTAAATGTCTAGCAAAGCATGCTAAACTCTCAAAAGTAAAATATTTAAAAATATAAAATGAAAATACTTAATTTATTAGAGCTCATCAAAACGTGAATAATAAAACTTATTTCATCTTATTTGAACCTCATTTGGAATACTACAAATTACAAATTTAATTAAACACAAAATAACAAACTTTTTTAATTATTAAGTTAATACAAATTAAAGGTAAAATGAGATACATTGAAGCAATGTAAAGGTCACACAAGAGGAGAATTAGTGTTTCATAGAAATATAACTAAATAAAAGTAAAAAAATGAAAATGAAATACTTAAAATATAAATATGAATATCTTGTTGGATAGAGCTCATAAAGATAAGTCCATTTGCATGTGTTCCATCTCAATAAGACCTCATATGGAATAACTTTGAATTAAGAAAGTAATTATAAATAAATAATAAGAAATTATTATTTAAATATTTACTAAATATATATTAAACAAAAAATAAGATAAATTGCAACAATGTAATGTAACGAAAACAAGTTGAAGTGTTGCTCAAAGAAGATGAGAATTAAAGTTACATAGTAATATAGCCAAATCAAGGAAAAAGTTTGAAGAAATAACAAAACATTATATAAGTAAGCTACATATGAAAACCTAGGGGTATCTAATGGAACAACCTCAATTGCCAAATTAGTAACATAATAAAATGTCTGAAAAAGTGCACAAAAAACATAAAACAATATTTAAAAAGAGAAAAATGAATATATAATTAGAAAGAGCTCATCGAGATGAATCCAATGATACTTTCTTCATCTAGATCGTACCTCATTTAGATTTACTATAAATTACCCAAGTTAAACTTAAATAATAAAAAAAATTACTTTTAATATTAAGTAAATAAGTTTTAGAATTGAATTGAGATATATTGAAGAAATATACTATAATCAAAATAAAGTTAAACAGAAGTTTAAAGAAGAAGAATTAGAATTTTATAATAATTTAACAAAATTAAAGTGAAAGACTTAAAAAAATGAGATAAATTATACAAGAAAAGTAAATACTGAGACACTTAATAGATCGAGTGTGCATTCTTGATCATCAAAGGAGATTAAATCTAAAAATTCTCATAATGCTTTCTAAATCCCAAAAAATTAAAAATGTTTAAAAATATAAAATTAAACTCTTAATTCATTAGAGCTCATCGAATAAGTTTGACATCATTTCTTTATTCTCTATCAGACCTCATTTAGAATTTAAGTAAACTAACATCTAATTAAACATAAATAATTACAAATTATTATTTTAATATTAAGTAAATAAATTAAATTTAAAATGAAATAAATTGAAGCAATGTAAATTAATGACATTAATGAGATGTAAAAGTTACACATGACGACAATTAGTGTTACATTGTAATATTTCTAAATGAAGGGATAAAGTTTGAAGAAATATGACATTATATTAAATAGCTTTCCAAGAAACAAAGGATATCGAATGTAACATCATATATCATAAAATTAGCTGTGAGTTAGACTGCAACGCAAGGAGGGCAAAAATAATAGAAAATAAAATATTTTAAAATATAAAATGAATATTTTTTTATAAGGAGTGCTTTAAGGGGAATGTAATGACATTATTTTCATCTCATATGACCTTGTTTGGAATTACTATAAACTATTAAAATAAAAAAGTATAAATAATTAAAAATTATAATTTTAATATTAAAAAAATGTATATTGAACTAAAAATGAGATAAATTAAAGTAGTATAATAAAACAAAATCAAAGCATTATAAACATGATATTAGAGGAGGGCTAGAGTTATAATGTAATATAACTAAATAAAAGCAAAGTATTTTCCTTAATAAGAAAATTGTATGTGAAATTTGTATTCCATGATACTAAAGATATTGAGCATAAAATTCTCAATCGTCAAATCAGGTATGAGTGAAATATTCTATTAAAGTATGTGGAAAGTTTAAGAAATAAAATATTTAAAAAAATACTATTTACTTGTTATTGAATGGAGTTCATCATGATGAGTCTAATGACATTTGTTTCATTTTTATTGAACATTTTTTTGAATTATTATAAATTATAAAAATATTTAAACCTAAATGATGATAAATTAATATTTTAATATATTAAAAAAATTTATACTAAAGTTAAAATGATATAAATAGAAGAAACTGGGCATTGGACTCATCCCAAAGTGAACTATCCAATTAAATTTTTACTTTTATATTTTTTAATATTTTACTTTCTAAGATTTAGGCACACTTTTCTAAACCTTTTAATTCACACATAGTTTGATGATGAAAGTTGTTATACTACATCTTTTAAGTATTTTGAAACACAACTTACTTATACAGTTATATAATTTCTCCAAATTATTTTCTTCAATTTTATTATATTGCTATGAAATTCTAATTTTTCTCTCTTTTGAATTTCACATGACTTTGATTTGAAAATATTACATTATTTCAATTTATCACATGTCTACTTTAATAAATTTTTACACTATATTAAAACAGTATTTTATTATTACTTAGTTATTTATTTTGATAATTCATAATATTTAAAAATGTGGTCTTATTAAGTCGAGAAAACTTAGACTTGTCTCGATAATCTCCATTCAATTAAATATTAATTTCAATGATCTAAAATATTTTTTAATAGAGCTATACCATTTTTTTTACAACATTTTTTGTCTACCAGATTTAACAATCAAGGATGATACACTTTATCTCCATAGTATTTTGGAATTCAACTTTCTTTCATAATTATATCAATTATTAAAATTTTCTATTTGATTTGGTTATGTTATTATAAAACTCCAATTCTCTTCTCGACTAACTATTATGTTTCTTTACTTTACTTATATTGTATTGCATCAAATTATCTCATTTTTGCTTTAATACTTTTTTGTTAAATATAAAAATCATAATTTATTACTATTTTTATGTTTTTACTTTGATAATTCATATCGATTCCTAACAAGGACAAATAGCAATTAATGAAGCATTATTGAACTCTTTTGGATGAGCTCTACACAATTAAATATTGATTTTTATATCTTTTTGATATATTTTATTTCCAAGGATTTTTGTACGCATTACAAAATGACCAACTTTAAATGTCCCTTTTTATGACCATTGCATCAATTCAAATTGTCAGTTTTATATTACTTTATTTATCTCATTACAACAATAATATATTTTCCCATATTGTAAAAACAATATTTAATTATTATTTGTTCTAAAAACTTATGTAATTTTTAACAATCTGAGCAGATTTCTTATCGAGATAACAAATGTTGTTGGACTCATGTCAGTGAGCTCTATGTAATTAGATGTTAAATTTAATAATTTTTAATATGTCTAGTTTTTTAAATTTTTGTATGCTTTATGAGAAATTTAGTTCGTAGATAAACGTATGATTGAGAATATTATCCTTAATCTTGGTATCATTGTGTGCCACTTTCTCACAATAGTTATCTTATTTTCTCAAATTTTCCTTTTTGATTTTGTTATATTATTATATTTCCCTAAATCTCTTCTCATGTGGACTATAAGTTGCCTTAACTTGGTAACATTGCATTACTTTAATTTAGCTTAATTTAGTTATAATATAATTTTTGTTATTTATAAAATAACAATTAATCTTAATTTGTACTTATTTAATTTTGAAATTCATAGTTTTTCCAATTGTTGTTTGATCATGATGAAACAAACATCATTGCTCACATCTCGATGAATTTTCCCAATTAAAAATTCATTTTAATTTTTATAATAAATTTATTTTCTACGTGTTTTGTAACTTTATAAGGTATTTTGATTCATGCAATATTTGATAATGGACAATGATACTCTAGGTCTCTTTAGTATCTTGTAATTCAGTTAAGTATTTCAATTTATTTCATTCCATCAAATGGTTTTCTTTTATTTCGTTATATGAAGGTATAATCTAAACATCTTATTGCGTGACCTTTATAGCACTTTTATTTTGATTTGTCACGTAGCTTCAATTTATCTTATTTTAGTCATAATATTTACTTGTCTAATAATAGAATAAAATTTTCTTTTTTACTTATGCTTATTTATTTTGGTCATTCATTGTAATTCAAAATAAGGTTTTGTCAACACTAGAAAAAAAATCTTTGGCTTTTCTTGACATCCTTTCTCTGATTAAATATTTAGTTTTAAATTAGTTTAAAATTTTATTTTTTAGGGTTTAGGCTTGATTTATCAGCCATTTTCATTTTAACTTTTTTCATAATCAAAGATGTTAACCTAGATCTCCTTCACATAGAAGAAAACTATTTCCACATATGATCTAGCTTATTTATTCAAATGTTTTAATTATATTTTGTTATCTTACCATGTAACTCAAAATCCCCAAATGTGTTACCACTAACTCGCTTTGAAATTGCTATATTGTATTACATCAATTTATCTCAATGTAACATTAATATATTTTTACTTAATATTAAAAAAATTATTAATTGTTATTTAAAATAATTTACTTTTTATTTGTAGTAATTCCAAATGAAGTTAGATCATAAAAAAATGAACTTTTTGAATAGGTCTGAATGAGTTTTATCGAATTAAACATTCGTTTTCCTATTTTTTTAATTTTTTTTTTAAAGTTTTAGCTTCATTTTCAAGAGATTTCTACTCATGCAAAATCTGACGATAATAGATGTTGCACACAATCTCTTCATAATCTTAAAATTCAACTTTCTTATATAATTTATATTTTTTCTTCAATTCTTTTACTTTGATTTGTACTCATGTAATCTTTACATTACTTTGCTTTAGTTAAATTATGTTACTTCTATTTATCTCATTTCAACTAGATTATATGTTTACATGATATCAAAAATATATTATTGTTATTGATGCTAATTTACTTTGATTAGTCATAATATTTAAAGAAGGTCAAATTGAGGAGAAACAATTGTCATTTTGCTCATCTTAACAAGGATAATCCAATTAAATATTTATTTTTATATTTTTTTTTGTTGTTTGGTCACACTTTCTTAGACATGTAAATTCGTACCTTATTTGATGATAGAAGATGTTGCATCTGCTCTTTTGGGTTCGTTGAAAGCAACTTACTCATATTATTATATCGTTTCTCTAATTGCTTTGCTTCAGTTTATTGTATTATTATAAAACTCTAATTCTTCTATTATGTGACCTTTACATCACTTTATTTTGGTTATACCAGATTACTTAAATTTATCTAATTTATACTTTCAAATATATTTAATATATTTTGATAGAATTATTTATTGTTATAAATATTTATTTTATTTGATAATTCATAGTAATTCCAAATAATTTCTAAATGAGTTCAAACAATTGTCATTGTACTCATCTTAATGAGCTCTAACAAATTAATTATTCATTTATGTGATTCTAAATATTATATTTTCAATTATTTTGTCTCAATTCATTCATTTGATAATCAAAGATATTACACTCTATCCTCTTAGTATCATGGAATGCAAATTTCAGATAAAATTTATTTCATTTGTCAAAATTTTTACTTTGATTTGTGATATTGCAACATTGGTTTAATCAATCTTATTTCATCTTTAAAATTTATTTTCTTAGTATTAAAAATTAATTTTAGTATTATTTATGCTTATTTACATTGACAATTCATAGTAATTCTAAAGGAGGTCTAATCGAGTCTAGAAAAACATCATTGGGCTATGTCGACAAGCTCTATTCAATGAAATATCAAATTTTAAGTTTTTTTTAAAATATTTTATTTTCTACAATTTTGGAATGCTTTAGAATAGATTTGATTCAAACATGACTTTACGATTACAAGTTTTACACAGGAGTTCTTTAATATCCTAAAATTAAAATTTTTCAAAAAATGTATCTCATTTCTCCAAATGTTTTACTTTCATTTTGTTATATTACTATGAAACTATCATTCCTCTTATGTTTGACCATTGCATCACTTTTTGTGTTAATTATGTTAGCACAATTTATGTTATTTAAAATTTAATATTTTTGTACTTAATATTAAGGTAATAATTTATTTATTTTTTACTTAATTATTTAACTCCCAATAATTATAAACAATTTCTAATTGAGATGAAGAAAATGTCATTAGACTTATATCAATCAGCATGATTTAACAAATTATTGATTTTAATATTTTTAAATATTTTTTAATATAGGCATGTTTTATAAGACATTGATTCACACATTTTTTGATGACCTTTGATTTTTCTATGTAAATCAAAGCCTCCAAGCCTATGTGTTTCATGTTACCTAAATTTGGCTATATTATGTTGCTTGAATTTATATCATTTTATGATTAATGAAGATTTATATAATATTATAAAATTATTTTTTTGTTGCTTATGTTTATTACTCTAATTATTCAAACGAATTTCAAATAAGGTATGATCGATAACAAATAATTTTATTTTGACTCATCTCAATGAGCTATGTCCAATTAAAAATTAAATTTATTTTTTTCAAATATTTTGTATATGTGGGTTTTTATATTCTTTATGAGATATTTCAATTTTAACTATAATTGACAATTAAGAAAGTTGGCCTCAATCTCCTTGTTATCCTAGAGTGCAACTATCCGTTATAATTTATCTTTTCAAATGTTTTACTTTAGTATATTACAATGAAACTGAAACTCTCCTCGCATGTGAAGTTTCTCATTGATTTTATTTTATTATACTACAATTTATTATTATTTGTGCATATTTATAATTGTAATTCATGTTAATTCCAATTCATTATAGTAATATTGAAAAGCTCTATCTTATTAAATATTTAATTGTATATTTTTAAATATTTAATATTTATGATTTTGGCATGTCTTTTAAGGTAAATTTTTTTCCTACATAATTTTAATCATTGAGGATTTTACACCTAACCCCTTTACTATCTTGGAATACGATTTTACTACACAATTTAATTAAATTCAACTTTTTAATTTTGTTTTGTTTATATTACAAAGAAACACTAATTCTCGTATCTTGTTTTCCTCACATGGCTTCCATTAGGATATATTATATTGCTTTCATTAGTCTCATTTTAGCTTTATTATATGTTTACTTAATAATAAAATAGCAATTGATAATTATTTATGCTTTTTTACTTTGTTGATTCGTGTTAATTCGAAACTAGATTTGGTCCAGGAAAAATAAACATCATTAGAGTCATGTTGGTGATGGTTATTCATCTAAATGTTAACTTTTTATTTTATAAATATTCTATTTTTTGTGGCATTAGTATGACTTTTGAGATATTTTTATTCATGCATGATTTGAAAATCGAAAATGTTGCACTCGATCTCCTAAAAGTCTTCAAGTTTAATAATCCTATATAATTTAACCCCTTTTTTATATTTTTTTTTGTTTGTTTTTGTTATTTTACTCATAAACTTTAATTCTCTACTCTTTTAACCTTTTACTTCACTTTCATTTGGTTATCATGTATAGTTTCAAGCTATCTCATTTCAACCTTTATAAATATTTACTTTACATTATAGTGATAATTTATAATTATTTATGCTTATTTCTTTTCTTAATTGCTATAATTCAAAATATGATCTCGTCAAGACAAAGTAAGCATCATTCTACTTGTCTCCACAAGCTTTATTAGATTATATATTATTCTCTATAATTTTAAATGTTTTATTTTTAAGGATTATTGTAAGGTTTTTGAGTCATTTAAAGTCATACATAATTTGATAGTTTTGAGTATTACTCTTGATCTCCTTACTATCTTTGAATGCAACTTTTTTGTGTAATTTTTTTTCATTTATTCAAATTTTTTACTTTTGACTTTATTATATTACTATGTTATCTCAAATCTCCTCTTAGGTGACTTTTATATTGTTGTGATTTTGTTATACTATATTACTTCAATTTATATCATTTTAACTTTAATATATATTTACTTAATATTAAAATAATAATTTATCAATATTTATGTTAATTTAGTTCTTTTATTTATATTATTTTTAAATATAGTTTGGTTAAGTCACAAAAACCATATTTGATGCCATCTTGATGAACTCTAAGTAAATAATGTTTTTTTGTATATTGGAATGTTTTTTCTTAAATTTTTACATCTTTTACTAGATTTTTTAATTCATACCAGATTTGGTGATCAAGTATGTCACACTTGATCATCTTAGTATCCTTAAATGTAGCTTTGTAATACAGTTTATCTTATTTGTTCAAATTTATTTATTTGATTTAATTATATTATTATGAAGCTCTAAGGTGCTTTTCGTTTGACCTTTAGATCACTTTGATTTAGTCATATTATATTACTTTAATGTTTCTCATTTTAATTTTAATACTTATTTACTTATTATTAAAATAATAATTTGTTATTATTTATGCAAATTTACTTTGACAATTCATAGTAATTCTAAATAGATTTAACTAACTCAAAACAAGCTTAATTGTAGACATCTCAAGAAGCTCTATCTAATTAAATATTTAATTTTATATATTTAAATATTTTATTCGCTTGAGTTTTGGCCCACTTCATAAGATATTTTGATGCGTAACATATTTCTTTATCAAGGATTTTACTCTTGATCTCCTTAGTATCTTAGAATTCAACTTTTGCATACAATTTTTTCTTATATTTTTAAAATGATTCATAATGATCTAGTTATATTACTAAGAAATTATAATTCTCCTATCTTATGATATTCACATCACCTCAATTGAGGCATAGTTTATTACCTCAATTTATCCTACTTTAGTTTTAACATATATTTAATTTGAATTAAAATATTAATAAATTATCTTTATTTTTATTTACTTTTGTTATTCATAGTAATTCTAAACATGGTTTGATAGAGACTAGACAAACAATGTTGGAGTCATCTCAATGAGTTTTGTCCAGCTTAAGAATTTTTTTAAAATATATATATTTTTTAATTTTCAAAACATCATATGGGAAATTCTTATTTAAACTTGAATTAATAATGAAAAACATTATGTTCAATCTCCCTAGTATCTTGGAATATCATTTTCTCATAAAATTATATCATTTCTTAAACTTTTTTGTTTTCATTGGTTAAAGTGCTATATAAATAAAAATCTTTTATCTTGTGGCCTCTAAATCATTATGATTTAACAAACTTAAAATTAAAAAACATAATTTATTACAATGCATGCTTATGTATTTGGTAATTCTCATTAATCCCAAATGTTGTTGAACTGTCATAAAGTAGATTTCTTCTTAGCTCATTGAATATCTGCTATCTAATTAAATATTTATTTTCATATTCAAAATTATTTTATCTTTTAATGTTTTAGCATGCTTTACAATATATTTTTAATATTACCTAATTTGATAAATGAGGATGTTACACTCATGCCTCTTTGTATTTTACAAGGCAACTATCTTAAAAAATGTATCTCATTCTTTAAATGTTTCACATTTATTTTGTTATATTACTACATAATTGTAAATCCCTTCTCACACGACACATACATTGCTTTGATTTTGTAACATTACAATGTCTCAATTTATTTTAATTCATCTTTAATAAATATTTTTTATTATTAAAATAATATTTAATTTTTTTATATAAATTTACTTTAGAAATTTATAGTAAATTAATGATTAGCTCTATCTAATTTAAATTTTTTGTTCATATTTGTAAATATTTTATTTTTTATATTTTTGATAGATTTACAAGAATGTTTGATTTGTATCATATTTCATAATAGAGGATGTTACTCTCAATTTACTTGGGATCTTGGCTTACAACTCTCTAGTATAGCTTTTATCATTTATTCAAATCTTTTGCTTCGATTTATTTATAGTGCTATGTAACTCTAAATCTTATCTTTTGTGACATTTGTATTACTTTGTTTTGGATATGTTAAATTGCTTTAAAACATTTTAATTTTAGCATAAAAATATAATTAAATAATATTCAAATAATAATTTATTTTTATGTATGCATATTTATTATGCTAATTTTTCATAATTCCAAATGATGTCCAACCAATATGAAACAAACAACTTTG
Source organism: Vanilla planifolia (assembly GCA_023846275.1). NCBI lineage: Eukaryota > Viridiplantae > Streptophyta > Magnoliopsida > Asparagales > Orchidaceae > Vanilla > Vanilla planifolia. The sequence continues at coordinate 312,403 of JAIUJO010000313.1, read as the reverse complement.
TCTTCTTCTAGATGAGCTTTGTAATATAAAATATTTATTTTAAAATTTTTTAATATTTTATCTTTTAAGGTTTAAGCTTGTTTTATGTGTCATTTTGATTCGTATCATAATTAACAAACAAAGGTATTACATTTAATCTTCTTAGTATATTTGAATATAACTTTCCCATGCAATTTATCTTATTTCTTCAAATTTTTTACTTTGATTTGGTTATATCACCATGTAAACTAAATCATCACTCATGTGTCTTTACATCACTTAGAGTTAGTTATATTACGTTGCATCAATTTATCTCATTTTAGCTTTAATGTATTTTTTAATTAATTTTTAAATAATAATTTATTTTTATTAATGCTTATTTATCTTTGTTATTTAAAAAAATTCTCAAAGAAGATCACATTGATAGAAGTTAAACATTGTTGTAGTCATCTTAGTTAGCTTTATCTACTTACATATTAATTTCTATATTTTGAAATATTTCAATTTCTTTAGTTTTTAAATACTTTATATGATATTTTTATTTGTCCTAATTTGAAGATCAAGGATGTTACACTCAGTCACTTAAGTATCTTAGAATATAACTTTCTTGTAAAACTTTATCAATTTCTTCAAATATTTAGTTTTCCTTTCAATATATTACTTGTAATTCTAAATCTCATCTTATGTGATTTTTACATCATTTTGACTTGGTTAAAATATATTACTCAATTTGTCTTGGATTGCTACTTAACTATACAATTATCAAATTTCTTCAAATATTTTATTTTGACTTCATTATGTTTATATGAAACTCTATTTCTCCTCTCATCTAACACTTATAACATTTTGTTTTGGTCATAATATATTTCTTTAATCTATCTAATTTTTTTAATATTTACTTAATATCAAAAAAATTAAAAAATATTATTAATTTTTTAAATTTTGTAATTGATAATAATTCCATGCGAACTTTTATCGAGTTAAAATAGAAATTATTAGCCTAATTTTGATGGGTTGTATCTAACTAGATATTCGTTTATGGTTTTAAATAATTTGCTTGTTTTTTGTTATACTTTAAGAGGTATTGGATGAGTGAGAATGATATACTTCGTCTTCATTGTATCTTGGAAAGCAACTTTCATGTACAATTTATCTCGTTTCTTCAAATATGTTTTTTTTTATTTTGTTATAATACTGTATAGCATTAATAATGTAATTTTTACTTCAAAACATATTTACTTAACACAAAAATTATATTTTATTTTTATTTATGTTTATGTTTTAGGTAATTCATAAAAATTTCAAACGAGAATTGATTGAGTCTAAAAAAATATCATTGGAATCATCTTAATAGTTATATCTGATAAAATATTAATTTTTATATTTACAAATATTTTATTTTCTATAGTGTATGCACACTTTATGAGATATATGAGTCATATATAAGTTGACAACAAAAGTTTTTAAATGTGATCTTTTTAATATCTTGGAATGCAACTTTTTAGTACAATATATTTAAGTTCTCAAACTTTTTTAGTTTGATCTTGTTATACTACAACGAAGCAATCATTCTCATCTCATTTTACCATTACATTATTTTGACTTAATTATATTATGTTAATTAATTTTTCATATTTTAACTTTAATATAAACATATACTTAGTAATAAAATAATAATTTGTTATTATGTTTGCTCACTTACCTTTAAAATTTACGGCAACTCTAATGACATCTAATTAAAATAAAAAATGTTAATAGACTTATCCAAACAGACTCTATATAACTAAGAATTCATCTTAATATTTTTAGATATTATATTTTTACTATTTGTCATGATGAGGCATTTGATTCATAGTGTTTTAATCATCGATTATTTTACATTCAATTTCCTTAATACCTTTTGTTTGATTATGTTTGTATTTAATTAAAAATCTCAAATCCTTTGACTTTTACATCACTTAGACTTGGTTATATTACATTCCTTCAATTTATCTAGATTTACTTTTATTATATATATAAACAACATTAAAATTATAATTTATTATAAAATTTGGTTATTTACATTTGTTATTCATAGTACATCCAAATGAAGAGTAATCAAGATGAAAAAAATTTGGACTCATCTTTGCAAGATATATGTAATTAGAAATTGAATTTTGCACTTTCAAAAAAAATTGTTTACTAGGTATTAGGCTTGCTCTACAAGGATATTGTTTTCATAAATTGTTGGATTTGATTTTCTTATAATACTATGAAACACTAATTATTCTCTAGTGTAATTTTTTTACTTCCCACTATTTATTTAATATTAAAATAATAATTGATAATTATTTGTTCATATTTATATTTGTAACTCATAGTAATTCCAACGTGGTGTGATTAAGATAAAAAAAACTGTCGCTCTACACGTCTTAATGAGCTCCATTGTATTGAATATTTATTTCTATACATTAAAATTTTTTTTTGGATTATAGCATAGCTTATCGGATAATTTTATCGTATGTAATTTGATGATAGGGAATGTAACACTTGATCTCTTTAATTTAATTATATTTCTAGCAAGCTTTATTTCTCATCCCTTCTGACCTTTACATCATTTTGATTTTGTTATATTCTATTATTTCAATTTAACTTATTTCTTCTTTAATATATGTTTATTTAATATTAAAATAATAATTTGTAATTTTGTTTTTTAATTATTTTTGTGATTCATAATATTTCTAAGCAAGTTCTGATTAACATGAAATAAAAATTATAGGACTGATCTAAATAAGCTCTATCTAATTAAATACTTATTTTAGTATTTTGTTAATTTTTTTTAGTTTTGCTATATTTTTTATGATATTTGAATTTGCACTTGATTTAATGATTGAGGATGTTACACTCAATCTCCTTAATATCTTGGATTACGACATTCTTTTGTTATTTAACTCTTTTTTTTAAATGTTTTACTTTGATTTGGTTACATTACTAATAAACTTTCATTCTTCTCACTTGTGACTTTTAAATTTCTTTGATTTATCTATATTATATTGTTTGAAACTATGTCATTTTAGCTTTAGCATAGTTTAATGTACCATTTATATAATAATTTATTTTTATTTTAGGTTATTTTTGTTTGTTATTTGTAGTAAATCCAAACAAGCTCCAATCAAAATAAAGAAAGAATCATTCTACACATCAAGATGAGCTCAATTCTATTAAATATTTATCTCTGTAGTTAAAAAATCTTTTAATTTTTAGTGTTTTTGAATGGTTTACATTTCTTCAATTTTTTATTTTATTGCTTCAATTTTTAACATTGTAGCTTTAATACTTATTTGTTTAAAAAATATTAATTTATTATTTTAATTATTATCTACTTTTGTAATTTATCGTATTTTTTAGCAAGGTTTGATAAAGATGTTGTAAAGTCACTATACTCATCCCATTGAGCTTTATCCCATTAAATATATATTTTTAAATATTTTTTATATTTTTATAATTATGGGACCTGTTATGAGAAATTTGTGCTTGATATAATAATCAAGGCTATTAAACTCGATCTCCTTAGTATACTATAATGTCATTTCCTTGCAAAATTTATCCCATTTGTTCAAATTATTTATTTTGATTTATTTGTATTACTATGTAACCTAAATATCCAATCATTTTTCCTTTTTTCGTTATAATTTTATTATATTATATTACTTTAATTTATCTTTTTTAAGCTTTATCATATATTTTTTAAAATAAAAATAATATTTTCTTATTTTGTAGGCTCTTGTACCTTAATAGTTTGCTTTATTTTAAAATGAGGTCTGATTGAGAAGATACTAATGTCGCTGGATCTGGCTCGATCACCTCTATCCAATTAAAAGTTAATTTCTATATTTTTTAAATGTTTTATTTTCTTGTATTTAGTTATGCTTTATGAGATATTTTGTTTCAAATCAGATTTCACAAATGAAGATGTTATACTCAAGCTCTTTAGCATCTTGGAATGCTTTTTTTCTATACAACTTATCTCATTTCATCAAATATTTTATTTTAATTTGGTTATGTTAGTATGAAACTCTAATTCTCTTATCATGCTACCCATACATTGCTACAATTTTTTATATTATATTATTTCAATATATCTCTTTATATCTTAATTACATATTACTTCAATATTAAAATAATAATTTATTATTATTTATACTTATCTACTTTGACAATTTATATTAATTCAAAAATAAGGTCTATTAGAAATGAAACAATTTTCAATGGACTCATCTTGATTAGCTCTATCAAATTAAATATTCATCTTTAAAATTTTAAATTTTAAAATTTTTTGTTTTGTAGAGTTCTTACACATTTATGCACTATAAGGATTTGTACTAGATATAATGACTGAGGATGTTAATAGTACTTTAGTATCTATAAGTGTAATGTTTTGTAAACTTCGGTTATTTTTAAAATATTTTGCTTTAATAGGATTGTATTACATTGTCACTCTATATCTCATCAACTCATCACCTTTGATGTCGATATCACTTCGATTTAGTTATCTTGTATTATTTTAGTTTGTCTTATTTTTAGTTTTACTATATATTTACTTAATATTGAAATATGAAATTATTATTATTTTAGATTTTTTTAGCATTGTAATTTGTGGTATTTAAAAACAAGGCCAAGAATGACAAAATAAATAATGTTTAAATAGTCTCTTCAAGCAATATCGAATTAAAATTAATTTATATATTTTTTATACTTATTCTCTATAGTATGTCAGAATGTGACTTTCCTTTACTTTTAACTCATCTCTTCAAACATTTTCGCTTACTATCATTATGTTACTATGAAACTCTAATTCTACACTTGTGTGACCTTTACATCACTTTGATTTGGTCAAATTGTAATTTCTTTAATTTATCTTACTTTAGGTTTAATTTATATTTTCTTTATATTAAAAATATTATTTTAATATTATTTATTTTATTTATTTGGTAATTCACATTAATTCCAAACAAGGTCTATTTGAGTTGAAATAAATATTATTAGACACATCTTAATGAGCTTCATCTAAGTAAATATTCATTTGTATATTTCAAAAATATTTTATTTTCGAATGTTTTAGAATTTTTAAAGAGATATTTTCATTCATATCATATTAAAGAATTGAGAATGTTACACTCTATCTCTTTAGTGTTTTGGAATGCAACTTAGACGTACAACTTGTCTCATTTATTCATATATTTTAATTTGATTTCGTTTTACGAATTTATTACTCTAAATCTATTCTAAGGTGACCTTTAAATTTTATTGTTTGGCTTATGTTACATTTCTTTAATTTATCTCATTTCAAGTTTAACATATATTTAATTAGTAATAAAAAATAATTTATTATTAGAGTCATCTAAAATATTTTATTTTCATTGGATTTGGTAGTCCTAATGAGTCATTTTGAATTGTAGCTTATTTCACAGTTGAGTATGCTACATTTGATCTACTTAGTATCTTGAAATGAAACATTCATATGCAATTTATCTCATTTGTCCAAAACATTTGATTTAATTTTGTGATATTACAATGAGCTCTAATTCTCACCCCTTGTGACTGTTACATTGCTTCTATTATTTATATTATATTACTTCAACTTACTTATTTAAATATTAATATTCATGTAATCGATATTCAAATGGTAATTTATTAATATTTATCCTTATTCGATTTGGTAATTCATAGCAATTCCTAATGAGTTTCAGTCAAGATGAAATAAATGTGAATTGACTCTTCCAGATAAACTCTATTAAATTAAATATTTATTTCTAATAATTCAAATATTTTTTCTATAGTTTTAGTAAGTTTATGAGCTATTTTGATTTATAGCTAATTTGATGATTAATGATGCTATACTCGATCTCCTTTGTCTCTTACAAGCATCTTTTGCACATAATTTATCTCATTTTTTTAAATTTGTTTTCCTTTGATTTTCTTATATTGCTAAGTAACCATTATCACTTTTTGTGTGGCCTTCACATCACTTTGATTTAGTTATATTATATTACATCAATTTATCTCATTTTAGATTTATTATGCTTTTAATAAATATTAAATGTTAAACTTATTATCATTGATGTTTCTTTTATTTTGTTATTAATAGTACTTCTAAGGTACTATAAAAAAAAAACAAGTATCGTTGGACTAATCTCAATGAGCTTTTTCCAATAAATATTCTTTTATATATTACGGAATATTTTATTTTTTATACCTTTGGCACAATGTATGAGACATTTTTAATAGTACCAAATATGTTAAATTGGGATATTTTGCATGATCTACTTAATATATTTAGTTGTATCTCCCCCATATAATTTATCTCATTTCTTCAAAATTTTTATTTTGATTTGGTTATATTATTAGTTAACTCTCTATCTGCACTTATGAGAACTTCAAATCACTTTGATTTAGTTTTATTACGAGGCCTTAAGTTATCACATGTGAACTTTAATTCAAAGTAACTAAATATTAAAAATATAAATTATTTATATTTATGCTTATTTAAATTGATGATATTGAAGTAATTCCAAACTAGGTCTAACTGAGATAAAACAAATATCATTAGGTTTATCTCTACAACCTCTATCCAACTAAATATTAATTTTTAAATTTTAAAAAAAATCCTTTTGAAGTGTTTTTTCATGCTTTTGGGAGACATTTCTATTTGTACTTAATTTGAAGATCAAGTATACTATAGTAGATCTCCTTTGAGTGTTGGAGTGTAATTTTCTTTTACAATTTATCTAATTTCTAAACCTTTTTAGTTTTGATATGGTTATATTACTATGTAATGCCAAATCTCTACTTGTGTGATCTTTACATCTCTTTCAATCGGTTATTTATCTTGTTTTAATTTTTTCTATCTCAACATTAACACATATTTACATAAAATTAAAACAAGAACTTATTATTTTTCATGCTTATTTATTTTGATTACTTAATGTAATCTCAAATGTGTTGTGATTGAGATGATAGAACTGTCGATTAACTCGTCTTATTGAGTTTTATCAAATAAATATTAATTTAGATAATTTAAAATATTTTATTTTCAATGATTTTGGCAAGCTATAAGAGATATTTTGATGCATGCTAAACTTGTTGATTAAGGATATTATACTAGATCTGCTTAGTATCTTAGATGCAACAACTGACTATAATATTCCTCATTTTGTCAAAGCTTTTGGTTTTATAATATTATATTAATATGTATATCTAAATCCTCTCGTTTTTAACTTTTTCATTGATTTAATTTGTTTACATTACATTGCTTAAATATAAATATTATCAATTTCAATGTGTATTTATTTAATGTTTAAATTCTAATTTATTAATATTTGTTCTTATTTATTATGGTTTTACGTAGTAATTGAAAATGGGATATGATTGAGATGATGGAAACGTTATTGGCGTTATCTCAATGAGCTCTATCCATTTAAATTTTTATTCTTGTTTTTGTAAAAGATTTCCTCTATGAATTCTAAACAATATATGAGTCTAAATTTTTATTCGATTTTATGATCAAGAAAGTTACACACGATCTCCTTGTTTCTTAGAATGAAATTTTCTTGTATTATTTTTCTTATTTTCTCAAAATTTCACTTTAATTTGCTTATATTGTTATCAAACTCTAATTTTCTCAATACGTGACCTATACATCGCTTTAATTTGGTTGTAATACTCTACTTCAATTTAACAAAATTTAGCTTGAATATATATATATATATATATATATATATATACATATTTTTTTTTTTTTTTTTTCTTATTAAAATAAACTATATATGTATATATATATATTTCTTATTTATGCTTTTATATTTTATCAATTTATTGTATTTCCAATAAGGATTGATTGTGAAAAGAAAAAAAACGTTAAACACATCTCGACAAGTTCTATCCAATTAAATATTCAATTTTATATTTTTAAAATTTGTTGTGTAAGAATTTGGAATGTTATAATAGTGATTTTTATTTGTACCTGATTTCATGATTAAAGATATTACGGTTGATCTCCTTAGTATCTTTGGCGGCTACTTTCTAATAAAGCTTTTTATTTCTTCAAATATTTTGTTTTAATTAGCTTATATTAATATGAATCTCTTAATTCACTTTCTTATAATTTTTACCTCATTTTAAGATTTAGTAAGTATTTACCTAGTATTAAGATATTAATTTATTATTATTTCTGCTTACTTTGGTTGTATAAAGTTATTCCAATCGAAATTTTACATAGACAAAGCCAATGTGGTTCCAATCATCTTAACAAGCTCTAATCAATAAACTCTTAGCATGTTTTATGAGTAATTTAGATTAATACCTTATTTGACATTCAAGGAAGTTATGCTACCACCCCTTTGTTTTTTAAAATGCAATTTTGCCATAAAAGTAATCTCATTCTTTCAATTGTTTTCTTTAATTTTGTTATTTTATTATGAAACACTACTTCTCTCATGTGAGTTTCACATTACATCAATTTGATTTGATTACATTGCTTTAACTTTTCTTTTTTAGCAAAATTATATATTTTTGTGTAATTTAAATAATAATTTTTGCTTATTTATTCTTATTTTTTTGTTACATAGTAATTTCAAACAAGTTTTTATTGAGACAAAATAGATGTTGTTAAACTTATCTTGATGTGCCCTATCAAATTAGGTATTCATTTACAAATTATTATCACTTCATCAAAATTTTTTCTTTGATTTTGCTGTATTATTATTAACTCTAAATGTTTTGTCACGTTACCTTTACATCACTTTCATTTGGCCATATTGCATTACTTTAACTTATTTCATTCTTGTTTTAATTTTTATTAGGTTATATTACATTGGTTCAATTAATCTCAATTGAGCCTTAATATATAATTACTTTTTGTTAACTTATTATTATTTATCTTATTAACTTTTGTAATTCATAGAAATTCGAAAGGAGGTATGAGCTCTATCCTATTAATTATTCATTTTTATATTTTTAAAAAATTTAGTCTTTAATATTTTACTTTTTTATGATACTAGTATCATTTTTGATGATCTAGAATACTAGAATGTAACTTTCTCATCTCAAAATTATATTACTTAGATCAGGATATACTATATTACTTCAATTTGTGTCATCTTAATTTTAACATATATTTACTAAATATTAAAATAAAAATTTGTTATTTATTTTCCTTATTTACTTTGGTAATCTATAATGACTCTAAACAAGATCTTATCAAGAAGAAAGAAATGTTGTTGGTTATAATTTATAAGATATTTTGAATGATACCTAACCTGATGATTGAGAATGTTACACTCTGTCTTAATTGTATCTTAGATTGGAATTTTTGTAAATAATTTATCTAATTTTTTCAAATCTTTTTATTTAATTTGAATATTATTACTATCTTACGATAAATCTTTTCTTGTTGGAATTTTACATCACTTTGATTTGGTTATATTATATTTTTTAATTTATCTAATTTATATATTAATAAGCATTTATTTAGTACAAAAAATAATAATTTCTTATTTATTATGATTATTTATTTTTCTAATTTTAGTAATTCTAAATGAATTTTAATCGACATGACAGAAATGTGATTGAACTCATTTAACTAACTTAATCAATGAAAATATTTATTTTTAGTATTTCTAAATTTTTTAGGGCTTTGATATATTTAATGAGACTTTTTATTTATAGCTAATTTGGTGATTAGTAATGTTAAACTCGATTATCTTGGAATTCTTAACTGTAACTTTACCACACAAATTACCTCATTTCTTTAAATTATTTTCTTTGATTTTATTATATTACATTTAAACCCCAGCTCTTCTCTCTTATAAAATTTACATAAATTTAGTTGGGTTATATTATATTACTTAACTTTATCCAATTTGACCTTTGAAATATACCTAATATTAAAAAAAAAAATTATTATTATCCATTCTCATTTAATTTTTGTAACAAAAAACATTCCATACGAGATTAAATTAAGATGAAAGAAACATTAAATTTAGCTCTACAAGCTCTGTCCAATTAAATATTTATTTAATTATTTTTCTAAATGTTTTAGTTTTAAGGATTTTAATAAATTATTAAGATATTTCAATTTACACCAGATTTGATGGTTGAGGATGTTACATCACTTTGATTTGGTTATATTAGATTACTATAATTTATCATACTTCAACTTTTATATATACTTATCTATTTCTAAAATATTATATTATTATTATTTGTGCTTATTTACCCTAATAATTTGTAGTAATTCAAAGTGAGTTCCAATCAAATATTCTTTTTAATATTTATAAATGTTTTAATTTTTTAAGATTTGGATAGCTCATAGGTCATTTCAATTTGTACCTGATTGGTTAATTAAAGTTATTGTACTTTTTCTCCTTGGTATATTTGGAATACATCTTTCTTAGACAATTTATCACATTTCCTTAAAAATTTGTTTTGTTATATTACAAAGAAATTATAATTGTCCTCTCTAGTTACTTTTATATTACTTTTATTTTGCCCCTAATTTTGTTATATTATATTATTTTGATTTGTTTTAATAAGAACTATCTAATTAAATAATTATTTTAATATTTTTATTTTCTATAATTCGAAATTCTTTACAAAACAATTTAATTCATATTAGATTTAATGGTCATAAAAGTTCACTTGACATCCTAAGTATCTTGGTATTTAAGTTTCCTATATGACTTAACTTATTTTCTTAAATTTTTTCTTTCATTTTGTTATACCAAAGTGATGAAGTGTATCATCTTTAACTATCAAATCATGTACAAATAAAAATATCTCATAACATATGACAAAATATTAGGAAACAAAAAATTCGCTTTGATAGAGCTTATCTTCACAAGATTAGTGATGATCATTTATCTCAATTAAGAGTTTCATAATATTATAACAAAATAAAAGAAAAATATTTTAATAAAAATAATAATTGGTATAAGAAAATTGCATTCCAAAATACTTAAAAAATCAAGTACAATATTATCAATCATCAAGTCAAATACAATTAAAAAATTCTTATAACACTTGCATAAACCTTAGAAAATGTAATACTTAAAAATATAAAAATTAAATTTTAATTGGATGCATCTCGTCAAGAATAGTGCAAGGATTTTTTTCATGTAGATCGATTCTTGTTTGGAATTACTATAAATTACCAAAGTAATTAGGCATAAATAATAGCAAACTAATATTTTAATAATACATAAATATATAATAAAGCTAATATTTTGTTAGTTGAAGTAATGTAATATATCACTTTCAAAGTGATGTATAGTTTAATATCAGAAGATTTAGAGTTACATAGTTATATTACTAAATGAAAGCAAAACAATTGAAGAAATTATATAAGTTAATTGGGAAAGTTTCATTTCAAGATAGTAAGGAGATTGAATAAAACATCTTTGAGTACCAAATCAATTGCAAATTTAAATATCTAATAAAACATACCAAAGACAAGAAAATAGAATATTTAAAAATAAAAAAAAAAATAGATTTTAATTAAAATTAGCTCGTTGAGACAAGTTCAATAATATTAGTTTTGTCATAAAAACACCTCATTAAGAATTGCTACAAATCAGTAAATTAAATAAGAATAAATAATAAAAAATAATTATTGTTAATAAAAGTGATCTAAAAGTCACATGAGATAAGATTCAATGTTACATGATAATATAAGCAAAATAAAAGCAAAACTTTTAAAGAAACTAGATAAGTTGTATTGGAAAGTTACATTCAATGATACTAAGGAGATCAAATATTATATTCTCAATCATAAAGTCAAGTACGAATCAAAATATCTTATAATATATAAAAAAACTCCAAATAAAATATATTAACATCATGTACAAATACAAATACTTCATAAACCATTTTAAAAAATATAATATTTAAAAATATTAAAATAATATTCTCTAAATGATTTTAAATTTATTTGCTTTGTCTTCATTAGTTACATTTTGAATTACTACTAATTACCAAATTAAATAAAGATATATAACAACATGTTTTTATTTTTATATTAAGGTAATATATATTAAAACTAATATGTGACAAAATAAGGTAATATAATGTAACCAAATCGAAATAATGTAATGGCTAAATGAGAAGAGATTTAGAGCTGCATTGTAATATAATAAAATCAAAAAACAATTTTAAAAAAATGAGATAACTTTTATAGGAATGTTGAAGTAAAATATCCAGTGGGATTGAATATAATATTATTAATCATCAAATGAGATATGAATCATAATGTCATAAACTATGTAAAAATTCTAGAAAATGGAATTTTTTAAAGATATAAAAATCAATTTATTAACTAGATAGAGCTCATTAATACAACTTTGAAGGTGCTTATTTTATCTCAATTGGACCACTTTTGGAGTTAATGCTAACTGCTAAAGTATATTAGCATAAATAATAAAAAATTGTTTTTTAAATGTTAAGAAAATATGTATTAAAACTAAAATGAGATTATTTAAAGAGAACTAACCTATCTAAATCAAAGCAATGTGAAGTTGACAAGGAGTACATTTGAAGTACAATAGTAATACAAAAAATAAATTAAGAAATGAGATAAATTATATGTGAAAGTTGTAATGAAAGTTGTTGAGAAGATTGAGTGCATAATCCTCAATCATTAAAATATGTATGAGTTGAAAAGCCAAGTAAATAGCGACAAAACCATAGTAATTAAAATATTTAATGATAAAAAATAATTATTTTATTTTATATTTCTCATCAAGATGACTCAAACAATCTTGATTTCATCTCAATCTGACCTCATTTAGTACAACAAGAATTATCAAAGTAAATAAATGTAGAAAATAAATATATATTTTTTAATAATAAGTATATTTATTTTAAAGCTAAAATAAGATAAATTAATGCAATATAATATAAAAAATTACTACGATTCAAAGGTCATATTAGAAGAGTTTACAGTGACACAGCAATGCATTCAAAATAAAGGAAAAACTTTGAGGAAGTGAGATAATGTTTTTGCAGAAACTATATTCCAAGATAATAAGAAGATTGAGAGTAACATCCTCAATCTACAAGTTTGGTACAAATGGAAATTTCTCATAAAGAATGCTAATACCATAGAAAAAAAGATTTTAAAAAATTAATTTTTAATTGGATAAAGGTTATCAAGATGATGCAAATGTTTAGAACTACAATAAATTACCAAGGCAAATAAAAAAAAAATAAATATATTTATTTTTTATTTTAGTTAAATATATATAGGTTAAAATAATATAAATTAAAATAATGAAGTGTAACAAAATTAAATCTAAACAAGAGTCACATATGGGGAGACTTGTTACTACATAATGACATGACCAAATCATTGTAAAAAAAATTAAAAAAATGAGATAAATCTATGAAAAAGTTATATTTAAGATAGTCAACAGATTGAGTATAATATCTTTGATAAAAAATAAGATACTAATTAAAAATCTCATAAAACCTATCATGATACATAAAAATAGGTCATTCAAAAACATAAAAGGGTATTTTTTTGGATAAAGCTTGTCACGATGAGTATAATATTGTTTTTTTATCTTGATTGGACCTAATTTTGAATTCTTATAAATTACCAAAATAAATAAGCATATACAATTTTTTTAATATAAAGTTAATATTAATTATAGCTAAGATAAAATAAATTGAAGCAGCATAATATAACAAAATCAAACTATTGTAAAATTCATAGCAGAGGAGGCTTAGAGCTGTATTGTAATATAACAAAATAAATGTTAAAAGTTTAAGGGTATGAGATAAATTATATGAGAATTTTTTGTTCCAAGGTACAAAAGAGATGGAGTGTAACAATCTTGATGATCATGTTGGGTACATAGCCAAATTTTGTCTTTTGAATGGAGCGTGTTAAGACGAGCCTAACGGCATTTGTTTTTTCTTGATTGCACCTCATTTGGAATTATTGTGAATTATCAAAACAATATGCATAATTAAAAATAATTTATTATTTTGATATTAATTAACTGTATATTAATGTTTGAAAGAGATAATTTGAATAATGTATATAAAAACATCAAAGATATGTAAATGTCACCAAATAGAAGAATTAGAGTTACACAATAATTGAATAAAATGAAAATAAAACATTTAAAAAATGAAATAAATTGTAATAGAAAGTTGTAATTAACCATAACAAAGAGATTAAGTGTAACATTATCGATTGTCAAATCAAGTATAAATTCAAATATTTAATAGAGCATACAAAAAGTCTGGAAAATAAAATAATTAAAAATTTCAATATGAATATCTAATTTGATGGTGATTATCAAGAGGTGTCTAATAATGTTTGTTTCATCTCGCTTGAAACATGTTTCAAATTACTATGAATTACATAAACAATATTCATAAATAAAAATAAAATATGAATTTAAGATTAAGTAATTATTTTTAAGTTAAAATGAGATAAATTAAAGTTATGTAATATAACTAAAATAAAGTGATGAGATAAATTGTACAATATTTTTGCACTTAAAAATATTAAGAAGATTGAGTGTAAAATGATCAATCATTAAATCTGTTATGAAATGAAATACTCATAAAGTATGCAAAAGCTCTAGAAATAAATGTTTTTAAAAAAATATAAAAAATGAATAATTAATTTAAAAGTACTCCTGAGATAAGTCAAAAAATATTTTTTCAATTCGATCCAATGTCTTAAGAATTACTACAATTTATAAACGTAATTATTCATAAATAATTACAAATTTTTACTTTAATTTTTTTATGAATATACATTAAAATTGAAATGATTTTATTTTTAGCATAATGACCAAATCAAGAATTTGTAAAGGTCAGACAAGAGGATGTGTGGAGTTATACAATAATATAACAAACTAAAAGAGAAGCATTTAAAGAAATAAGTTAAATTATCCAAAAATGCTACATTCCATGACACTTATTCGATTGAGTATCACATCTTTTTTCATCAAATCAGATACAAATTGGAATTTTGCAAAACAACACAAGCCAAAACTCTTAAAAAAATATTTGAAAAAAATAAAAAGGAATATTTATTGGAATAGATCTTATTGTGATGAGCCCAATGACCTTTTTTTGTCTCAATCAAATTTTGTTTGATATTTCTATTAATTACAAAATTTAAGAGGCTAAAATAATGTGAATTATTTTTTAATATTAAGTAAAATATATTAAAGTTTAAAATAGATCAATTTAAATAATATAATATTACCAAATCAAGATCATGCAAGAGTCTTTTGACAAAAGATTTAGAGTTACTTAGTAATATGACCAAATCAAAACAAAAAGTTAAAGAAATATGATAAGTTATTTGAGAAAGCTACATTTTCATATATAAAAAGATGGAGTGTAACTTCCTCAACTATCAAATAAGGTATCAAACATAAGGCATTGAAAAACTAGTCAAAACAATTAAAAAATCATTAAAATTAAATAAATGAGTATTTAAATGCGTAGAGGTCATAGAGGTGAGTCCAATAACATTTGTTATGTCTTGATCAGGTAATGCTTTGAATTACTAGGAATTACCAAAGAAAACAAGAATAACTAATAATAAATTAATATTTTAATAGTTAGTAAATATATATTAAATTTAAAATAAGATAAATTGAAGTAATATAATATAACAAAATCAAAGATATGTAATTGTTAGATGTGAGAAGATTAATTTTTATAAAGAGTTTGGACAAAATAAAGCAACAACTTTGATCAAAATGACAAATTATATACAAACAATATATTCAATGAAATTGGAGAGATTGAGTGTAACATGTCTAATCATCAATTGAAGTATGAATAAAAGTTAGTTATATGATTGTTTTGTCATGATCAGACCTTGTTTAGACTACTATAAATCACAAAAATAAGTAAGTATAAACAATTATTATTGTAATGTTAAATATATATATATATATATTAAAGTTGAAATAAGAAAAATAAAAACTTTAATATGACCTAATTAAAGAAATATAAAAGATAGATGTGAGAAAATTTTGAGTGACAAAGTAATGCAACCAAATCAAAATGAAATAATTAGAAAAATGTGTTAAATTATATAAGAGAGCTGCATTCCAAGATGCTAATAAGATAAAGTTTAACATCTTAAATCATTAAATTTGGTATAAATCATAATTCATTATAAGGATTTTAAAATCCTAATAAAATATTTTTTATAAAACAAAAAAATGAACATTTAATTTTATAGAAGCCTTTAAGATGACATTAATGGTGTTTCTTTCATCTCAATAGCACTTAACATGGAATTACACAAAATAAAACATGAACAATAAAAAAAGATAGATATTTTCATTAAAACTAAATGTATATTAATGTTAAAATGAGATAAATTAATTAATTATAATATAAGAAATCAATGACATGTAAATACCACATGCAACGTGATCTATAGTTGCAAAGTAATATGATGAAATCAATAAACAAATTTGAAGAAATAAGAAAACTTTTACTCGAAAGCTACATTCCAAGATACGAATGAGAATGAGTGTAACATCTTCGATCGTTAAGTCAAGAATGAATCATAATAGCTTACAAAAAAGGCAAAACGAAAATAAAAAATTAAAAAAATATAAAAACTAATTTTTTTATTAGATAGAGGTTGACAAAATTAGTCTAACAACATTAGCTTCATTTTAATCCAATCTTTTTTTCATTACTTAGAGTTACAAAAGTACAAAAGCTTAAATAAAAATAATTTTTTATTTAATATTATGTAAATATATTTTAAAGCTAAAAAAAGATAATTCGAAGCAATGTAATAAAACAAGATCAAAGCAATGCAAATCCCACATGAGAGAAGATTTAGATTTAGTAATACAACTAAAATGAAGAAAAACAATTGGAGAAATAACATAATTTTTATGAGAAAATTACTTTCCAAGGAACCAAAGATATCGAGTGTGATAGCTTTGATAATCGAAGTAGCTGGAATCAAAATATCTCATAAAGTATGAAAACATTATAAAATAAATAATTTAAATAATAAAAATAATAATAATATTAATAATGAATATTTAATTACATAGAGCTTGACGAGATGAGTCTAGTGATGTTTGTTTCGTTTCAATTATACGACATTTAGAATTTATGTAAATTACTAGAGTAAATAGTCATACATTATAATAAGTTATTATTTTAATATCACTAAATAATATAAGGAAGCTCAAAAAAAAAATTAAATAAAATGAGAAAAATATACAAAAGAATTGTAATCCAAAATATTAAAAAGATCAAATGGTACATCTTCCAATGGCAAATTAGGTACATATAAAAATGTTTTGTAAAACATATTAGAACTCTAAAAAATAAAATGTTTAGAATATAAAAAATATAAATAGATACACCTTATTATGGTAAGTCCAATGACATTTATTTCATCTCAATGAGACCATATTTTTGAATTACTATAAATTACCAAATTAAATAAGTATAAATAATATTAAATTTTTATTTTAATAATAAGTCAATAAATAATATATCTTAAAATAATATTAACTAAAATAATATAATGTAACAAAATGAAGTAATGTAAAAATAACATAAGTGGACATTGATTTATGTGGTAATATAACGAATTCTAAGCAAGCATTTTGAAGAATTGAGATAGATTGTACTAGAAAGCTACTATGCAAGGTATTAAGGTGATCAACAATAACGTTCTCAATCATCAATTTAGATAAGAATCAAATTGTCTTACAAAAAAAGCCAAAACTTATAAAAAATAATAATTAAAAAAATAAAAAATTATTTTATTTGATAGTGCTCATCATGATAAGTACAACCATATTTGTTTGTTCTCATCCAAACATTATTTATTATTAAAATTACCAAAAAAGTATAAATAATAATTAAATTGTATTTAAATATTTAGAAAATATATAGTAAAGCTAAAATAAGAAATATTAAAGCAATGAAATAAAAACAAATCAAAATAATGAAAAGGTCATCTAAGAGAAGAATTAGCATCTCATAGTACTATAATCAAATCAAAACAAAAATTTTGACAAAATGACAAATTGTTTCGAAGACTTAAATTCAATGAAACTAATGAGATCAAGTGTGACGTCCTTTATTGTCAATGGAAGTGCAAACAATAATATCTTGTAAAATAATTTTATACATCGAAAAAATTATTTAAAAAATATAAAATTCAATATTTAATTTCATAGAACTTATCAAGATAAGTCAATCGATGTTTTTATGATTTTAATAAATCCTTATTGAGACTTACTACAAATTACAAAAGTAAATATGCAAAACAAATAATTATTATTTTAATGTTAAGAAAAGAAATAATAAATCTAAAATGGCGTAGATGGAAGTATTGTAACATAATACAACAAAAGACTTGTAATGGTGACATGAGAGGAGATTGCAAGTCATATTGTATAATAGTTAAATAAAAGGAAAAACATGGAAGAAATGAGACAAATTATATAGGAAAGCCACATTTCACGATTCTAATGAGATTTTTGGGGGTGTTATCAATTGTAAAATCAAATATTAATTGAAATATCTATAAAGCATTATAAAACTAAGTAAAATAAAATATTTAAAATTATTAAAAATATATATTTAATTAAATAGAGCATATTTGTTTCATCTCAATCTAACATCAACTAGAATTACTCAAAATTACTAAAGTAAATACGCATAAATAATAAAAAAAAAGTTTTAATTTTAAGTAAATTAACATTAAAGTTGAAATGAGATAAAGTAAAATAATATAATAAAACCAAATGAAAGTAATGTAAATACCATTTGATAGTAGACTATGAGTAACTTAGTAGTATCACCTAATTAATGTTAAATATTTGAAGTAATGAGATAAATAAGGTGACAACATTATATTCGAAGATACTAATAAAAGCTTGAGAAACATCATTAATCATAAAATCCTGTATGAATTAAAATGTCATATAAGTGTGTCCATGCCATAAAAAATAAAATATTTCTACATTTAAAAATGAATATTGATATATATAGAGCATGCCTAGACTAGTCCAACAAAGTCTATTTTTTCTTAATTAGACCTCATTTAGATTGACTATGAATTACAAAGATAAATACTCATAAAAAAATTTAAAAAAATTTATTTTATTATTTGATTTATATATATATATATATATATATATATATATATATATATATATATATATATATATATTAGAGCTAAAATAAGAAAAATTAATGAAATATAAAATAAGTAAATCAAAGCATTATAGTGGTAACAAAAGAAGATATTTAAGGTTATATAATAGTATAGCTAAATCAAAGTAAAAAAAATTGAAATTACATAAATCGTAAAAAAAAGTCTTTTTTTGAAGATACTATGAAGATTGAGTGTAATTATATCACATATCAAATCAAGTACAAATCAAAGTAATTAATAAGTCAAGCAAAATTAGTAAACAATAAAGTATCTAAAAATCTTAAAATGAATACTTTGTTGGAAAAGCTTATTTAGATAATTTCAAAGATGTTTTTTTTTGTCTCCATGGTGCCTATTTTGGAATACTATAAAATACCAAAATAGATAAGCATAAATAATAATAATTTATTAATTTAACATTAACTAAATTTATATAAAATCTAAAATATGATAAATTAAAAAAATATAGTTTAATAAAATAAAAGTGATGTATATGTCACTTAAGAAGAGATTTAGAGTTACATAACAATATAGCCAATCAATATAAAAAATTAGAAGAAATTAGATTAGTTTTATGAGAAAGTTATATTTTGAGATACTATGATGGTGGTGTGTAATATCAATGATTGTCAAATCTACTAACATTAAAATAAATTTCATAAATTATACTAAATAAAAAATAAGCAAATCTAAAAATTGAAAAATATATTTAATTAGATAAATTACTTCAAAGTTCTCCAACGATATTCGTTACATCTCAGTCAGACCTTATTTGAAATTATTATAAATTGGGAAAAGAAATAAGCATAATAATCAAAATGATATATTGTTTTTAATATTCAATAAATTTATAATTAATCTTAAATTTGATAACTTAAAGTTATATAATACCATGAAATAAAAGTGATGTAGAGGTCACATAGAAGGAGAATTAGAGCTTCTAAGTAATATTACTAAATAAAAGCAAAATATTTAAAGGAATGAGTTAACATTTATGAGAATGTAATATTCAATGATACTAAGGTGATTAAACATAATATCATTGATCATCAAATCAGGTATGAATTCAAATTCATCATAAAGCATATTGAAACATTAAAAAGTAAATTCATTAAAATAAAAAAGTAATATTTTTTTTATAAAACTTGATGACTTGAGGTCAATGATGTTTATATTTTCTCTTTTGGATATCATTTCGAATTGTTATGAATCACCGAACTAAAAAAATATAAAGAGGTGCAATTCAATAATGAAATGGCTTTGTAAAAGAAAATGAAAATCTTATATTATAAAAAATATTTTTCTAAAGTGCAATTTAAGTAGATTGTCTATAAGACCTTGAAGAGTTTTGGAAAAAGGGCAAGGATACACAAAAGATAATAACAAGAGTCTAGGAGGGTTAAGAAAAACATTTTATTTGAATAAGAATGGGAAATTTTATCATAAAAACATTTGATGTATTAAGGATAAAGATTAAAGGAAAAAACTTTTAATACATGAAAAATATGAAACAAGATACTCCACACATGATGGAATGATTAAAATGTACTAAGTGAAGAAGATCAACTTTTGGTGGCTTGGTAAGAAAAGAGCACATAAAAGTTTCTAGGTACATGTCTAATATACCAGCAGATCAAATCCAAATATTGAAAGATGAGTTTCACATTTCAATCACTACCATTTTCTATAAGTAGGACTCAATATCCGAATATCTCACATGACTCTTCTAAAATAGACAATCACAGGATGCAATATGGTCAGACATGCATAGGTTAACCAAAGATGTGCATTTCTTACTTATTAAAATTATTTCCTTTATAGAGATGCTTGGATATATGTAATTGATAAGATAATAAGGACACATGGTGTACCAAAAACTTTTTTATTAAGTAGAGACTCCAAATTGATGTCTAAATTTTACAGGGAGGTACAATATGCCTTTTACATTCAATTGAAGTTTAGCACAACTTTTCATAATTAGATTAATGGCAACACTAAACTTATTGTAAAAACCTTAGACGATAGACTATCATTTTTGAATTTTTGGTATTTGAAGGTAATTGTTATATGCACTTATAGTTCATCAAGTTTGCATATAATAGGAGGTATCTTGCAAGAATAGAAATGGCATTGGATGAGGCATTATGTTGTAGAAATTGTGAATTACAGTTATGTTTATACGAAGATTTCAAAAGAAAATTACTAGGATAAAAAGATAATTCATTATTTAACAATGAAATTCTTATTTTCCTTGGGCAAATGTGTGGGTAAGAAAAAAGAGTATGGCAATGATGCATGTGAGATAACAGCTAAATGATTTTTGATTTGGGAGAAATAGAAAGAAAGAATCTTTGTGAAATATCAAAGAGGAAATAAGCTCGACTCTTTTAATGGGATTTGAGGGTTACTCACTCATGGGAGTAATTTAAAGTTCTCTTTTAATTTTATTTTATTTTCAAGTAATTCAATAACATTTCATGATAGAGAGCACGTGTGGACTTCATAAGAGACTTTAAAAGTGTGTACAAGTCCAACATGAGTACATGGAGAAGATTCAGACCTATAATAATGAGTGACTTGACATTCTATTTATACATCATGTGTTGTGTTTAACAAATAAAATGATCAAATTGGGATACATAAAAGAAGGATAAATATTTATTAGATGACAAACAAATGACTTAATTTTTGTATAAGATTGTCTGATAAATTTTATGAAATTATTTTGAAGACTTTATCAAAAACCAAATAGATGATTTAATATATGACCAACAATTATCAAATTATTTGATAATGGGAATTGAAATTTTAGTGTGCAACTACAGATGGAAAGGATATTGACATGGACAAATGTTCAAGGTAATCAATACTAGTTAGTTGAACATTGGACATTTTGATGACTTAGATTGGTTAATCTAGTTAGGTTACTGATCATTCCATGAATAGTTAAGAATTGTTTTCTCTAATGATCAGTAGTGATATACACAATCAATGAAAAGTTGTTTAAGCACAATGGGAAGAGTGAGAGCAATAGAAGAAGAAGAGGGGAATGATGAAAGGATAAAAAGGGAAATGTATCAAAATTTACAAGGAGCATGGAATAGATATGAAAGGGAAAAGTACTAGGTTAATCAAAGTTATGCACATACTTAAATTTTTTACTATGAATTAGCTTGATATTGTGTTTTTATCAAGGTTAAGTGTTACATTAGAATAGTTAACATTTGATACCATGGACTGACCACATTTGATTGTTATTTATTGCATTGCAATTAACTACACATTTAATGATTATGGACATCATACAACTTGTTATGAAGAAAGAATTATAAGGAATTTTGTGAGTGGAATTGGTACATAATTTTATTATTGAAAAAAGGTAAAAGGGATAAATGCAAAATGTTTGTAGTTTGTCTCACGAAGAGCAATGAGCCATTAAAGGAATGGAAAACCCTTAGAAATAAAGGTAGCAACTTATAGGTTTTTTTATCATAGTTTATGGTTTTACGAAAGGTATGCACCAAAATAGGAGTGTATCATAAGGGTACATATGATGTATATTACACAATTATGGTGTTCTAACCTAATGAGTTGGTCATGAGGCAAACAAAGTAAGATGAACTTAAAATGATTATAAGGTATTAAAGTTATCACATGGGAAAATATATATTATTCATAAACACTTAAAGTATTGCATCTCATGGCATGGGTTTTCACCACATTGTGGCCTGGTGAGTTGGATCATCTTATAAAAAAAGGTTAACTTTAATTAGAATTTTGTAAATTTTAGAAATATTTTCTTTTCTTAAAAAGTAATTGCAAAATAGATAGGATTTAAAATAACTTTCATTATGCATAAATTTAGAATTTGGAAAAGAAACATTGTTATGCATGAAGTGCATCATGGCATGATTTGAATTCAACTTCAAGCATTGATCAAAAACAATTTTCACTTCTGCATTAAACTAATACTTTTGGAAAGTTCATTCTGAGAATTTTCAATGTCATTAAGTAGATTACATTCTTTGCATTCATGTCCTACAAAAACCTAAGGTATTTGGTATGATACATTTTCAACTCTTTGATTTCTTTGAAAGAACTTCATAAGCAATCAAAAATAAAAATTAAGTACTCCCAAATTCACTATAGATGAGTTTTTTTTTTATCACATTATCATCACCCCTAGAAAAGTTATGGTGATATGCTGTGAGATAATTTACTTCTTCTATAGTTCATAGATTACTTGAGGAAGAATGATGCTTAGATGTGCAATAAATTAGATTTTTCCGTCTTCATTCTTCTTGTTGATAGAGGATGTTTTGGGTTATATAACATAACCCCAAATGGCTGCCAAGGCCTTATTTTTTCCTTTACAAATTTGTTCTTTTTCTTGTTTCTTCAACTAATCAACATAGGATTACCATGGTTGTAACATCCCAGATCATTACACTTGTTATAGTGTTCCTCTACCTTCAATACATTGTAGTTTAGTTTCTGACGCTCTTATTCTTTGATGCTCCAAATGGCCATCAAGACCTTCTTTTCTTCCTTTACAAATGTGTTCTTTTTCTTGTTTCTTCATCCAATCAACATATGTACTTATGGTGGTAACATCTCAAATCCGTACAATTGTGATATAATTACTCTACCATTATTGCTTTGTACTTTAGCTCCTTACCAACTTATTCTTTTAATTTCCTAATCTACATCCTCTTTAAAATTCTAGTTGAACATTTAAATAGTTTTTCTATATTAATGTTACAAGAACACACTTTAATGAATGATGATGGAGTAGTTCTTAAGATAATATCCTTCTCCTAGAGTTATTTGGGTTGCATTTCTTTTTCATTTCTATTTTTATTCTCCCATTCATTGGTAATTCATCCAATGAGATGGTTAAGCATCTTCTCCTTTATGAGCATGCATGATCAATGATGCATTACATTAGTTTTTTACCTAGCCAAATCACATCTATGACGTATAGCACATTGTTGACACTAATCTACCACTATCTAGCATTATTGAACCTTCCACAACTTGAATCTAGCATGTGAGGTGTTGCCAACTTAACCAACAACCTACTATGTCAAGGTTGGGTTTCCCTTAACCCTAATTCAACTATTTGGAACTCTTCCTCCATTGATCGACAAAAGTTAGGGCTTCAAAACAATGTTTTATTTCAGCTATGTCAGCATACCATTTTCTCCATTAAATTTATCTCACATTGACATCGTTTAGTGCCTTGAATACTTAGGCTATTCTTAGTATTCATATAGCCTTGTATTGCACCTTTAAGTTTGATGTATTGTTGATTTCCATTGCAATTAAGACTTGGTTTCAAGTTTCATTAGTGTCCTATACCCACCAAAAGGTAACCCTTTGTCCCAATACAATCATAAGGTCTCTTTATAGCAACAACACATCTCATAGATCACCACCCTTGGTGTCATCAGTTGGCATAAGAGCTTACTTAGATCACTCATGTTCTACTAAAAGGACCTTGTCAACAGAAATGTTTATCAAAAGTTTTATCTTATTATTACCTTTGCTAAACGTTGAACATATTAAAATCTTAATCCAACTCTTCAACTATCTCCTATGGTCATAGCCAAAAGCTTTATTGACCAAAGACTTATTTAAGTTATGCATGAAGGCTCACTAAATTACATTTTTGTGGTCTATCTCTAAGACCTTTTATTATGGGTTCCAACCAAATGAAATATTCCCTTGTCATTAAGCCCAATTCTATGAATATGCCTGCCTTAAAAAATCTTTTTTAAGAACTTGAAGTCCAATTTTTAAACCCTATTAGAAAGTAATCATAAGGCATTGAATTCTACCCATAGCCCTAGTGCTGCTAGCCAATCTCTTTACTTATCAGTTGTACCCTTACCCAACTTAGACTTCTTCTAAGGCTCCAAAACAAGCCATTCAAAGATTCTCAATAGAAGCCAAAGGCCAAACTACATAAGAAGTCATCTTGTGCACCTTAATGGATGAACTTATGCCTCTTACAACTTAACCAAGCCATGGCTTAATGTTTCCCAAGCATACTAGAGGTGAATGAATACATTGCTACAATAATCTACAAGATTATTTTTTTATTAAATTACAATAATTCACGATTAATCTCCAAATGTAAGATTTAATTTATCCATATAACATTTGAGACACGTTTTTGCAAGACTTTACAAAACAAATATATGTTGAAATCATGTTATGTAGTTGAGTTGCTTGAATTGCCAAACCTTTGTGCTCAAAATCACATGCCCATTTCAAAGAAATAAATTTATATGCTAATGTTAAATGAAGTCCTAGTTTTATATATTGTTTAGATATCCCCTTAAGCCTCTTTATAAATGTTGAAAAAATTATATCTAAAAGAATGGGAGAGATCAATAGGGTTCTTAATTTTCTAGAAAAATATAACATGAAAATAAGACTAACATGTCCAAATTATGTGAGCTATATTAAATATAATTTACTTTTGCAAAGCTACACAATTTCCAAGCAACTATGATGACAATGCATGCTTATTACATACATATTTAGACAACCAACAAAATATAAAATTAATAATATTTTAACATTATTTTGTAGATCAAGTATTTGTAAGAGTGTTGACACCAACAATAAATATTCTAGATCCTTTTATTGCATTTTTTAATAGAAACAACTAAACAACTAGGCATATTATCATGGACTTCAACTAGCATTATTGGAGCATAGGAAAGTACTAGTTTTTCAAAGGGTTCTTTAGAAACCTTTCATGTGAAAATGGTGATAAAGCAACGCTTTTACATTCAAAAAATTAGCTTACGTCCAACATTCATAAATACAAGTTTGGGCACTATATATTCCTATAACTTAATTTACATTAATAGGATGTACCTTAGCATGGAATTTTGCATGGACTCTTGAATAGTTTCTCACAAGAAGATAATGTTAAACTATAATTAAATACAAATTACTTCTACCTTTAGTCATGGTAAAGCAAATTTCCCTCTTTTGACATAACAATTTCACGAAAAGGACTACATTAATTAACCACAGTTTTCATAAGCAAATTGACCAAGATAATTCTTCTTATCTTTACTTAGACTCTAACTACATTTAACGTATGATCACAAGCATCGTCCTACCTTGAAATTGTGGTAGAGAACTTCTCCAAAGGTAAGCTCTTCCTTCTCGAAGCCTTGAGATCTTCTTGATAATCCTGATGCTCCTTTTCCCTTCGCTCCCTCGTGTTCCTCTTCCTTGTAGCCTTACATGGTACAATTTGTTTTCTCTTCCATAATGAAACCAAACAACAAATTATCCTCAAATAAGGTCAATTATGAAACCTTAATTCAAGGGATTATCTCAACAATCTAGACCCTTTGAACAATTTGATGTAGGGCACTACAATTTCGAAGAGTAAGATACTGAGCAGCTTATTGCATAGCCATTGTTTATTCATTGTCTTAATATCATATTAGTTAGATAAGTCCATCATACTATACCTTCAAAAATAGTTACATATACCAAATAGATTTTTTTATCATCTCTTATGGTAATTTTCATCTTACTAATATGATAAACTCTTAACTAATAGCATTTGTATGATGTTAGATATCATACAATACGATCAATGGTTTTCTTCATTATTTCACTTTCACTATAATCATATGTGCATGATAGGTTTATTTGCATCTATAAGATTGATTGAACATCTCTTTACTTATCATCGAAGTGGGACTTAAAGGTCATCCTTAAGCTATAAACCCTAATTTCCAACACTACATCATATCTTATGAGTTTTTTACATGGTCTTATGTGATACCATGCTCCAATGGAAGCATCAAAACCTAGCACTTAAGTTAATATTGTACCCATACAATGGCTATATTGTTCTATGCAACGAAGCCCTACTTACAAAATAATATCTTACTTATCCTTTTTATGTAATTATGTAATACAATTAACCAATATTGTATTATATGATATTAAAAAAATGCTTCATCATTCTTCTCATTTCCCATTCCCTATGGTCTTTAATATTTGTAATGTTTGATTTTCATCAAATGCATAATTAAAAAATACAACTCAAATGCTAAGCATTTGCAAGTGTTTATTTTACAAAAATGATAGCATATATTTGTTAACCAATGGGAAAGAGCAACAATATCCATACCATTATTGGAAGTTAGCCTTAGAAATCAAGAAATCAGCCCTCTTCTTAAGTGACAAGGCTTGCTTCACACTTTTGTTTAGGCTCTTTTTAATCCTAATCATTTGAAAAGATTGTAACAATTAGTAGACATCTATTTCTTAGCTTCCTTGCATAGCACTCCAAAATATGCACTACAAACTCATGATAAGACATGTCTACCAATAATTAAAGATATCCAAGCTCCAACTAATTAACTTACGATCTAACAAGCACGTATTTCCACTTATTGGATGAAAACAATCAATATGCTCCATAACTAAACTTTTAGCAACGTACATCAACACACTACTAAACCAATCTTCTCTAAAATTTATTAGGATCCATAATACCATGACTTAAATTCTTTTGCCCTTCAAAATGTTAATTTTCATGTGAGAATGAGTGTTCAAATCCTATAAGATTGGGGTAAATTTTTGTTTTAAACTATACTTTAAAATTTTTGGACTATTTATTTTTTAAAAAATTGTTATAAAAATAAGTTTATGTCTATTTTGAACTTGATGTTGAAATAGTACACTGAAATTTTTTAGGTGGTTTGGTTCACACTGTAACCCACCTCTACCCAAAACCAGTATCAAGGAAAACTCTACTAGTAAAAGAGTTACAACTTGAGGTTTTTTTTTTGTAGATCACCTCCAACTTACTTGCTTTTATGAGTTCAACTATAATTTTTGTTTTTATATTCTCAACAAAAACTTAGTTTTCTATTAGTCCAAATCAAACCAAGCTTTCCCAAATGCTAGGAAAAAAACCTAAAAGAAAAACAAAATACTATAAGGAATAAATTTTTGATAAAAACATACAAATTATTCTATGCTTGTTGATGAATGTGAAAAAGACTTAATAATCTCAAATGTATGAAGAGAATTTCGAAATTAAAGGCTTAGAAGAATATGGCTTATTTGGAAGTATCTGGAATTTCAAGTAGTCATAAGCCATAGAAGCTGTCAGGGGAAATTTACACCAATGGAATATAAGGAAGGACTTCTTTGAGATTATAAAATCTTATTACATGCATTAGTCATTTCATTCACAATGGTTCAGTATTTATAGAAAACCTTTTGTTATAACCATTAGAAAGTGAGAGAAAATCTCTTTCAAATGTTGATCCAAACAACTTAAAAAGATCTTAAAATATTCTTCAAAAATTGATAACTTCAATGGCATATGTAATAGCTTATTAATTAAAAATTAGGATTAATTCATTAGAGCCAATGGATAGGATTGAATGGAGCTACTAGATTGCACAAAGGAGATCTCGATTGTATTATCAAATGCTTTAGAGGTGGAAGAGTTTTAGATAGTTGGATCAAGATGGATTAGATAGGGGCCATTCAATCAAATCAGACGAGATCTAGATCAATTGATTAATCGATGATAGAATAAAGATTAGATCTTGATGATATGATTCTAACAAGAGAGATCAGGGCCATCATATCAAGGATAGATTATTTCAAACAAGAAAAAGTAAAAATTACTATTCCATGAAGTCGAATGATATCATGATAGTCGAATGGATCAATCTGTTACAATAGTTGAAGCAGTAACCATCTGATCGACTCTTAAAATGGGTGATTGCATCAATAAGATCATTGCTTAAAAATGGAGGCAATCTCCACCATGCAATCATCAAAATGCATAATCATACCATGCAAAGTAATGTTTGTTTTGGATGGAGGTAGACAAAAAGGACTTAGTCCCACATTATAAGAAGTGATATGCATTTGAATTTTATAATCATTCAAGAGGGATTAATATGCATAGCCTAATTGAGGAAGGCTTCCCCTTGTGCACTTAGGATTTAATCACCCTGGCATACTCGTAATATATAGGTTTAGCTCAAATACTACTTGATTTTATTAAATGACTAAACCAGTCCAGTTTAGGAATGCACCATGAACTTAAATGGTTTTATTTGATTTTGCTCCAATTATGTTCTATGACCCAAAACTTAAGTTTAAGTTTGGCCCAAGACCTATGCATTCGAGTATAGATTTAAATGTTGCATAAAGGTTTTGTTAATTTATTTAGTTATTAAAATTTTAGTAAATTTATTTTTTGATGTAATAATATTTAACAATCAATCTAACATAAATTTAGCAAAAATACAAAAAGTATGATTTAACAAAAGAAACCATGATTTAAAAATAGAATTATATAACTAAAATTAGTGAATGTCTTAAGTAAGATTTGAACGAAGAAAAGATTTAGAGATTCAAAAATTGAATCCTATTCATTTACAAATCAAGCTGATAATTGAACTGTTTAGAACCCTAAATATAATTTGAAATTGATACAAAAAGAGAATGCCTTAAACTTAACAAGTTAACATTCTACTTTATAGTAAAATAAAATTATATCAAAGTTAATGTAGATTTCTTCAATCCTTGGAGCCTATTAAACACCCCATGGTATTTTGAAGACCACCAGTTTACCATCTTCAAAAGTGCATGACTTCTTTTTTACATGTAAACCAATTTTACATTAAATAAGCCCATTAGAATAAAATGCTAAGCATTTAAGGCATGAATTATTAAATATAAGGGTGATTTAACAAATACCTCTCAAATAAGTTTAACCTTAAAAAATACCTTGTCCCTAAGCACAAAATTGATCAATCTTTGTTTATTGACAAGGAACGCCTTTTGAGGTTCTTTCACAACTCATTATCTATTATTTAATCTATGAATCTCCTCTATAGTCTCCTTTATGAACTAAGTTCCAAAAGCATATTTGAACTCTTCCTTAGCCCAACATAATGAAGACAAACAAAACTAACCTCACAAAGCCTAATAGTATTTGTGTCAATGGCAAACTTATGGCTATTCTTGTACTTAAGTACTACAACTAATAGATGTTTGAACTGTTTTGAAGAGAAAGACTACACAATCAGTGTTAAAAGCTCATTCCAAAGTCTGAACCAAGAGAGGCATTCTATCTCAAGGTGGCAAAAATATATTAAATCTAAATAGTACTCATTCCTTGATGTAAATAATTCTTAAGCTGAAATGTATGCTTTGTACTTTTATCTACAATGTTACTCTAAGTACATTTAATAATTGGATATTTTTTTGCTCGCTATCACATGACATTGAGTTTAAGCTAGGTGG
Organism: Vanilla planifolia; assembly: GCA_023846275.1. NCBI lineage: Eukaryota > Viridiplantae > Streptophyta > Magnoliopsida > Asparagales > Orchidaceae > Vanilla > Vanilla planifolia. The sequence continues at coordinate 281,883 of JAIUJO010000313.1, read as the reverse complement.
GGCTTAATTTGAAAAACAAATCGTAAAATCATATGGATAAATGACCTTATAAGGTTGCCAATAAAACAAGACATAAAGATGAAGTACTTATAATCAAATAAAAGAAGAAATAAAGCTCACAAATAAAAACTCATATTTCTGACAACAAAATAAAGAGGCATATTGGATTGTTGTAAAACAACATGGAAGTGATATTCAGCTTGTTTCTATCTAATGCTAGCTTGAATGGTTAAGAAATAAATATGAATATATGTTGTTGGTACAACCTCTCTTTTCCTTCACCATTCTACAATGTTAATTAAGAAACTTATCACTAAAAGCTTCTAAATAATGTGCAAATATTTATTCACTTTTTTTTAGGTTGGGTTTCTTTTATAGCATTGTACAATAACTTTTAATGGCTCTAAACACCCAAAAGAATTCACTAGTGATTGTGTTAAAATACTGTAGACTATGCACAAACTTGAATTACTTATAGAAAAATGAACTAAATGCATCATATAATAGTACTAGACATTAGTCTACAATTTGTTCAAGTGAAGCCATATTTTTTTTCCTTAATGCACATATCACAGTTAAACTTTTGGTTTGACTATGCTAAAGTACTTAAGTCCAAATAAACTAAACATACTACATGACAAATAATATATACCTTATGCATTTCTTGGGTTGAAGGTCATGCACATAACAAACTAAATATTCCTTTACATAGTTTAGATAGCTGAAATGAATGTCATATGCAATAATAAAACATTCTTTACACAAAACTAAGTCTATAGAACTTTTCTTATTTCACTATCTCAAAATCATACTTAATAATCTTACTTAAATATATTGTATGTTAGAAAAAAAATATCATAATGTTTATCTAACTTTTTATATTTGTTATGGTTCTAATTCTAAGTGTTTTCAACATATTTTATGATTGCAAACTCATACTATATAGCTCTAAAAGTCATTTCTATTATTATGAAATCTTTTCTGAATGCTTTCCTTCTCTTACCTATGTAAGAGTAATGATAGTTCAAAAAACCTTTTTCATACATACTCAATGCCTCACCAATGTCTTACTACCTCAAAAATATTACAATAAGCCTTAACATGTAAAGATAAAAGAATATGACTTAAAAATACTTCCCCAAGTTTGTTCCTAATGATTTATGTTTTATGCAAGTTACATTCTTGCCCAAAAACTCCAATTACTCTTTTGGAAAAATAGCCAAGCTCTTGAATTTATTGCTTTTTTCCCTAGGGTTCTTGATTTGAATAAACATAGAGGAAAATAATGATACAAAAAAAGAAAGGTTTTATTTTCATTAAATGAGTTACAAATGAACCAAAGATTCAATATGCTCATTTTCCACATTTGAAACTAGATAGAACCTTTTGAAGGAAACATTTATTGCTTTAACTTTACATTTAGATGCCTTTGCGTGATCTTGCCCTCATATGAACATACAAGAAAAGTGGAATGCTATAAATTTGGGTGCACAAATTACATACTCACAAACTAGTCATTTTCATACACCATCTAATATAGTACGTAATTTTTTTTTTATTTCAATCATATTTGTTCTTGTTACTAACTAATTTTGTAATATCAATTTTCATCTTTTTCACTACCACGCCTCAAATTATGAAGTTCCCTAAATGCCAAGCCTAAGTAGAGATTTAGGAATGTCCCCATGTTGATGACCTACGGAGACATTTCTTTAGTTATGAGCTCTCTTAATTGAAAAACTGCAATGTTCACCTAGCAAAAATTTATTATTATTATTATTGGGGTAGCAAACCATTAATGTTAGCTGAAAGAATTTGAGAACTCATAATAATGCTTTTTCTAGAACATCCAAGAAACCTTTATTATTTGTTTTCATTATTTTCAAAATGTTAATCAAAATTTGAAATTAGGTTGATATATTCTTTTCAATATATAGTGAGTTTGTAGCATTGACTTGTGAATAATATTGTTCATTAGAATGGACGTGGTAATGTTGCACTTAAAGAATTAGAGTAAGAAATATATTTGCTATAACGTTAAACTTTTAGAAATAACATTATTTGATTACTTCATTATTTTTTGAATGAAATGTGTTACAAAATTTTAAAGTATATAGGTACTTTTAATTTGGAGCATTAAACATAAATTTAATTAATCCTACTTATAAATAGTTCATGACTTTTTTATTCTATTTGATATTAATTAAGTTTTTGATGTTATATCTTGGAAAAAGTTTAAATGCATATGGTATGGTCAATTAAACTTTTAATCCTCTATAATAAAATATTTTCTAGTTCATTACCACAAAAAATGATTAAAAATTATTTCATGTAAAATAATCATTGATAAGTGCAATGGGATAAGACTAAACTTAAATAATATTCTTGAACATCATTAAATCCATAAGCACTATGTTCAACTTCAATCGATATCCTAATAAATGGTTTTACATTAGAAGGTTGAGCTTCTAAATTTTATTGGTGTTAGTAACAAGTTCCCATGCGGGCTTGCTTAAGAACTTTAACATCAAATATTAACAAATAGTACTAACTAAAATGCATCAACTTTTATGGTTATTAGGCTTGTGAAGTAAATTATACAAATCATCCTATCTTTGTTTATCATTTGCATATTTAACTTTATTTAATGCTCAAAATCAAAAACTTGTTCTCACTAATTGCAAATTAAATCTTAATAATGTTTGGAGTTATGTTAAGGACATGATGCATTCTATAGTCTTAAATGTCTATTGCTTAGTTACATACACTTATTGAACCCTTTGTCTTTTGACAATTGTTTAATGACATACAAAACATTATATTATTTAACAATCACTTTTCTTAAATGTTTTAGATCAAGCATCTCAGGATTAAAAAGGTAAATCTATTGGAGTTAATTATTGGTATTTTGGTGTGAATCATATCTAGCCCCAAAAGAGTAACACAATTCTCACAATTGGAAGTTTTTTTAATAAGTGAATAGCACAAAATAAAAGTTGAAAGTACAATGTTAAATTATTTGATTATATTTACAATGAGGCATATGTATAGTAACAAATTAATTCAATAGAAAATTTTTATTTAGTTCTATGAATGAAGAATTAATGAAGTCTTGGAGTATTATATATCAAAAAATCCCTCATGCTTTCGCTTTGTTTTCTCTAGAAATGTAGATCTTGATGTGTAGCATTTCACCATGTTGTGCAAATGGACATTAGCCTTTTCATTCATGTGCGAATAGCATATATGTGTCATAAAATGTCTTCCAATAACTACAAAACTAGATCAAACTTTTCCAAAAGGTAGTAAAACTTGTTATTCCTCAAAATTCTTTGCATGACATATTATTCAATCTAAGGATCATAAAAGTACTATACCTCTATAAATAAATCATCATACCATTTAATTTGAGATTTGCATTTATCATTCTATCCTACGATTTGTAGGTCACTTTTGTCTAGTGTTATATGCTGGGTGTTTATGACAATTCAATGCCATTAATATAGCTATATGGGCAGATATTTATGGTCTTTTGGCACAACTCATGTAGTAGGTTTTGTCCTAATTTCGAGTGTTAGTTGACCTATTTTGTGAAGAAGATTTAGTACATTTTCTTGTCTTATATGTTAAGGCTGGATGTCGAACCACATAAAAATATTTGTGCAAATTCATTTTTGATCTACTACACAACTAGTTGTGCATGTTAACAACATTTTCTAAAGCAGGTTTTGCTATTGCAATTATGATTATCTAAATTTTCAATTATCATAATTCACAAAGCCTCTTATATGGATATTACTTTCATTAATTCTTTACAATCTTTACATTAAGCATTCAGAATAAATTGTCCATTCAAGAGCCTTAAATTAATAAAAATGTTTTTATAAAGAATCATCTAATCATGACATAATATTCATTGAACATATTAATGTAAAACTCTTTCTTTGAGCAAAAGACAATGAATAGGATCGCTCATAGCCTATGGAATAATGTTTTTCTAAACAAGTGATATCATTTGGGGAGTATTTTTTGAAGACATAAAAGATGGTATCATAAAAGATGCATATATTATTCCTAGTTATTTATAATTAGTAATTATTGCATAAATCTTATGTATGTAGGAGTTATAATTTTTTAGAAGAAATTTTTTTGTGGATATAAATAAGTTTTTTTAAAAACAAAATTGGCATTCAATGAAAAGTTCACAAATTGTGTTATTGTTATTTATATGGCCTTTATTAACAATTGTATCTCTTATGGAGTAAAAGATTGGGATAAATTGATGAGCATTTATTTCTTAAAATTGTAATCATGATTAGGGTTCTATTGTAATTACCCTCTTAGAGAGAGTTACTTAGAAATAAAAACTTACCTAATAAACTCGAATAACTCATAACCTATAGGGGAAATTTAATGAGCATATAAGTCTCTTGTGATTACCAATTTGATAATGGTAATATGGGAGAAGAATTTTTATTTATATGAAGTAGAGAAAGATATGTTTTAGTAATTTACCTAGGGAGAGAATAGATTTACAAAAGGGAATGTTAGCACATATGTTGTGGCAATCATTCTTTTGTTGTCAAGCTATTCTTAATGCCTTCTGTTGCTAAAAGGAAAATATTCATGTGTTACAGGACAATTTTATTTACTTTCATATGTTGTTTATCATACATATAATGTTTTTCATCATGAAAATAGGAGAGAATGCTTGATCCCATGACCTTAGAGGGAAACATTTGATTTTAATTACAACATAACAATTAAATGCTTATTTTTCGGATTTAATGCCTTTTTAGTATGTTCTTAAGCATAGATTAATTAGTGGTAAACTTGTCAATCACCTACCAAGGAGATTCTTAGCACGTGATAAAACTACAAAATTTTTGTAATGGCTCAAGTCTTGAGGAAAGGAGGAGTGCTCCAATGGTACACATGAGTCAAATAATGGAAGATACATGTAAGAGGCTAAGAAGGCTTGTGATTTTTATGTAGTATATGAATATTGATGTAGAGCATGTAAAAGAGAATATTTTTTATGACAAGCCTTTTCTTAATTGTTCAAAATTAAGAAGTTTGGTTGATTTGCATATAAATTTCCCTTTAAAAATTGAGAAATAGATTAAAATTTTGAAAAAATACGATGAAGAAATTTTATAGTGACTTCAATTAGTGTCATTTATCTTACACATCTAGCTCATTTAGGAGTTTATGGGTTCCAATTAGTGCTATATCATTCTTGAAGGAGAAAGGGTGCACATCTAATATTTCTACATTTTTATATTCACACCTGAGAGTGGCTCTTGATTTTCACTATAGAGGTTATTCTCATTTCCAAAAGTTATAGATTTTTGTTGACTAATTATCCAACTAAAATCATAGGAAAAAAAAAGAAAATAAATAAATGTAAAACTCTATCTTAAAATTGGCATGCTTTCACGTTAATTACATTATTGTAGCTCCTTAATGTAAGCCATACTAACTACCTTATCCATTGCATTGAGTTTGTGTACTCTTTAACAACATCAATCATCCTTTAGCTTAATCAACATATTTTGATAAAATTTTTACACATGCAAATCATTGCCTAGTTCTTTTTCTAATTATTTTTCTATAACTAATTACTTGAAGACTACTTGGAAAAACTCAATTCATTATAATTGAAATATGAGTTGTCTTCAAGTAAAATATTGATTCCTATAAATCACCTATAATCATTAATGTGTCCTTTGTTGGTGGTCAATCTTTCCATCTAAGATGCAAACTGAGTATAGTAACATAATTCAAAAAATTTCATCAAGAAAAATATAATCGATAGGCATTAGGACAACTTTGTAGTGACCTACACTAGACATAGCTTATGAGTTCCCATCCTTAAAAAACCCTTTAAAAGATAATAAATCATCAATATTAATAGTATTACTTATGAATAAGTGAAAAGGAAAATCATAGATGTCAAAATTATAATTAATTTTTATTGAAATTTGTAATGCACCTAAGGGTTTCTCATGTAACTTTTTTTTATCTAGTTCATATTTATCCCTAAAAACAAATTCATAGTAAAACAAACATTCCTTGTTTAAATCCGATACTGACTTACTCTTGATTAATTTCTTTAGAATTTCTCAAATTATTAGATAATGTTCAATTCTTAACATTAACATTTTAATTTTTAAAATCATGTATTGAAGGCAAAAAAAATAAAAATATAGAATACATGGCAAGTAAATTTAATGGATCGGTTGATTAGTGTTGATGTAATAAATAATTTAAAATGGGGATAGATTTGTTTCCTTAAACACATTTTTATTGAAGATAAAGTTTGCACATGGTTAATGTAAGGTTTTTTTTAACATTTTTTCTAACTAATACCTATAACAAATCTCATAAGGTCCTTTATTATTTTATTTTGTCCTTATCATTCTTGCCAAAAGTTGATGAAAACTTAACTTTAAGTCTAGTAATTTCAGAAACTTTTTCTAACAAAGAAGAGATGAATTCATCTGTTTTATTAAAAGTAATACCTATAACTCAAATATTTTCTTTAAAAGTAATTTTGTTATGTCATATGTATCATTTATCATATTATCAAGAATTAAAAATGTAATTTTAGAAAAACTAACACCACAAAAATATTGTCGTGTCATCTAGGAAAAAATGTCAATCCTAAAATAAATTTCATAAATAAATATATTCAATATATGAAGAAGGAAATTATCTTTTCTTAATAGACATAATTGTCCTAAAACTACGACAACCAACAACTAATCTTCAAACATCTCTTTCTAAAGATAACGAATAAAATCTTCATTCTAATAATGGTATAGTTTTATTTTTTTCCCAAATGTCCTGGTACAACTCCTACATGTTTTTTTGAAGTTATAACTTCTGTTATTGAATATTGTGATATACATAAATATCTTCCTCTAAGTAAATGTTCATATACTATCAAAATTTGACATTCATAGTTGACGTTTTTTAAACTACCTCGTACATAGCACTAAAATCTAGATGACTTAGAAAATATTCCTTAATCCGATGAAACCTAGGGTTAATAAATGCTAAAGATGAAGTGATCAAATTAATCAAAAACAGTGTAGGTTAAGATTTGTTGTAAACTTTTATCTTATGTATCACAGCGAAGGAAAAGGTAATAAACTTTATATCCATTTTACAACTCCATTGTTTAACTTCTTATTGATGTTTAGGAATTTCAATACTGAGTGTTGTGTATTAATGCTGAATTGCTAATATAGTAAACAATTCCAGCACTGCCTCAAAGTTTTAATTATAACATAGAATGCTTTGTCAAAAGCGGCAAATGTTTGTTTTGAATCATTTAGTTTCTTGATAAAGAAGGCTATATGATGGCCCTCTTAACTAAAAATGACACCAATATCTACTTTGTACAATCTGCTCAAAATATAACTTCAAAATATTAAGTGGCTGAAAAAGGTATTCAAGTCGTCTGGAACATGATTTTGTCAAAACAATTACTTGGATAATATGCCCAAAAATTTTATTCGACTGCACTAAACCAAATAGTAGTGCTACAACTTTTCAAAATACTTGATAAACATCTAATAAAAATTAGCTAAACCATAGAAACTCGTAACATTAAAAAACATTTTATAGTAGCATAATTAATTATAGTTATGAATTTAGTGGACTTGGCTTTAAACCTAATGATGAAATTATAAAACCAAAAAAATTTACTTCACTTAACATAGTTAAGTTTTGATTACCAATTACTAACTGCAGCAAAAACTTTTATTATCACAACAAGCTAAGAAAGAATAAAAATTCTTAATAGTTATAATTTTTTATTTAGTTATTGGATGACTAAAACGTACAGAAATAAAATAAATAAATAAATTTAAAACGTTATCCAAAAAAAAGAGTCTAGCTCTTCTCTTGCTCTGTTATAGCTCCTCCATGTGAGCCATAGAAATTCGCCTACACGCTAATTGGTGTTTGTGTTTTTTTAACTATCTAAATCATTACTTGGCTCAATCTAAAAGTCAACGTAAGGTTTTTACAAATGTTAATCATCTACTAATGCTTATCTTACATCACTTTATGAGTCTTTTAAGCCTAATAATAATCATCATAATTATCTATATTTAATAAAATTATCCTTAAAGAGGAGATAATGCAACTTATTTATTCCATTCCTACATCACTTTATACATTTTTTTGAAATTATATTATAAAAAGTAGTGTTTTAAATAAATTTATGATTTTATTTTGTGTTTCAAATTTGTCGCATTTTTTCCATTGAAAATTTTTTTTGCTATTACTTTATGTACATAGTATTTACTATTTTAATGTTTCATTTTATTCGTGTTCTTAGTATGGTTGGAATTTTTAACTTTTTTTATTTATAACATTAAGCAAATTGAACTTGTCTTATGAAACAAAATGTAGATGTTTATGTAAATAAATAATTAAATTTTTTTAATATTTGTTTCTTCTATTTATATGTTTTTTTTTAAGTTTAAAAACGTTTTTGTAAATGGCACTTGTATTTTAAAATCTAAGCCTTTTTAATTTTCTATAACTATTAGTAAAATATCAAGTAATTAAAAACTCGTTCATTTTAATGTTTATCCTGATTACATAAAACAGTTTGTATTTCACATTGTTTTACTAGCTTCTGAATGTTTTAGACTTTTTGAATTAATAATTTTATTTTAATCTTAAATATTTCTTGCTTTATGTTTCCACAATTGTTTTTTCCAAATTACACATTTTTTTTAATGTAATTATTATTTTAAAGTAAGTTTTTAATATCTAAGTTTTTCTAGCTTTTAGTAACAAATTAGCAATGTTATTATTCCATGAATGAACTTCTAATCACAAAAGTTTTTAATTCATATTCTTTTGTATATAAGAAATTAGTGTTTCTTCAATGTATTGCATATTTCTAAATGTTGTGAATTTTTCGATGAAATTCTTAAAGTTAAATTTATTTTTTGTTTTACACTATTTTTATATTTTTTCCAAGATTCCCCTTAACTAAGAAAACTTAAAATTGTTTTTTGTGATAATTAATTTAGAATTTTTAAAATTATGTTCTATTTACTTATATTAAATTCTATGCTTACTTCCAATTATTAAGAATCTTCGAATTAATTAAACGTACTATTTTTTAACTTTTTGATAAACTGTTTTTTAGGTCACATATTACTCCTTCATTCATTTCCTATGATGCTTTGTCTTAATATACTGTAAAATTTAAAACATTAATTCGAAATAAATATTTTTTATATCATTCAATTCATTTTGAACATTTAAAAGATAAGACTTTGTACCCTTTTTATATGTTTTTTTTTTCCATAAAAACAACTGACATTAAATAATTAATATCATTTTTAGGAAGCATTTTATAGCGACAAATTTCTAGATTTTTTGCATTTCAATTGAATAATTAATTTATATTTTGTCATACACTTTACACAATTTTTCTTAAGTTAGAGTTGAACTTGAATTTATAAACTTTTAAAAGTTATGTATTTTGTTAATTATTTTACGTAAGTTTTAAATATCTTGACTGAAGCTAATTTTCATTTCACATTTTAATGACAACTCAATAATTGCACCTCAACATGAAGATTATAAATTTTTCTATTTATGAATTTTTATTTTTCTTAGAATTTTTTAGTTTTTTAATATTAAGTTTTCTTGTTTTTTAATTTTCTCTATGGTTTATTTCAATTATAAATGCTTTTATACAAATAGATTTTATAATAATATTTTATATTATTTTGTATATAATTTCATTAACATTTCATTAGCTTTTCAAAAGTCTTCTTGATTTCAAAGGTTTAATGCAATTTCATGTATTTTCATATATGATAAACAATTGCCAATCATAAGGTTCGCAAAGGTTTTAAATTTTTTTGAAATTAAATGTTTAAAGACTTGAAGCTTTTTGCGTAATTTGCAAACAAATTATATTTTCAATAATTAGAAATAATATTAATCTAAAATATAAATAAATGCATCACATAAACATAGATAGTGAAAAACTTTTAATATGGTTAAAATTTTTGAAATTTTCTAGCAATTTGGTTAACTATTTGGAATTATTTTCATTATAATGTTAATATTTTATGTTGTAATCTTTATCAAGTTAATGCACAAGGGTAGGGGGATGAATTTTTTTAATGTTTTTGTTATTTTTAAAATATTTTCCTAAATTAAAATTTGTAATTATAAATATCTGAATTAATAATTTTGATAAATAGAATTTTTTAAAAATATATAAATTTATGATTTTAAAATAACTTTTAATAAAATATTTAATACTTGATGAAAATAATCATTACAAATATCTTCTATATAATTTTCATTTAATATCATTAAATAAAAAAATATCATAAATTATATAACAATAAAAAAAATGAAAGTGAACACAAAATTTTTTGTGATTTTTGCCTAATAGTGATTACATCCAACCCAAGTCATTCCGACCAAGATTCCACTGACAAATTAACTTTTCTCTGTCATAGTTGATTGATATAATCTTTACAGACCACTCCATTTTATCATAATAATGATCCAAAATCACAATCTGAACTATAAAAGTTTATAATATTTAAATCAAATACGAAGTAATCAAAATATTTAGTTGTAAATGAAAATATGACATGTCATGGATTACGATGTCGGAAAAAATGCACTTATTAAAAAGTTTGTAATAACCTAAATGACTTAGTTTTGAAATATTAAATCAAAAGATTTACCCATATACATCGATGTTATTAAGAAAAATATAATCAACTTAGATCTTATATTAAAATGAGTTTTTTAGAAGAATAAAGAAGGAATAAGCATATAAAAAGTAAATTATAGAGAAGAGAAGTTACCAATAAGATGAGCAATGAAAGAAAATTCTAAACCAAGAATTAGGAAAAATGAGTGACATATATTGCTCTACCAATAGCATTAAAATATGATTACAATTAACAATTTTGCAACTTTTCTTCTCAAAATATAGATGTAACATGTTTAAAATCTTTAATCTTGTAACTTCAAAATTTCTCTATTTATATTAGAATATTTTAGACTAAAATAAAATTTTGTAATAGCTAGAAAGGTCACAAGAAGTGTCCTTAGCAATTTTGAGTTTTAAATAAGCGCAAGCAACTTTTTAGAATGTTGAATATGTGTAGGAATAGTGACGGTTGTTTTATCTAATTAGATGAAACATGAACAAGTTAATCCAAATATTGAATAACAAGCTTAGAATAATCCAAAAGGGATTTGATGTAGATCGTTAAATCCTACATGCTGAATGGATGGTGTTGATATCCTAGAATACTTCAAAGAAGATCTCAACCTTCTGCTAGAGCTATACAAGTGAAAGGCTATATGAAATGCAATATTCGCAAACGAGGAGAACATCTCAACCATTTCATCAGGTTTTATAGGTGGATAATAAGATGAACATACTATTCAAAATAACAAAACTAATCTCATCCACTAGGTCATGCTTGTTAGATAGAAGATTAGATAGAACCTATTACTAATAAAAGTTGTTCTGATTAGGACCATTTGTTTACAAAAATGAATTATCAATTGCCATCGGTTCACCTTAGTCTGAGAGCAAGTAGAGTCAACTTTTAGTCTCACATTGTAGGCTTATTCTTGAAACTTAGCATTTATAACATTTACCTGCAGCTTATAGGTTAGTTGAAGGAGGTTGGCTACCCCTAAGTCATGTACACATATATCTCGATGAGTTTGACCTAATTGATCCATTACTTGATAATTCATAAGTTCATCATGACCCATTTTGCTTGAGAGAATTTGAGAGTTATTTCTTAACCCGATTTAATCTAAGCTGCAAAGGGTTGTGTGGTGATCAAGACTTAGCTCTGGCTTGATTAAGGTCAACTATCTCATGACCCATCTCTTCCATGGCCTATTGCTTAATAGTTTAGAGCACTCGTGCCAGGACTTACTAGGCTTGGTAGTGCCTTGGTGCTTATGATACTTTTTAATAGAAGTTTTTATTTTTAAATTATTTTTGTAGCTATTAAAATAAATTAAGTATTTTTACAAGTAATAAAATAATAATGCTTAATAAATCAATGATCATGCAAGTGAATGAATGGTGTCATGTAACCTCATTTTGTGATTTATAAATTAGTGTTGAGGCCATCAAAATTGGCCCTCACTTCCCTAAACTGGGATTTTGCTTCCATGATCTATGCACTCAATGTGTCGATGAAAAAGAGGTGAAAATGTGTACTTGTGTGGCTCCTCCACAACAAGCACTTGTTTTATGCACATTTCTTGAGAGGGGGCCAATGATGCTATGTTTCCAAAGTGCTACCCAATAGTAAGAAATAAGGAACTTAGATTGGTGGTGTTTGCATTTTTTTTCAAAGTAAAAAATCAAACAAATATCTATTTTTGAGACATATTCCTCATGGTTAGCTACTCCAAGAGTTTTTTAACAAGTCCTTGATATGTCATTTAAGCCACAATTATTGAATGACCACCATCACTACTTGAGAATGCTTCATTTTTTCATTGCTATGTGAGATATATTGTCAAAACTCTTCAATTAATTAAAACTATAAGAGTTTGAGATGCATGACTTAAAAACCCTTGGGAAACGTATTATAGAAACTAATACAACGGTTTTCTTTTTATCAAACAAATGGTGCCATAACTAAGGGGACTATTGGCTTTTTCTTTTCATGATGAGAAAACCTTTCACAAAAATGAAATGGAAAGATATAAATCATACAAGAAAGCATGTGCTCTACTTACATTCTTTCTCCCCTTTAAAATATAAAATTCAAATTATTATATGACAAACTTTGGATGTAATGAAAAAGGAAAAGATGCAAGCTTGCGACAAATGCACTAAGAGCATTTCCATATAATTTGTCTTTAAACAATGTAGGTTACATGTTATAGTAATTCTTTTTAAAAAATATATATGAAAAATAAAATAAAAGTTATTAACTTTCAATAATAACCAAAAGCTAATCGTCAAACCTTAAAAGAAAATTATTAACAATCTTGTATAAATTTAGTAACACTAATTCGTTATTATGCATTTTATCTATATTTAGTTTAATAACATTAATTTTCTTGAAGTTAATCACTCTCTTTATGTACATTTTTAGCAATTCCTATGAGAAGTCTACTTTAAATTAATCCATGAGATTAAACATGCTTAGAAAAGCTTCTCTCCCTTTTAGGTTCAAAAAGGCGAAATGATACATAATAGAACTATGGATATGATTCTAAAAGTTCAAAGAAATATAATTAAACCCTAATCAATGATTCGTTTGTTGTTAATTATAACTATAAGGACTAAAAGAATTTAATTATAAAACATTTTTATAACTTTAACACGATGATACGAAAAAAATAAACAATTTCTATTTTAGCACTCTAAATCTCTTTCACAACTAAACAATAACATTCTAGTTTTTATCCAATAAATTATTCCATCAATCCAAACTATTGCACATTTTAACAAAGAAAGACTAAAGGTACATTTCTAGATCAACTTGTTAACTCTCCTTGAAATCTAACCTTTACTCTCCTTAAGTTTTAGCTCTTAATTACACTTATTTGTAATCAGTCAAAAGTGTTAATCATACTTAAAAAGAATTTATGCCTGCACATGATTTCATTTGGTAGTGATTTGGTAAAAACATATGATATAATAATGCATTATAAAAACCCATCTATAATAAGAAGGAATAATAAAATAAAAATTTCTCAAAGTTTTTATTTTTTTTAATAAACATTTAGGTTTTACTCACCATTGCTTGTGTCCATAATTTCCACCAAATCATCTAAGAGTTTAACATTTATGAACACTATGTATGACATTAAACTCTAAGTTAAATTTTTTTAAATTGCACATTTGGAATCCAAAATTGATATCATTCCAAAATGCACTTTTTACTTGCCTCACATGTAATCTCTAATTCAACAAAGCTTAGATGAATTTAATGACACACTAAATTGATTCATATTGCACATATCACGTTAATAATTCAAGTATAGAACTATCTTGATCTAGTTCTTCATGTTAATAATAAAAAAAATATCATAAATCTTGATAATCTCATCTTCCTAAAAATATTCAAAGTTGGCTTGAATTTGACACTCAAGTTACATATAGAAACATGATCTATTTAATTTTCCTAAAGATGTATTAAATAATTCTATCTAAGTTACTAAGAAGAGTTAATAATTAGTCCTAAAAATAAACACCACAAACATTTTGTAAGTGAGTAACATGCAAATTAACAAGGCAAGGTTTGTCTCTATAGGTCTTAGTTATAAAGAAACACCAATACTACTACTTAAGCTATAAATGCAAGAGCTAAACATTGCTTGGGTTTTGTTTGGAAGTGCGCAATTGAGGTGCTTTTATAGAAGTATTTTTCAAACAAGTTTCTTTATGCATCTATTCATATTTGTATTATTTAGAATATATGGATTTCTTAATTATGCAATCATAAGAACTATATCCATGGCTAACATAATAACTGCATACAATTTTGGATTTTGCATGAAAATGCGAAGTATGCAACCAAGTATTATTTCTTACAGCATAATTATATGGTGAGACATCTTTATTTATATGTGGAACGACATTTCAATCTATATTATTTAGTCAAATGACATGTAATAATACAATATGTATTGACTACACTATTATTTTTATTCATATGAGTAAAATATGAAAATAGTGGCACATACAAAAGATGATAAGCATAATAAGTAATAGCACATAAAGGTTTACAAATAAACTTTTCTTTCAAATCATTTAAGCCTTTTTCTATCATATTAATATTTACTACTTCATCTTTAAAAGTACAATTTTCTTCTATCAAAGAAATGTTATCACATTTCAAAGAATGAATACATCAATTGTTCAAGGATAAAAATGTTTCATATTCATCACATTTACTTTGTAAAGTACTCAAATCAATAGCATGTATTGGTGAATAATCAATTTGAAGCTAATCATTTCTAACTTTAGGTGCATTACATGCCAACATAAATGAAAAATGTAAGATGAAATAAAAAAATATGTATTGAAAACTCCATAAAGTTATTTGTTAATAATTTTAAGGAAAGATATTCTTGATCATATTCTTTTTATTATACACCTATATATTTTCATAGTTTTTGTAAGATAATTGCCAATGATATTGCACATATTTTTTTATATAAATTATATTATAGTACACAATTAATGTTTCATTTACTATATTTTTTATGTTTATTGGAATATTAACTTAGACATTTTTTTAATTTAAAAAAAACATTATTTTATAAAATTATCAAATAAAGTTCCAAATTTAATATTAATTAAATTTAATTTTCTACATGCTTTTCTTATAAAAAAAGAAAATTACTCCAATTGATTATGTCATTTATATGTTTTGAAAAATTAATTCTTTTAGTAGGTGAAATGTAATGCATATGCCATGTTGTAAAGTTATTGCCGTCAATAGACAAAATTAAAATGGTTAAACAAAATGCAACATTTGTAGTGCTAAAGCAATGAACTTAAATTTTGAAAATAATTTTTTATGTAACGGATCCGTTGTAAACTATGACATACAAAAAGAACTTTTGTTGGAAAAAACTAGAAAAGTAAGAATATGGAAATTTACCTCTCCTTATAAAATTATGTTTGAATAAACAGCAACTAAAAATCTATGAAAAGTTCAATACGAAGGCTTATGAAGAAATAATGAAACAATATCTCTGGTGAATATCAAATGATTTATGTGATTGACCATAACAAGATAATATGAATAAATTATTTAAAGAATTATTTCATGTTCCCAAAGTTGGAATTTTTCATTATAAATATAAAGATATACTAATTAGATAAATAAGAATAATAATATAAACCAAAATTTGGGTAAGCACATGTCTTGTTTTTAAAAAATATAATTTTATGTTATATTTATAAAAATAGTAATTTTTAAAAAATTATGGCATATATTCTACTAGAATGTTAAAGAAAGAAAAAATTATTTAGTTATGATTTAATAGTATAATATAACGTGCACAGTGACGTAAGAATATCATCATTGTAGTTATGTTAGTTAAATAGACTCAAAAGAATTTGAAACGTTTCTTATGGAAATTATTTGCTTAAACAATTGTGAGTGATAACAAAAGTTAACAACTTTTAATATATATATATATATATATATATATATATATATATATATATATATATATATATATATATATATATATATATATATATATATATATATTGTTAGAAAACTTTAAATGTGCATAAAGTGTGTTTAATATGATAGTTGTGTTTTTTTCATTCTGCATTAAAGATTTTTGTACTACTACTTTTCGGATAAAATATTATTCATATTTTATGTTATTTCTAATCATTTTAAATTATCAATTTTTTAAATTGTTTTATATGTTATTATTTTATTGACACTTATTAATTGCATTAATATTTTTCATTGCTCATTAATTTCTATTGTCGTCAATTTATTTACTTTTTAAAATAACTTTACTTATTGTTATGCGACATAACTAATTTTCTTTTGCCAAATAATAAATATATGTTTTATATATTAATTTCTTAAAATTATTTGAAGTTATTTTTCTTTTTTCTATTTATTTAAATTATAATACTTAACATATGTTTTAGGACTTATTTTATATATTGCTTTAAATATATTATTTGAGAAATTATTTTTGATAATCTTCTTTCCTTTTTATTATTTTATGCTTTTTATTCAGTCTAGTTTTTGTATTGCATTAAGATTTTTATGTTAATTGTTTATTGTAACCGAAGACTATTAATTAAAAGTTAGAATATATAAATCTACTTACTATTATTTATTTTTATTTTTATTTTTATTATTGAAGATAATTTCTTGATATTATTTGATTACCCAAATAATCTAAGACTATTATGCATATAATCATTAACACTCTTTCATGCATTTGTTTTAAAAAGATAACAACTATGCATGCCTTTTTTAAATTATGAAACTTATTTTTTATCTTGAAGACTTTTTTCATATTTATGATTTATTATTTTCATTAAACTATTTAGATAAATTTTTATTTTTTATTTTTAATATTTATTAAATAAAATAGTTTTTATGCTTACCTATTATGTAAACAAAATTTTAAGAAATATATTCATCGATAAATATCTTTAAATAATATTATGTGTAATAGTTCTATTTTTATAATTTAATTTACCTTTTTATCTACATTATGAAATGTTGGATAATTGTAATAAAGAGGAAACTTTTTCTTTAAATATGTGAAATAGTTTTTAATTTCTTTAATGTTCCTTCATATTTATTTCTTTTAGTGGTAGTGAAAGTTTTTTTTATTTGCTAGATTTTTAATCTTTGTACTAGAATGGAATACTTAACAACCAAAATAATTCAAGCCGTGGTTCACATTTTCGAAAAGAAATATTTTAGTAGGAGAAATATGTGACAAAAGCATAGGAAATTAAAATATTAAGTGAATTTGATATAAAAAAATTAAATAGTTCAAAGTTTTTCACATTTGCGTTATGAAAGTAATTTTTTAAGAATATTTTTTATTAAAATTACCTTGACAAAAGCACCACAATAAAAGAAATACGGAATTAAAAATAATTATTATTACAAAATATTTAAATTCATGAACATTTTAAAAGAAATAACAATAAAATTAACTTTAGGAAAAAAAAAGAAATATTTTAATAATATGAATCTTACATTTAAAAAAAACATAAAAATTAGCACTAAATGAGAGTGTCCAAAATATTTAATGTATATGTAAACCCCACTAAAAAAGTGAATAACCTAGTTTGAATATGTGGAGTAATACATTTAAAAAAATTAATAATGCAAAATGTAGATTCATATATCATTAATATAAAAATTTTCTTAGAAAACTATAAAATATGGTGACATTATTAAAGAAATTTAGTTTTAATTGCATATTTCCAAATTTGCAAAAATTTAGATACTTAGACATTTTATTTTTTGTATATTTTCTTTCTTGTCAAAACAAATACTATTCTACACTAATATATTAGGTAAGTAAAATTTTTACATAATATTTTCCACCGCCATTTTTTTATATTGGTATACACATATTTCAATAAGTAGGCTTAAAACAAACAATTTCTATAATTGAGTTGTCTTACTATTTATTATTAAAATTGATAGTGTTTTACTAAGGAATCAGTTGTGGTTCTCTATAATTTATAAATGCATACCCATTGTCCTATTGTATATCCTTATATCTTTTTAAACTTAAATGGCTATGGAGCCCTTGTAAGCATGTTTAATATTATGGCCTTGTTTTATATTGACTTCCCATAGAAATTATCAAATACACAAGTAAAGAGACTAAAAAGGTGAAAATCATTAGTTATATTAAACTAAACATGGATATAATGAATGATAATTAGTTAGTATTGTTATATTTGCACAAGATTGCTAAGTTCTTTTTCTTATAAAGTTTTATGAACAGCTTTCATTTATGTATAAAAATAAATATATCATTTTTATTTTTTATATAATTCTTTAAAAAAGTTTTTGTTATAACATGTAACCTTGGTTGTTTTAAAAAAGTTATGCACAAATATTATTTTTGAATACACCCCCAGTTTGCATCTTTAACCATTGTTTATCATTTGATGCAAGGCAAAATGGGGGAGAGATATAGATGAAGTTGAAAACATTTATTGCATCCAATGTTTGTGGAATAATTATAGAAATTTTATATAATTCAATGTAGTAAGAATATAAGGGGAGCATATGTATGATTGGATGATTTATGTCTTTTTAGTTCACTATATTGTCATTGGTTTTGTGATCATCAAAAGGGGGAGACTATTGTACACCTAATCATGGCACCACTTATTTAATAACAACAAACCATTGTGTTAGTTTCTTTGATGAGATCAATCAATTGGACAGCTTTGACTAGATATCTCTTGAAGTGCGGTAATGTCAAGTACTGTTGGTGGCTATACTCTAGCCATGACTTAAATAGTGTATCAAAGAGTCATTGATCAAACTTTTGGTAAAGTGGCTAACTGAATATTATAAGCTTTTAAAATTCAAATTGTGTTGGTGAACTCATATCTACTACTACAAAAGGGTGTGAGTTCAAACTTTACCTCTACCTACTATGGGCAAAGAGAGTGATTTTTGTAATAAAATATTGGTCAATTGGACTTGAGGTGGATGCAGGCATGGATAAGGAAGAACTCCCCAAAAATCATTTATTCTTTTTATTTTCATTATTATTGAGCATTTTATAATAATATTTGATTAACAACACATATGAAAGAAATTTTTAAAATTATTTTCAAAAGAATAAAATATGTTATTCAAAAATATTTTAGAAGCATAAGATTTCTATTTCTTTTTACATTTGTATTTAAAAATTAAAATTAATGATTTATTTTTATGAAATCTTAATTTAAGAACATATTTTCAAAATAGTAAAAAGTTTAAAAGCATAATTCAACACTATCTTATGCATTAGTTAGGCACAAATTATATCAACATGCTATGGAATATATAGTGGATCTTAGTTTTCTTTCTCTATGTAGCTTGATTAATTCTTTCAATCATGATGAAATCTATGATATATTTTATCAAGCCATGATTTTTAGCTCAAAAAATTATGAAGTTTTGGAAAATCAAATTCATATTATCTCTTGGCTAATCAAGGATCTGTTCATGGGCCTACTTTCAATTTCTTTTGGAAAAGCCAAACAATTGTAGCATGTGTTTATACCAAAGTGCTCCATTTTTAATCCTAAATGTGATGCTAAATTTACTGGATAGCTTAAGGTTTCTCGTGCCTCATCTGAGTAATGTACTTCATTAACAAAGTTGTGCTATTTTTCTTCAAGGTTGTTAGTCATTCTAGATACTCTTTATGGATAAGTTTCTTCTACATCTCAATTTTGGTTTGGCTAGGCTTTCTGAAGTTCACAAAAAGCCACTTCTTGATCACTTATATAACTAGTTCAACCCATTTATAATACATATGTCATCTAAGGACTTCAATTAAGATGTAACTTAAATAATTTAAATCTTAAATCCTTAACTGGTTCTTCGTTCCAATGATTAACAAATAATAGGAAATGATATACGTTTCATAGCTAAATATATACATGAAGTAATTCTACCATCACATCTCAACCATCTAAATATGAAACTTTTATTTCAAATTTTATACTTTTCTTGTAGAAATATTAAGAAATACAAATTTAAAAAAATTAATATTTTTGATACTTAACAAAGCTTTCAAATTTTGAACAATAAATTATAAAGAAAAGGCATACTTTGCATTAACATAGGAAATACATGATAGAAATCTAGAAAATAGTTAACAATGTAGTCTAATAATACCCATTAATTAGACAACATCTTAGAAATCAAGGAAATAGCTCTAGCCATTTATAATGTACTCACTATGCAACTCCAAAGTAGTCATTCATTCCTCTTGATTATTGAATTGCACGCTAGCATAGGCAATATCTTAAGACTTAGTTGTCTGTTATGATGCTCTAATATGCATAATAAACACTCTAAAGAAGATTCAACATGCTACAATTGAAGACTTTATAGTACTTATTGGTGAAGATACACTAGGTTTGGGACATAGCTCTTCAAAGTAAAGACATGGAAGGCTTCATTAATCATTACCAAATATTCTAGCAACCCAATCCTTTTTAGAATTTTGTATGATCAAATATACCTTATTTGCAACTTTGAAACATATCCAAAATCGAACAACTTAAATATTGAATTAACCTTAAGGAACACCTAATCTCCATTAACATATTTAAATAGTTTGTGCTTTCCATCAAAGTTGTTTTAATGGTGCAAAATCACACACAACCTCTTGTGTAATTATAAAATCTCCTTGACAGACTCCTCAATAACATTTTCCTAAGATCACCATTCCCAAATACAAAAGTGATCTACAATGTCACTTATACAATTCATCATATGGTTCCATGTCAATTATCAATTGATAGTTATTATGGTAAAGAAATTTAATCAATCGTAGCTGTTGGTACCAATTTATGGAATATGATTGCATACATAGCCTTAAAAGGTTCTCTATGTACTATAACTTCCTCTTAATCTTGTCATTCATCTAAGGAGAATTTGTTTTATGAAATTGGAGAGTTATTCAAAAAGTTTGATGCAAATTATTTAAGAATTACTTATTGAATTTCATGTATCATTAAAAATGATCATCATAGGAAATCCATACAAACTAGCAATCCATTACACATACTGCTCCACCAATTTACTAGTTGAATCCTTCTTTCCTAACATCTTGACATTGGACTCATTTGGTTTAGTGATGCATAACAAAAAAAATTTACATGAAAGCATTTCTAGTCATTCAAAACATTATATAAAGCCATTACGATATTGTCCCATTTATTTTCAAGTATTACAAAATTTTAAAGCAAATCGCAAAGCTGCTGATTTTTTCTTTACTCGTTCATAAATAATGGATTTTTAAATTTAGCACACCACATCTTTCTTTAAACCTCTCTACAAAATGTTGTTGTTATGCTTCTGTATTTTTTTTCTCACCTAAGTGAACAGCTAACTTGCTATAAAGTATTTCCTTAATAGTCTCTCAAAACTATTGATGCTATGGAAAACAACTCCTATGTTGTTCTGCTAAAATAATTTTTGTCAATGCAAAATTTTAACAATAACCACTCTAAAGTATGGGAATGTCTTAATATAACACAACATGTCCCCATTGGAGAACCATAAATAAATCAACCCAATTAACATGAATTTGAAGTGTACTATGTAGAGCCACTGATGACTATGCTACAAATTGAGATTGAGCTATACAAAAATTAATAACAAACACTTTCCTCAATCTGCTCCTCATCCATAAATTTAAGAGCTACACCTTTATTCAAAGGATCTATTAGTGCATTTTCTTTTCCCTTAATGTAGTTCATGAGCATGCAAAAAAATTAATAAGCTCAAACTAATGTCATTATGATAGGTCAAACACCTTATAGAAGAAAAAAAACTTGAGGCATTTGTCCTCATTATGAAGCTCAACTTGCACCCGATAATTGCAATGTTTCTAAAAGTTTAGGTTAAGAACTATAGCTACCAACCATAGGTTAAGCATTACGTAACATTGTTTATGCCTGCATAACTAAGTAGAGTTGTTGGGCACTACCCAACATTCTTACCAATGAACTACACCCACACAAATGTGTTATCTATTAGCCAAAACCATGAAAGGCCTACCCTACTTGTGGTTATGCTTATAGAAGCTTTGCTCGCATTGATCTAACAAAGAGAATGCTACACCCACTTCATTAGTTTAATCAAATGTGCATTTAACTTTAAGAAGTTAGACATAAACATGTTGTAGTACTATAAAATAGAAAAAAAGGATCTTTGTCATTATAGCCCTTTTTTCCATATAGTAATAACATGAACCTTACTAGGTTCTATTGAAACTCCCTTGGTACGTGCAACATGATCAAGGAAAACTAGTGGATCCAACACAAAGGAGAGCTTAGAATATTTTGCATATAGTCACTTACTCCTAAGAAACTCCAAAGTAGTCTAAAGGTGTTGTTTATGCTGACCTCTACTGCAAATTACCCAAAATGTATTCAATAAATACTATGACAAAAAGGTCAAGGTATGGCTACAAAATGACGTTGATGAAATTCATCAATATTATGGTTATAAACTCATAACATTTGTATCATATGTGTTATTTTTCTTAGACATAACCTCCTCTTGAATTTATATATAATGATATCTTGACTAAAGATTTATCTTGAAGAACATTGTAGCACCTCAAAGGCTCATCTAATAAGTCATCAATCTTTGGAAAGGATATCAATTCTTGTTTGTCACTATTTTAAGATCTGGATAATTCACACTTATATGTAGACTACAAAATTTTATTTTACAAGAGGTGCCCAAAGGAGAAGCATTGGGCCTTATTGACCATGTCTTTGTTAAGTTATACTACTAAACCTTTGTCCTTATCAATCTATTAAGGCCATCCAACAATTTTCTTTAGTAATAGGGTACCTCCTAGCACTATATCAATGCCAAATACAACATTTTCCTCTATCAATCCTAACAAATAATCACTCCAATAATTATGCATAATTAGATTATCCTTCCTATCGAGGTCCTAATACATTCATCAACTTTTCTTAGCCCCTCTAAACAACTTTTATATACAAATCTAAAGTTTAGACTACTAAGAGAATGGGAATCTATCCTTTTATTGCATAGAAGACTATGCAAATAGAGTTTAGCACCTCCATGAAAAAGTTGTTTTCCTAATAATTTGTGACTATGCCATGTTGGGTAACCTAGTCCATGCTTAATAATAATTTCAACGAAAACAATTGGAATTAAATAAGCTCATCCTCAGCACTCTAGCAAAAAATGTCTCTCTTTAAGCAATAATCCCAAATTGAATCTCATCATTTCGACTTAGTTTCATAAATAATGTTGATTATAATTTTTTTATTACACTCAATCATCTCTAGATCAAGCATCGGTAATAAAAGAATGTCAAGCCTTAGTATCATAGAGGACAACAAAAGTAACTCCATAAAATATGACTAAATAAATGATTACATTTGTAAAATTATATATTTAGATATTTTCTTAAAACATCACTTCATCAACTAAGGCATTTAATACTCTTTCCTCTCTAAAGAAAAGATCACTTTTTATTGCTAGACTTTAGCCAGATAATAAAATCACTCCATGAAACAAAAAGAACTATCATGTCTCTTACAACACTGGTAGCACACTTTGTTGACTATTTATTTTGCACTATTTGTAGTTCACTAATTAGCTATGTTGGAACAAGTATTTTCTGATTGATAAGGTCAAATCTCCTTTACAACATTTTTTCCATGGAACATATGAATTGTTTTCTTCTTGAAAGTATCAAATTACCACAATTGCCTACCAGCTACTCTAAATTCTAGAGCATTCTTACACAACGTCTTGGCTTCTTTTACCAAATCTTGACACAAAGTAAATTGGTTGACTACCACGTGCTTCTGAAGAGGAGGTTGGAGTTTCACCATGAAAAGCCCTCATCTATGCTCCTTTAATGGCATAACAATTCTTGCATGTCATGTCAAGTTAGTGAATTTGGAGGCATAATAAGCCAATATCATCTACCTCTGACAAAGAAATGTAACATCTCTTTGAATCTTAGAATTAAAATTCATTGTAACATAAAACTTTCCAAATTTAGCCTTAGACTTGGTCCAATGAACAATGCAATTCATGATATCTTTAAACATAGTTTGGCATTAACCTCGCCATTATGTTGTGGCCTCTTCATCTATTACTATTACTCCAACTGTGACCTTTCTCTTATCTAGGTAACCCACAACATCATACAAGTAAAGAACATGGACTAAAAAATCATATTTCATGGTTGGGCCGAGAATACCCATGAAGGCTCATATCCTTGATCCCATGAAGGCCTCCGACAACCATTCCACTTTGGGTTGTGCTTGTATTTATTACATTTGAACCCTAACTAGTTGAATTATCTTGAGGTCTACCTGGGCATTAGTACTACCACAAAAGTATATCTTCATAGTTTTATGAGCCCCCATGATCCTTTATTAAGGAAATACCATACCAACATCATATAAGTTTATTGCATAAAATTATTAAAATAATATAAAAATACAAAACACTTCACTGATCCACTATTAACATTCTTCTTTTTATTTTTTCTCCCTAGAGGGGCCCCTTAATTGATCTTCCTAGCTATCTATTAGTATACTGGTGAGAGCACAGGTCAACCATTTTCTCATCCTTGTCTTTTAGGCTCTAAGACTTTCAAATCTGTTTGATAGAAAGGAGAACTCTGAAATCGGTGCAACCCTCATCGAAGACCTAGCATTGGCAAAACTTGACAAGAAAAATCTATGGTATTAGTCAAAGGAGGAAGGGTTAAGGATTGACATAGTGTTGTCTTGATCAAGCCTGAGTTCCCTATTGCACCCTATTAGTTGACCTTATAATAGATGATGGATCATAATGGGAGTAGAGATCTCCAAATGTATTCATTAATGGCATGCTCTATAATGCTAACTAAACCTAATTTCATTACAAATTGGTCATGTAACTAATTTAGAAACTTGTTAACCCTTGTTTTAGATAACTTAATGACACGTATTAATGAGTACATTAGACTTACAAGCAACATACAAATAATTTACATAGTGCCAACGTAACCATGTGTCAATTATGCTAAATAAAACCAAGCATATAATGTATAATAACATCTAATAAATGTCTAGTATAGTACTTGTCATGAAACATATATAATTTCACTTATATTAATAGAACATGCTCATTACATACTAAAAATATTAGGAAATGAAATATTGGCTGCCAAGACTATGATAGTCACTTAATCTACCTACCTAACTTTGTCTTCAATGAAAGTGCCTAACTATTTGGCCAAATATGAGATAGTATGGGATGAGATAGAAAGCTCAATAAGGAATCCTCAAGGTATGCTTTAAAAGTAAGTAGTTATCAAATAAACATTGCTAATTGGAATATTATGAAATATAACAAAGTTGCATGTAAAGTAATCTATAATGTTACAATTATTGGCATTAGCTTACAATGTTGAGAGAAACATAATTGAGATATCAAATAGCAAAAAAACACTTCTTACATAATCGAGAACCATAACTCATTACAAAAATATAATGGCATTCATAATCCCAAGAATAAAAAGATTTAATGATATAGTTGTTCTTGCTTCTAATATCTAGTTAACATTCTAACACACAACCATCATATAAATAAGCACATCCACAATACTTTGAGAGCACAAATGAAAACTTTCACACATCCATAGTCCTTTGGATGTCCTAAATATTTTGACATCCAATGTTCTTTGTGATGTCCCAAACAATTAAGCACTTCATTATTCTTTGGGATTCTAAGCTCTCTGCTACCCTAATTTACAATATTAAGCTCGATAACTCTAAGAGAAATATATAATTCTATTGGGTTTCTCTTTTCTAACTCCTTTTTTCTAATGTTATAAATCTTCTGCTAAACTTGTGAACTTGCTAGAATCCTTTGGACACCACTCTAGGTACTACCTTCTTTTTCTCAAAGGTTAGTTAGAAGATTCTTATTTCTTAGCTCTAATATACTATAGGTTGTGCTACATAACTCCAACATAACTAAGGTCTCAAAAAAACATATTTAGAATCTAACCATGTTCTAAGCCTACTTATCAACCAATTTAAGATATTTTAAGGTCTTTGATACTCCAATCCCACTTAACTGGGGTTTGTAATGTTTCCTCTAATACTTAACCAACCTATCTAGGTATATAAGGGTTTCCTCAAGTCCATAATCAACCCATTTATTATTATTTTAAGGTTTCTTCTAAGCCTTAAATAGTTATTGTGGTTATTGCAAGGTTTTCATAGAACCTAGTTGTCATTCTAAGCTGTCCTTCAGTTCTTTTAAACTCTACATGCCTTAAATATCGTTACCATAACTTCTTAGATTCATCATCTATTGTTAGCTATTAGCCCTAGCTAGTTTCTCAACTCCTTAGTAGGTCTCTTTAACCTTTTATGAGAATCATTTCAACTTCTTCTTTAAGCCTAAGGATTTGTTCACTAGACTCAACATATATGCTTAACCTATTCTCTAGCTATCATAAAATCCATTCCATATCAAACCTAGGTTAATATAGGTTTCATTAGTGATTCCCCATGCCCATTAGACTAACCAAAGACATTACCCTCTTCTTATGATATTCTAGGCTCGCCGTCTATATCACTATTTAGGATTTCTCACTTGCGTACTAAGAGCATTAAAATTTGAAATCATGGAATTACCTTTATTTTGGGTAAGGCATACACCTTTCCTAAGGAAATATTGAAGTCTTTTGTCAACCCTAAATGCCATCTAGCATCAAACTAAATAGTGTTATAATTAAAAAGTCCTTCTTTATAATGTCTTCAAGGGCTCTTTAAGTTCTATAAATTCATGGCCCTTACCATAATTCATACCTTAAGTTTCATGCAAAAGATAAAATCATAAACCTCAAAATAAGTCATTAGCTAAGATTACCATCATTCTCTTGGATGCTATTCTCACAAGTTTTCTTCTTTTTCTAGGGCTACACATGGTTATAACCAAATTTAAAGTTTAACATTTCTGTTCAGTTTTTATTAAAGAAAATTACATTTGTTCTTAGTCTTTTCTCAAAAAATTACTTAAAGGTTTTACTAAATTCAACTTAGGTTTCATCATCAAGGAAAGATGAACTCACAATTTTGCATTATTTGCAGCATCCTTGGAAGATTACATTGTTTCTAAATAAAAGTTGATGCATATTTACCATGATAGAGTTGAAGGAATTTTCCAAGAATTATCTAAATTTGACCATGGAACAAAAATTATTATTGCATAGATCAAGTCAAAGTGTAGAACAAATACATAACAACCTAAGATAAGGCTTGATTTTGTCTAAAAATTGTTGCAAATTTGATCAAAATAAAACTTTAAGAATTATTTTCATCAAGATATAATTTAATTTAAAAAGAAACACCTTGTCATGGAACAACATTTTTTAAACAAAAGTTATAGAATCTAAGATAGATCATAGTTTTCTTTCTGTAAGTAACTAAATTTAAACATTAAAACATGATGAAAAATGATACATATCCTCCACATACTTTCAAATCTAAAAACTTTTTTACTTTTTTTATTTCAAAGTTAATGCTATTCGTCATTACATCTTTCTTGCTTTATTTTTTAAGTATATAAGTGATTTTAATAATTCAATGATATATTTTTTTTATTATATGAATGAATCATTGTTACCATACTTTTCTTCATGTCTAGAAAAGTTATCCTTTCTATTGAGCACTTGGTCTACTTTTTCTTAGTTAGCCCGAAATAAAGAAATCTATGATTATGCTAATACTTTCCTCTAAGTGTTTAGATAAAGAATACCAAAATTTTCATTACATTAGTTGAAGAGTTCAATCATGTCTCATTTGTTTCAATGGCATGTTCTAGTATAAATGAGACATTTACCAAGCAACAAGTCTATGCATAATTCAACATGTTAAATTTTAGAGTCATGTCTATATGGATTGAGATCATACATTCCCTAACAAAATTTTTTATGAACCAAAAAAGCTATTTTGAGTGTGTGAGATGACAACATTTCCAAATTAATTGATAATGAACAAATGTTTGTTTTCATTAATTGATAATGAACTAAATAATGTTATTTAAAAACATAAAAATGAGTAAAATTACATATAAATATGGTATATTGTACATTGACAATTAATACATTTAGTTAAAGTCAATAAGCAGGTAGATTAAGAATATGATAGGTGAAGTAAAAAATATTTTAAAGCTTTTCATTCAAATTTTCTATGTAATCCAATTAATTCAACTTAATAAGCAAGTAGATTAAGAGTATGATAGGTGATGTAAACGATTTTTTTCAAAACTTTCATTCTAATTACACAGTGCACTCAATTCAAGTTATTTCATGCATTAAGAAAATGGATAGTGCATTGAGTTCTTAATATGTACCCAAGATGCTCATATAGCTCATCATATTTAATGCATAATATGTTTAGTTTATTTGGGATTATGTTGTACATAGCGAGAAAAACTTAAGGATTCATATGATTAATATTATTCAATATATGTTATGACACAAAAATGTTGTACTAAACAAAAATTTTGATGCTAGGAATGTTGGGCAAATTTTATCCATTTTAAATGGGCAATGCCTAGCATGAAAAGATTTTATGTTATTGACAAATAGCCATTAGAGAGAAAAGATTTTATGTTATTGACAAATAGCCATTAGAGAGTCATTGTTGGGTTTGGGAGCCATTGAAAGCCATCCAAAAACATTATGAAAGGTTGCAAACATTTATGTCTTCGAATACACGCATTTCATCATTTGAAGTCATATTCTTCAATTCTAATAGATAATATTAAGGCATGTTTATTTCTAGAGATTCATTGTTATACAAAAGTTCTTTATGATGTCTCGCACAATGGTTAATTCACACGGCATTAGAGAAGGTGCTTGGTACCTTTATCCTCTATTATTTAAATGGTGTTTTTATTTTGGTTGAAATTAAAAAATACAAATTTCTTTAATAGATTGCTAATCATTTAGTGCTTATTGTTGAAAAGGCATTTGAATATGCATATAAAATGGTTGCTTATGAGATTGCTAAAAAAAGTAATTAATTGAACTCAACAAAAGGCCTAGAGTTCAACTTAGTGCTAAACCATGGAATATTGCATATTGTTATCACTTTTCTAGTACATTTAATATGATCTTGAACCATAAGTTACCCATGAATTTTTAGGAAATGTTGATGATACGTACAAAGGTGTTATAAAAGTTAAAGCATAAAAAATTAAATTGCTTATACTTGCTTTTGAGTTATTTTGCATCAATGAAGGAAAATATCAAATAATGATATTGTAGATTTACTAGTGTCATTAATGGTTCCTTAAATCTTCATAGAGTCTGTTGTAATATCAAGAAAGCAAGAAAGATAGTTGAAGTGTTGATTAAAGAGTTTAATTTTTCAATTACCATAATTAATTCCCCTAGGAAATTACACTTCTTAAAGGAGATGAGCTACTTAGTGAAGTCATAATTAATGTGGTGAAATAATGAGGGAAGAGAAATCATAACCAATGCTAAAGGAGAAGGAAATTTTGAAAACCAAGGTTGATACATTGAATGCCATTAACGTAGTCATTTCTACTCAAATTGCCATAAGTTTATAGAGAAGAGGAAAATGAAGAAAGCATTCCAAAAAGATAAGAAGTAGGCTATGGTTTTCACTTGGAGTTATTTGAATCCATCATCAAAATATTCAAATAATTTAAGGAATGAAGATGAGAAAAATTTGTTGTCTCATGACATAATGTGGATCATTCTCTAACGATAAAGAAAGGGGGGAAGAAAAGAATGTGGTGTAATTCTTATCATGAGCTTAATCATCTAGAAGTGATAGTGACGAGGAATGTAAACTCTCTGACAATGAATTAGAAAGTTATTTCATATAGTTGCTCAATTGTTTTAAAGAAATGTTTAAAAAATGTAAACGTTTTGGAAAAAAGCACATTTTTAATATCAAGTTGAATGAAAGGAAAACAAAATACTCACATGTATTGCAAATCTCAAGGGATAAACTTACCCTATCGATTAGCTTGTGTGCAAAAGATATAATAATTTATGATAACTTCAAAGTATTAGATTCAAATTTTTTTACATCATTTCATATTAATAGGAACATTGCTTTCAACTGTAACAGGTTCATGGATATTGAAATTGCTTGAAGCGCATTATCACTTGTCATTTGTAAATGAACTCATAATACAAAACCTATTTTCAAATAAATAAAAATTAAAAAAAATATGATTACCAATTTTCAAACACTTAGTAGAAGATTTGTCATTCAAAAATTCATTATGACTCAAAAACAAATGCTTTATATTCTTAGGAGTGTCTTCATGCTTCACTCAATTGAACAAGAAAGTAAGAGAACTCTTTGTAAACACATGTTGATTATTTTCATTATATTTATAGCTTTTAAATTTGATTATTAATTCCTCTTCTAAATAGCTCTTGTATAAATATAAGGGAAACAGAAATTGAACCTTTCATTCTTTTACTAAGTGATATTTTGTTTACATTTATAGCAACTAACATATTTACAAAAAGTGGTATGTTTTATATATGTATATGTATTTAAAAAAATGTGGAGAAGATAGAAAAAAAACATGATCTCAACAATTTGTATTCTAACCTAGTTCCACACTTTTTAAAAGATAAATATATTTAAAAATAGTCTTTTTTCATTTGATGTGCAACATAAACGTGTATAGTTGCCTTTATTTTTCTTGTTACTCCTATTTCATGAATTTATTTAGAAGAAAAGAGGAGGTGAAAGAAAAAAAGGTGAAGTCATCTATTGTGATTGTAGAAAACTAGTGTTCACAGAAACTAAATTCCTACAAAAAAAGAAAAAGAAGTAAATGGTAGCTTCTTGGTGGCATTGGACCAAGAGTTTAAAAGAGATGAGGTACATAGTTATAATCTTTCTTATAATGAAATTGATGAAACTCTTTTAGAGTTTTATACAACATTTTAAAATTTAACAAAAATATGATTGATTAAAAGAATAATGCAAAGTTAAATATCAAGAGTTTGTTTCTCATTTGAATGAATCTTACCAATGAACACAATATCTACTTTTTGTTGAGTTAACATCTAAAAGATTGGAAAGAATTCTCAGTACTAAATAAAAGATTTAGCTACAAAATCCATTCTATGTCCAAAGAAAATTTTAATTTGAAATGTAAACCACAAATCTTTAGAAATTGCATGTCTCTAATGCACATGATTTTGGGTCCACACTTTTCTACCATACAAAGACAAGAGCAACGCTAACGATTTCTTTTTTTTTATAAACATAAGAGAAGAACCTTAGGTTACTATTACATCAATGATCAAAAAGAGACCCTCAATACTTTTTATTCATAAGCAGAAAGCCATACATTTAATTTTATTATATCAAAACATTTGAATAAATTATAGCAGGAATTTTGACATCAAAAGTAAAAATGATAAAAATGCACCTACCATAGAAAATGAAATAAAATAAGAAAATTTATGAATAAAGATAAATAAATATATCATACTAGTTTTATATACGATACATTATTCCAAAATAATATATAACAACAATTGGAAGACAAATTATTACAATGTTGATATCCTTTTTAGTTATCATGTCTAGCATTACCTTTCTAATTTTGTTTTCTCTAGGAACTTCTCCCATGGTGCCCCATGATGTACATCCATACGAAAAGGAAATGATGATAAAAAATAGTGTGAGCTGCCATGTAAGTGAATACAATTGTAGCGTCATGCTACACATGTTGACATTAATGTAAAGATTAAACATAACAAAATTTGCATGTAACTAAATAAATCATTATGTGTTTGACATGAAATGGGTTGATTGATATATTGTATGAATCATATCATTTTATCTCCATTGTGACAAAATTGACTATAGATGACATTTTTTATTCGAGTACTTTTAATCATTATAAAGAAGAATGACACACTTGCATTTCATTGGTGATAATACATCTAATCAATTTAAAAAGAAAATGTTAAACAATAATCTAATTAGAAGATCACAAAAAGTTTACTATGAAATGTGTTTAATGCCTATCCATAGGCAATGAACTTACAATCAATACATAATGCAAATGTATAGCTTCATAATGTAGTTTCTTACCTTATTTTAAATATTCATTTCCCTTCTAGCACTTTTCTTTTTTACCCAAATTATTCATATATTTTATACACATTGGCATTTTTGCATGAATCTACCACATGTTATGAATAGCAAATATTAAATTTGTTTACTATGTCTCTCCATTACATACCATGATTTAATTTCATTGTTCGAACCAATTTCTCGACATCAATTTAAAGTTCAATTTTTTTAATGCACCATCTATTTATGCACAAGGCCACTTCATCAAAAACATTAAATGATTATAAACTCATTTGGTAAACATTATACACCTATAGTTTATATGATATAAAAGTTTTTAATCTCTACATGACATTATCAAACAATTTCACAGTTTTATTGAACTATTTTATAATATCAAATCTTTATCAAATAATTTGTTGTGTACTTGGTAGTGAATCTAGAGAAAAGCCAATAAAATAGTTTAACCTCACAATATTCTCATCAAATAGTTTGATCTTAATCAAATGATAATATGACAAACTAATTCAACATTCCTCCTATTTGTTTGGACCATTTAGTATATTAATTAAATCATCAAACAAATAAGTTGAAAAACAATTATTTGCATATATATCTTTGAATCATTCCCAATACCTTTTCTTTGTGTCATCAAAAAACACTACAAGGAAATGGCCATGTCAAGAAACTCTTATGCATACCACTATCAGCTTAATTTGAAAATTTAATAAAACTTTTCAAAACAATAAAAATTTCATAAATAAGGCCCATCTTTAATTTCTAAGAGATATTTCCTAAACTTTTAATGTGCACTTCATCCCATCTACATACCTCAAAGCATTTAACAAGTTTTTTCATTTTTAAGTCCTCTAACGAGCAAGTCCATTATAAATCACATCTTCCTCCCTAATTGAAATTTCATTATGTGATTCAACTTTCCTTTTCAATATAGACCTCATAAGAAATATATTCCATACAATTCAAGTCTAAATGTCTTATCACATTTATCGGATAACCTTTAAACATAGTAGCTTCTAAAACTCTTTATTTCAACAAAAGTTTATAATTTTCTAATATCCGTTAGTATCATTAATAATGTTCTTCATAAAATAACATTTTAGCCCTTTAAGTTTTATGATCAATTGATTTGTAACTCGACTTAAATTATACTCAAATCATTTCTTATAATTAAAAACAATACATTTAACACTTTCCTTCCATATTTAGGAGACGTTATTGTAAAGAAGTTATTAGGATTATTTGCCTATGCTTTCCATGAAGGGTATGTTTTAATTTATTTATTAATAATCAAAATGTATTGATTTTTATTCAAAACAACTTTGAACAATTCTTAAAAGCTTAGGGATATTTTAGTTAACACCTTTTAGAGCTTAGTCACAATCAATTTAAAAATGAAACTAAGCCTACAAAATGAGGAATCTTCCATTGAGTATGAACATGTACTTGATAGAAGGTTGTATATTTAAATGCTAAAAGTATAGCTATTTGAAGCTAATAGTTTTATAAGTCTTCATTAGGAGTGGATCAACATCACAAGCTATTATTATTTTTCTTGCCTATCTCAAAACCTTAATTGATGGACATTTCTTATTAAATATAGTCAAAACATTCAATCCTAAGATTAGAAATCTCCATTTTGAGTATCATTAGTGTGCCATCCATTACCTTAACTTACATCAAAAGGCAACACACCTAGACCTACAGAAATCATCACCATCCCAAGTTAGTTAACTCCAATAGGGCACAAAGAGTAGACATTGATAATGTCCATCTAGAAGTGGTTTATGTAGTATAGTATAAAAATAAAGATGAGTGGGCAACACATGAAAATGGATACACTTGAGTTAGAAAAAAAATGCTACAAAGAGAAATAATTGATGATAGAAAATTAGAGGGAGAGGTACCTACACATCCTACATAAATCTATCACTTCTTTTCTAAATGATCTTAAAAACATGCAAATGGAGGCATTAGCCATTCAAAAGTAAGGTACTTCACTACCATAATGCAAAGTTTTCCACCAATGCCACTCCCTATTGCCACATAAAACAATGTTTAGATGCCACTACCTTGTTCTTCTCCTTTGCCAAGATAATTATCACATCAAGGAACCTATAGCAATGATTATTTTGCAAACAAAAATGAGATGACTAAGTATCAAAAAATGATGAAATCATATCAACAAGAAGCCTAACATCACAAAACACAACACCACCATTTAATACAAATATATTGAAGAGTATCATAAGCTTTAGGTGAAAATAAAAAAAACCTATACATATTTTCAATTAGCTATGAACATTTTAAAATATCATAACAATAATTACTTCAAAAAGTTTTAATGTTTAATGCTTTTAAATTTTCACATGTAGCATCCTTATTTTAAATATGATGTTTATTTCTAAATATATTCAATACAACAAAGAACTTTATTTATGCATAATATTTTATTGATATATTGCAAAATTATTTTGAACAATTAATTTGTTCCTTAATATAGCATCTAAATTTAAAAATTATAAATCACTTTTATGGATGTTTGATATTTCATTGTTGTAATTAATTTTTATTTTTTTCAAAATTTATATATTTATTTTGTTTTCTATTTGTTAGTTGCAAGAAAGATATTAAATGTTTCAAATGTTATGTGATTTTGATAATTTCTTATAACAACTTAATTTTTTTCATTTTCAACATTTAATTTTACAATCATATCTTAGAAGAAAGGTTTAAAAATTGCATAAGGATTTTTTTTATTTCAAATTACACGATTCTAATATTATTGTTTTATCCTTTAAGATGCCTTAGAGCACCATACTTTCCGTCAAATTGGTATTATAAATTGTTTTTTATCCAATGTTTTTGTGCACATTATCAAAATGTTCATTTTCATATTATATTTTTACTTTGTCGAAGTTATTTGTTTTTTTGATATGAAATAGTTTTATTTATGTGCTTTTTTAAGTGAAATATTATTGTTATTTTACTCAAAAGTTTTGAATACCTTAAATGTTTAGCTTGACCCTTATCTCTAAAATTCATAATGTTTCATTGCTTTCAAATTTTATATTTTTAATAATTTCCCAATTTGTCATGGAAAAGTAAAATTATAGATAATTGCATTACAAGGTAGTAACTTATGTTGAACCCATGTAGACACAAATAGTTTGATAATAACAAAACCTATATGTTATCATATTAATTATTTTTCTTTAATGTTCTTGGATTATACATCTTAATATCAAATAGGCTAATCATGTGGAAAGTGCAGGACCACTTGTCACATATAGCATAATTATGTTGTTTTGGTGTGAACCATAATTTGTACCAAGAGAAACATAAGCTTTAGTAACTCCTTAGTATGATCTATAGTGAGTAATTATTTCATTTGTTATTAACATTTTAAGCATATAAAAATTTATATGAGACACTAGGCATTGATATGGTTGAATGTGAATATGATTTATTCCAAAGTCACCATTCAAGTGATATTACTATAGTTTTAGGGCATGCATCTTATCTAAGCTTATTTATGCATAAATATATTTTTGTGTGACTTAGACAATACCATAAGCACCATAGGACATTTTCATGAAAAGTTTGTATTCTAACTAATGAAAACACGAAGTGGTTATGTTAACATGCTCATCAAAACTCAATTAAAAATTGCCAACCAACAATTCACTATGGCCAAGCAAAATGAAGGAAGAATATTTGATAACGAGAAGGAAAGACAAAATATCTAACACCTTGAAGCACATGAAATGATGGCTCAACAAGTCATGCCATTTTATGTTGATAGATTGCATGGTATGGTCTACCTTTGCAAATATTCTACAAACTGAATAAGAAGAAACAACTAGAATGATCCTCCAAACATCTTGCGACTTGATGTAAAGAAACACCCACAAAGATTGAAGAGAAGGCCTTCAGATCCATCTTCTTATTATTTTATGGAAGATATGGTAGACTGATAACCTAAAAATCCATGAGAAAGTTAATAAACCGATAAATACAGTTGTTATTAGTGTCATATTGAAGTGATGAGACACTTTTAGCTCTATTGCCACCACACAAGCATCATTTTAAAATCATCAAATAGCTTAACTTGGCTTAGTCATTATTTAGTTACGAGGTACAAAAGAAGTGAAGTATTGAATTGGTGATCTACAAATAAAATGTGTAAGCTAAATGTTGATAGTTTTGTGAATAATCATAATAGGCATGTTGGTTATGTTGGAATTATATGTCATAACAAAAGAAAAATAGTGGAGTCAATTTCTCAAATTATAAGCAGCAAATCATTGTCAAAAATTAAAGAATTCTCTATGTTCCTTGCTCTTTTTGAGTAATAACAAGTACATACATTAGTTAGTCATCAAAATAGACCATCTAACAATCCTTTAAATAGCATATGGTCAAATCAACATTCTCTGGGAGCTATCAAATATTATTCAATGAAATCAGCACAAGATAAGTGCAGCAATTATTCAATAGAGTTACATTCAAAAAGAAGTAAACGAAGTGGTGAATTACCTTATATAAAAGTTATTATAATCTACAAAGTTAAACTAGTTGGATGTGGAAAAAGTTTCAATGATATGCAAAGCCATTGGTCAATTGGATAAAGTTAAAATATCACATAGTCATACTTCATACCACATATGAAGCATCATCTTAGAGGATTTATTATAATATGATAATAAAATTGGTTTTTTACTTCTTGTGTACTTAGCAGGTATGTATGACATTTTTCTTCATACTATGCAAAGCACATAATACTCACAAAATACTAGCAATATGGCAAGATGTTTTTCCTTTAGTTATGGCTAATTATGCTTGACAAGCATACCTGAGTAGAAATCATATCATTTGAAAATAGGAATTTTAAATCAAAAGAAATTGACATTTACAATATGCCATCCTTCATGCTATTTATAGTTGGAGATCATTATACCTTTAATTTCCATTTTTAAAGACATGGCTATAACAAAAATCCAACAAATTGTTTGAATATACTCCATTTTAGGGCAACAACATGAATAACTACAAATGAATAATATAAAAACTTTGCAAGAAACTACCAAGTTTAACATATGATTCCAATAGCATAACATTCTTAAAAAAATAATTAATTACAAAAAATATCAATTCTACTTTGGTGATGGTGAAATAAAGATGGGAATCATCTAATTGATGTACTCATTTTGGTAATCTCTAACTTGACTACTACTGAACCAACCTTAGTTCCTTAGTTCAACAAAAACATAAGGGGCAAACTTTAATGGTCAATAGGGAATTCTTCAGCCATACTAAAAAACTAATTAGTAAACAAGAGGTCTATTTGTAACAATTGAGTAAATCATTTTACCAAATGGCATTAGTTCTTAACTACCACAACAACATCAGCGTCTACTAGCTAAGTATATATATCTATATATGCATATATACATATATATATACATATATATATATATATATATATATATATATATATATATATATATATATATATATATATATATACACATATATTATATTTTTATATATTATTTTCATATATTATAGATTAGTGTCCCTTCAATAATTTAATATAATCTTCTATCCATAACAATCATAACAAGGCATGATGCCCCTATCACTTGACATAATCTAGCACTCAGCAAAGGAGTGTTGATAAGAAGGGCTAACCCCATGAGGTGTAGGAAGTCCTCAGCAACCACCTGTAGTTACCTCCATAATTTAGGATATCATGTTATTCTTTATGAGGCTAAATGTGTAATAAGTCAATTTTGTGATAATTTTTACAGCATTTAGCAAAACATTTTGTTTCTTAAAATTTAATCTAGCACTCTTTTTATAAGCTCAACCAACCATGAGTAACTACCTCTTGGATAGTACAATAGAGTAGCTCAACTCTCTTATCTCTTGAATGAGCATGCATGATTAGAGGCTAACAACTAAAATTCTTCATGCCCTAATTCAATTTAGTGTTTCCTCTATAAGTCAATTATCAATTATCAAATGTTATTATTAACTGAATGCTATAAGATTTCTTCTAAACTCTAGTTCAATAATTTATAATTTCATAGCCATTACTTTTAGTATTTATTCATGACATCATTTGGTTTAAGATTATTTCTTACCTGAGCTAACCTTAGTACTCACAAAGCCTTTGCTTTTTCTCTTAGGTCCATATATAGTTGATCTCCATTACAACAAAGCTTGTGCTCAAATAGGCATCACTAGTGACCCATGAGTCACCATACCCATTTTAAGATCTCTCCTAAACTATCATATGCCCAAAAGATCTCCAACCAAGGTGTCATCATAAGGCTTAAGAGATTAAATATGGTCACCTATGCATTCGAAGATTTCTAGATTCTTTGATCAAACCTAGTGCATTCTAATGTGTTATTACAAGCTCTTTTACATTCTTTAATGACCTCAATATAAGCTTCTCTAACCAAGTCTAAATTTTTAATTTGTATAGAGCTTTAGCAATGGTATTTTCCCAACCCATCACTAATACATTCTATTATAGGTTATGTTTTATTGAATTAATTCTAAGCATTTAAGCGTAATTGTAAGGCTAAGCTTACCTTACATAGCCATATAAGGAACCTTAAGTCTCTAATTTAAGCCCCATTAAGGATTATTCATATAGCTTCAAGTCTAACCCTAACCTTAGTACTTTTAGTCATGACCAACTCTTTTATTGCCAACCATATCAATAACCAACCTAGCCTCTTCTAGGTCCTTAAATTTTGCTCTAAAAGGCCTTCTAACTAGAAACCAAGGGCTATAAACACAGACCTTAGAAGTCATTTGGGTTCTCTTACAGGTTGAATCTAGTCTTTCCATGGATTAGCCAGGCTATGGTTCCACCTTTACCAAGCAAATGCAAGGAAAGGAATAATTGGGCAAAATATTTGATCTAAGTTATTGGCTATAGTTCTCAATTCCAAATCATTTTTCATCTTTGAATTTAAGTTTTAAATTAATTATTTAATAAGTGGAGTACTTTCATACATTTTTTGTGGAACATATATTTATTTTTATCATTCCATGAAGTGAAATTGCATATATCATTTTTACTTTTCTAGGATTTTATATTTCTTACCTTTTATTATGTAGAAAAGCATTTATGTACAAACTTGGAGTTTATTTTTAGTAAAACAATAGAAAGAAAATAAAGAGAACTTGTGTATGTTTTTAGACACATGCAAACAATTTATTATACCATGGTTTAACAATTTCAAAACATCAAACATACTAAACTTTGCACATTGCTAACATGTTTAGACTATCAACAAAGCTTTGACATTAGCATGCTTGATGATCATGTCTAAGCTGTGAGGTAGTTCCATCTATAAATAATCATTCTAATCTCATCTTCTCATTATTTTGATAAGTAAAGCTAAACATGAAGTATATGAATAGGAATTTTCCTTAAATTCTTAATTTAGTTAATATCACAAAATCTTGCACGATTCCTCTAGAAATACTTCATAAGAAGGGAAATGATATGCTAATAAGAATTCTCTTTAGTCATGGGTAATAGACGTTTCCCTTTTTTTAAACAAGGTTCACGAAAGAAGATTGACTAGCTTCTAATCAATTCATTTTGCCAAGTTTCTACTTACAATGCTAGCAAGATAGTTCATTCTCATCTTCCTTACAACCTAGTTGAAGTTTTTGTCTGTACTGAAAGATCATCTTACCTAGAAATTTAGGTAAAGGCCTTCACCTAGGATGGGTCTTTCCTTGTTTCAAAACTTTAACCCTGCTCTTTCTTCTTCCTTAAGGTTTATCTTTTTCTAAAAACATATAAGCACGTCTTAACGGTTTAAATATCCTCATTCATTTTTTACTAGAACCACATATTTGCTTTAAGAAGAACTAGTTTGGTGTTGTTTAAGCAATGATTCATCCATTTAAGTTAAACCGATCTTAATAACCCCCTTTTTGTTTGGTCATATCCACCTCCTAAAATTTTGCAAACTAAGATATAGCTGTAAGATACTTGAACATTTATTCATCTTTCTCACATTTTTTAGTTTCTTAAGATATCCCTAATGAATCACAAATCATTTTTTATTTTTAATCCTCATATCATGATTCATCAACTAACTCCTAATATTTTGGAATCCTCTCTGTATCTTTATTATGCATTCATTATATCATAAGAATAGTAATAAGTGATAATAATAATAATAATATAAATAAAATTACAAGATGATTGTAACACATGAAGCATAACATTATCAAGGCTTCTATGGTATAACTCAAGTCTTGCCACATAACCATATCTCTAATTTTCGAATTTAAATTTCAAAATTAAAATTTTAATTTATCCATATTAAAAATTTAAACATATTCTATTCGAATTTTAAATTTTGAACCACAAGAGAGCACACACCTTGATTAACTAAATTGTAATAATGTGTCCAAGATTGTTGGGTATAATTGTATTAAGATGCGACTTTTAGATTTTCAATCAAAAAAGTTCTTGGATGGCATACATTGATCACTTTTGGTCTTCCTCACATCTTTATGATTGCAGCTCGACACTCTAGTGGACAAACAACTTAGGAGAATCATCAAATGACTCAGCTTACGTTAGACCATATTGAATTATAAGGTACAAAAGCTTTGAAACTATGAATTGGTGCTCTCCACTACAATGTTGAAGCTAAAGGTTGATGGTTTTGTGAATCACCATAATGGGAATGATGGTTATTTTGGAATTATATGTATTTTGAAAAGGAAAATTATGGAAGCCATCCTCACATTGTGGGCAAACTATCGTTATTGGAAACTACAAAGTTGAACAAATGGCTTGTGCAAAACATTCAAAATACATGCAATTGTATTGGTCGATTGATAAAGTTCAAATCCCATTCATTCGTAGTTTGTACATGGCATGAAGCATTACCTTAGAGGATTAATTCTAATACGATAGATTTTTTTTCTACGTGTTCAATTATGTTGTATGATATGATATTCATCACTCATGCCTACAAAATCCTAACATAAAAAAGGTTTCACCTTGTTGTAGTCAAGGATAATTTTGCTTTACAAAAACTTGACTCTAAATCATATCATCATAAAGAAGGAATTTCAAATAAAAAGTAATGGACATTTACAACAAGCCATCATTGACATTGCACATAACTGGATAACATCGAACCTATTGTGCCCATCCTTTTATAAACATGAATGTAATGAAAATAAATTAACTAAGTATCAATTATACCATGAATTTATGACATAACATCATTAAAAAATGCTATTATGCTTAGAGTCCATAAAAGTTTCATCACTATTAAGACTATAACATAGATAAAATATTCAGAAAATCAACAAACCATTTGAATCTTCTCCATTATAAAGCAACATCATGAATAACTATAAAGATTTAATCAAAAAACATAGGAAGCATTAACTAAGTTAAATATAATAATACAATAGTATCCCATGTATAATAAAGCATAATTATTTGAAAAAATATCATATTTATTGCTACTAATGATGAAAAAAAGATCTTGAATCATCTAGTTAATGTACTCATTTTGATAATCTCTATCTTGAGAAATGCTTAACCCATAACTCCTAAATCCAAAACAAATATGAAGTACTAAACTTAGAGTCTCAATAAGGAATCCTTGAGCAATACTATAAATCTAATAAAAATTGTCCAAGACGTATGTATATAATAATTAACTAAATCATGTAAGTAAATGGTAATAGTTTTTAAACACAATAATGACAACATCATATACCAACTATGTTCGTATATGTATATAACAACACCATATACTAGCTATGATAATATATATATATATATATATATATATTATGGCTTAGGGTCTCATGTTTGATCTAATGCACTCTCTTATCCTTGCATGATAGGGCTTTGAACATCTATTACATCATATAATTTAGCACTCCACAAAGTAATGCCACTTACATGAGCCAACCTGATAGAGTTCTATAAGTTCTCAGAACCCACTTGTACTTTCCTCCAAAATATATAATATCATGTGATTACCCACATGGCCAAATTTTTAATCATTCCCTCTTAAGACAATTTGTACACTGACTCTAAGCCAATCCTAGATATTCTTACCATTGGATCATGCAATCCTCATATATGCTCAACAAACCAAATGTAACCACCTCAAAACTGATAAGT
Source organism: Vanilla planifolia (assembly GCA_023846275.1). Taxonomy (NCBI): domain Eukaryota; kingdom Viridiplantae; phylum Streptophyta; class Magnoliopsida; order Asparagales; family Orchidaceae; genus Vanilla; species Vanilla planifolia. Next base: position 239,254 of record JAIUJO010000313.1, on the reverse strand, counting down.
AGAGTGCTTAATTTGATTATCTACTAAATGAGGATGCATGATCAAGGGTCTTCTACATTAATACTTGAGCAAAATAAGGATCTCAAGTTCTACCATCATATTAAGACTTTTCCATAACTATCGAAAATTCTTAATGCCCTACATTAATTTAGGTTTTGCACTCTAAGTTGATTTTTATTTATCTAATGATATTATTAACTAAATACTATGAGGTTCCTTCTAAACACTGATTTAGCTATTTATAACATCATAAGCTATTTTTACTTTATTTATTCTTGCTTTTATTTTGTATAAGATCTTTTCTTATCAAGGTATCCTTAGTGATCACAAGGCATTCGCTCTCTTCTTAGGCTCCATCTATAGTTGATTGTCATTACACCTCGGTTTATATCCTCACAAGTATTGAGTCGCTATACCCATCCTAAGGCCTCTCCTAGTACACCACATATTCCAACTATCCTAGTAAACCAAAGGGTCTAGCCATTATTTTTTAGCTTATTACTTCCTTAGGCAAACCTAGTGTACTCTGAAGTCTTTTTGCAAGATCTTCTACTTTCTTCCAATGCCTCAATTGGGAGATTCATTAACCAAAGATTAATTTACAATGTGTATGGAGCTCCAATAATGACATTTCAATAGGTCATCAATCAGACATTTTATTATAGATTTTTTTTTCATGAATTAATTTAAAGCCTTTAAGCATAATTCTAAGGCTAAGCTTAACTTACATAGCCATACCTAAGAACCTCAAATCTACAATTTAAGCCCTTCTAGGTATTATACATATATCCTTGAAGTCTAACCTTAGCCTTGGAACTTTTAATAATAATCAACTCTTTGGTTACAACTGTAGTCCTACCCAACTTAGCCTCATTATAAAGCCTTAAACCAAGCTCTCCAAAGCTTCCCAATTAGTAACCAAGGGCCATACTTAGAATCACTATAGAAGCCATTCCAATTCTCCTTATGATTGAACCCATGATTTTCCCAAGCAATGGAACCAAACTTCCAAAGAAAACCTTTGACAAGGGATAATTGGCCATAATGTTTGATCTACGAAATTAGCTATATTTCTAAGTTCCAAATAAAGGTTTATCTTGATATCTAAGTTTTAAATATTTTATGTAACAAGTGGCATACTTTCATACAAGGTTTTGCAACACATATACTTACTTATGTAATGCAATGAACTAAAATGGAATATTATTTTTTCACTTGACTAAGATTTTATATTTCTAATTAGTCACTAATTGGAAAATCATTTCAATAAAAGCTTTAAGTTTAAAATTTAGGTTAGAAATAAAAAGAAAGTAAATATTTCATGTCTTTGTTTGGAGACAAGTACACATTAGAACTTCCTACATAATGGTTTAACATTAACTCACTTCATGACCATGTCTCAATTATGAGGTAGTCTGCATCTATAATAGTCAATCTATTCCCATCTTATCATTATTTCAATAGGTAAAGCTAAACATGCAAGCATATGAATAGGAATTTCAGTTACATTCGAAATTTTGCTAATATCACAAATTCTTGCATAGTTCTTTTAGCAAAATTTCATAATAACAAAAAGATAAATAACCTTTATATGTCCATAAAAATTCTATTTAGTCATGGATATAAGAGGGTCCCTGCTTATTAAAACATGATTCAGGAAAGAAGATCTACTTGTCCTTAACCAAATCCAATTCCCAAAGTTCTATATGCCATTTAATAACATATTTCCACTTAAATTTTCTTTAAATCATAGATAAATGTATTGTATGTACTAAAGGGTCATCTTACCAAGATATGTATGCTAAGAGATTCTCTTTGGATATGTCATCTACATCTACTTATTTATGATGGCCTATCTTGCTTGCCACTCTAGTATTCCTTTAATTAACGACTCCAAATCCCCTTCATAGCTAGTTTTTTCTAATAGTCTTGCAATAACATCTTTGGGGATTAAATTTCTTTATCTAATCTCCTTAGACCACATATTTTCTTTATGAAAAACTACTTCAGTTGCTTAAGCCATGGTTCACCCATTCAAGTTAGAACTAACTTATTTGCTTTTTGATAGGCCATATATAAATTTAAGAATCATTGTATGATATAGACAAAAGATATTTTGGTATCTATTCTTCTCTCTTATATGTTTTACTTAAAAATAGTACTATATGCAACACAAACCATTTTCTTTTTTTAATCTTCTTCTTATGATTACTCAACTAACTCATAAACCCCACTTAGTTATCCCCTTTTTGACTAGCCATGTATAGCTCCTAAAATTTAATAATCAATGTATGATATCATCAAAAGATGTTTTGACATTTATTCATCTCTCTCATATATTATATCTTAAGATACTCCTATATGCAACATAAAAGATTTTTCCATTTTAATGCTCTTTTTTTGATAGATCAACAAACTCCTAACTTTTGGTAATCCTTTTCGTATCTTTATTTTGTATTCATTATTGGATAAGAATAAGGAAAAGAGATAATAATAATAATATAAATAAAATTATTAGTAGATTTTAAAGCTTGAAGCAAAGTGCTATCAAGGCTTATGTGTTGCAACTCAAGTCTTTCCAATCAACCATACTTCAAATTCTCAGATTTTAATTTTCAAAATTCATACTTTAATTTATCCATATTAAAAATTTAAATGTATTCATTTGAAATTTGAAATTATAATTTGTAAGAAAGGACACATCTTGGTCAACTAAATTAAAAAAAATAACTGCAACAACATTGGGGATAAAAGTACTAATATGCCACTTTTAGATTTTGAGTTCGATATGCTCTGGGAGTGCTTATATTGTTCACTTTAGGTCTACTTCATGCCATTACAATTGCACTCTAACATTCTAATTGATAAATATGCTAGAAAAACTCTTTTTTAGGCCATTGTATTATGATACTTGTGGAACCTCGAAATTTTGCCTATTCAATCTCTTCAATGTGGGTTCTACTAGTTTTGTTACTTTTTTATACATCAATGTTTGATCCTTTAGCAAAATTGAACTTCTAGGGAAAATAATTTTGATTATTGCACAACCATAAATCTAATTTGACACATCTTATGCATTAGATTAATTTAATATCAAAACTTTATGATGACCCTTTCACATAGTATTGTACTAATCATAATATGTATCAGATAGGAATATTGGCTATGAGAAGTAAGTATTCTAGTTTATCAATATCAGGTTAAACTCAAGTGGTGAACTGACTCAATCAAACTTAAAAAAAGATTCTCAATAACGACTAACATTGTTGTGCACTTTACACAAACTTTACTTAATTTAGTTGTGTGTGGCACATTCAACGAAGCTAATCGTCTCAATCGATATATTGAAGCATTGCTTGTAGTTACACATAGTCATTGACTTGTCAAAGTGAGCCCTTTAAGGGTAGTAACTCTGATATCACACACCTAATAAGAGTACTACAACCTCTCAAAGAATGTTCTATGAACAAAATGTAGATGATACAAATCTAAATTGTAGAAATGAATTGAATTGGAAATTGCTCAAAAAATGTGCCAAAAACATGCCAGCCAAATTTTATATTTAAGCATACTATTACAAATGTCTCATCATTGAATTATTCTAATACATTGATTGTAATGTTTTTAGTGGAATCACATTTTTTTCTAAATTTATATAGCTATTCTAAATAAAGGTTCATATTTTAATTCTTTTATTTAATAAGAATATGAGCTTCTCCCTTACCTAAGAGGAAATTTCTCTTTTTGAGGAAAAGATTAGGATATAGGGAGAGAGAGTAGGAGAGAAGGAGGAGAGGGAGATGATAGTAGTTGTTGAAGATAGAATGGAAAACATGTCATCCCTTATGAAAAATAAAGACATAAGGAAAGGAAGGAGTTAGCTTATGAATTTTAGAATTTTTTGTAGATTTTCCTTATCAATGTAAAGATCCTACTCAAGCTGTCTCCTCCAGTAAAGGCTACTTATGAGCTAGAGTGAGGGTCAAAAGAGATTGGAGTCTGTTACAACTTTTAGCTAAAAGTTATTGTACATAATGGTTAATGTGATCATACTTGTATAACCATAACTATAGGCATTTGAAAGCTTCTATGCTAAGTGTAAAAGGGGAGTTGTCTTAAAATCATATTATAGTGGTCAACGTCTCATTTTTGTAAGAAGGTGTTATTGGAGTAGACAAATATATCATCTATTATACAAGTATGAAAGTCCTAATGGACTATATGATTGAGGTATGGTACTATTTGTTAAATGATAGAACAAAATGGCATGAAACATAGATATAACTTTTACAATATGGTTTTTGATAGCTTAATACATATTCGTTGTATGATTATAATGAAGCATGAATTGTATAGTATGATATGTGATATCATTTCATATGATTAGAAATTAGAATATAACTAAGTCATGTTTTCTATAGTATGCAACAAGAATTAGAATATTATGACCATTTGATGAACTTCTTTATTATGATCATCCATTTTATCCCTAATATATCATATTGATTGCATTTGGTCTTACTAGTATGACTCTAATATGAAACTGGTAAAATTATTGTGCTGCATTGATCTATGCATTGTAAAGCTCATACCATACTCTATGATATGGTTGATTCTAGTATACAAAATGATGGCAACAAAGCAAAAGAGGGAATGTTCATAAACAAGGCTTTTGGCAAGAAACTTTATAATGGATATTGAATTGTTATTAATAAATATTAATGTGAAATGTATTAGAGAATGAGAAGATTAGATAAATTGAATGGTTAATTAATAGATGAGGCACCTTAGCAAAATTAGCTAGGCAAAGCAATTAGTAATGATGTAAGTGGGTTATTAAATATTCCTTCATATCATCATGGAAAGTTTCATGACGTACCATTAAAAGGCATAACATTTTTTTCACAAATATTAAAATTTCAATAAAGAAGTCTATGCTTCTTGGTATATATATATATATATGCTTACAACTATGCATCTATAGGTGTTTAAGCATTGCAACTCTATAAATAAGTGCATATAATAAAAGAAAAAAAACTAAAAATAAAAAAGATGGAAAAGATGTCAATATAGCATTAGAAAAGGGATGACCTTATCTAATAGCAACTTGATTGATGATAGATGTATGATGTACATCACCATAAGTCCTATGGTCTTGAACCCTACTCATGTTAGTTCACTTGATTAAAACAAAACCTTTATGTTTATAATAAATTTGTTTGAAGGAATTCTTAAATTTTAGATAGCTAACATTTATGCTCATGGGAGAACATTAAAATGACTAAATGTCAAATCCAAGGAAGATGGTCTTGGCTGAATTACTAAAAAGATACGAGGATCATTTTGATATTAATTTTAGCTATTTAATTTTTTTAAAAGATTGTCAAACTTGGTTAAAATAAATTTTCCTAGAAAAAAATTTAATTTTTATGGTCATGAAAATCAACACTTAAATTAGCTTTATAAGAAAACTATGGGTTCCAATACTTTGAACATCTTAAAAATTACCTTACACTGATCACAACTTTGAAAATCTTCTTCAATGTTTTTTCTAAAAAGAAAATTTTAGTAAACCTAGTTCTAGCTGACTTAAGTTTAAACATAAAGTAATTTCGATTTCCAATAGGTTTTGATAGTATCAAGTCAAAGTAAGATTTTTAAACACAAAAGTGGTGGTGTGAGGCCAACGTATCACTCCTAAACTTGTTATACACTTACTAGTAAGCTAGGGTATTGATTGTTCAAGCAAACTAGGCAGCATCCAACCACATATGCTTGATTGATTGCATAAAGATATGTAAAACTTTATACCCATCTATCTCTCATAAAAAATAATGTGAAACTAAAAATCTCATGCATTTTTGTACACATCACATTCAAAATTCATCTATCATAGTAGATCCAATAAATTCAATTGTAATCATCTGATCACAAATCATTTATGAACCAATGGTCAAAACAACCTCAACATTTCTAAACATGACAATCATATCTAGTCAGTCAATCACATAATTTTTGTGATAATGATCCAACTTAAACCTTAACTCTAAAATCGTTCGTGTCACTCTCATTTACCTTCATCAAATCTTGAATGCGATAGTTTTAATGACATTTGATGGAATATAATGTCTATTTTTTAAATAGCACTGAGCCATTGACCTGTTATTTTTCATTACGACCATTTTTAAATAGTTGTTCTTGGAATTGATCTATACAACCCATAATGGCTAAGTGACATGTTTGGTAAATATTATTAGCAAACATGATATGTTTATAAATAATAGTTTTTTAACATATATGACTGATTAAACATTGAAAAATAGTTCATGCTATTAAATTTATGCCATAGTAGCTAGTGTTTGCTAAAATTTTTTCTTGCTATAATGTTCATTCTTCGAGCTCCAACACACCTTTTTATTTAAATGCAATAAGCTTTTATTATTTTATTTCTTTAATAATTCAAGCAAAGCATGATACATTTCTTCTTGATTAAATATTCCAACAAGTAAACAATTGTTTTATGCATCAAACTCAAATTTGTGTTGCTACAATTCTTCTTTTTCTTCTTATTTTTATTCTTTATAAGATTGTTGTATCCTGTTTGTATTATTTCATTATTTTTAGGTGAAAGGCATATCTTTGTTAGTTTAGTTTTTCCTTTTTTTATAGGGTTGGTATTAGAACTAAATTTGAGTAAAACCATAAACAATCAATAGCATTCATGGTGATTATTTGAAATTTTTTATTTCATATTGTTGATTTTAAATTTAAAAGAAACTTAATGCATTTTTAAAAAAAAATAAATTTCTACAAAATCATTTATAATGATTTACTATAGATTTTTAGACAACCTATCAAAATTACTTTAAAAAACCTTTTTAAATAAGTCTTTTGGAAGACAAAACTTTTCTTATAAACAATTTACTCCTCTTTCAATAAACCATAAACCATGCTTTAGGTGGTATCAAATCTAGATTAGTTTTTTGGAAGAGGAAATTAGCTATCAAGGCCCATGTCCCCTACTAATGCTTTAGTGAAGTTAAGCTAAGGTGTAACTTCCAATAGGCCACCACACGATTTTGGTGAATACATTTTTTGTTTGGAAAAAACGATGATCATTCACTTAAGTTGTTTGTAACAGAATATATGGGCTAATGTAAACTCCAATAAAACTTGCTACTAAGAAAAATTCAAAATATGTATTTATAACTAAACCATTTAGTGAAGTGGATGAGAAGAAAAATCATACTATATAATTAAATGATAAGGATATAAATATTTTACGTTATACTTTAAATTCTTCTTAGTTTAGTAGAATAACTAATTCCAAAGTATTTTTTAAAATATGAGACAAGTTAGATGTAACTTATGAAGTTACATATTTATTTACTAAAAATAAAATAAATATGGTGACACTTGATTGTGATTTGTTAAAAAAATCTTCCAATAAATCTATTAAAGGATGTTTACTAGTTTACAAATATTAAAAATAGACTTTCTAATTTGGGAAAACATATATCTATGAATAGCAAAGTAGTTCCTTAGAGTTTTGTTGAAGTAGCATTATGCCATGACCACTTCCACCAAGATTGCTAAGAACATTTCTACCAAGACACTGGATGGCTTGATGGTGAACTCATAATAAATGAGCTAGAGATGGAGAGGAAAAAAGAATAAGAAGGCTAGATTGAGAAGAACAACATAAAAAAGAAGAAGCTAATAATAACAATAAAAATTGAGGCAGATACTTAAATAAATGAATCTATAGAAAAGTTCAATATAGCTCTAATCTCAAAAGCATTATTTAAAGTGTTTGGTATTAAAAAAAGATGAGCGAATCAAAGATCCAAGAAGAGAGCAAGAAGAAACGAGAAGATTATTTCCATGAAAATGGAAAAGAAGGACATTTCAAACTTATATGTCTTCTGGTGCAAGAAAAAATTGTAATATTGAATAAAGAGCAAAAAAGAGCTAGAAGTCAAAGAAATCTTTACAATCACCTTGAGGTAACTAGGTGGATAGTATTACCATTTAACAGAAAGAGAACAATCAATTGCTATCTTGTTAGATCACTAAAGAGGATGAAGAAGAACATAGTACATCATCAAGTGAAGAGAAAATAAGTTATTTTTGTTGTAGAATTTTCTCAACAATTACATTATGTTTGTAATAAATATGAAATACTATGTAAAAGATATAAGGAACTAGAAGATGAACATAGTAAATATTTTCATCTCTAAGACCATATTATAATTAGCCAAACGCATTTCTAACAAACACACATAAGGTTAGTATTGGATTACTAAAAATAATTAATGAGCATGCAACTTTAATTTTTCATTATGAAATAGGAAAATTATTATTGAGATATTTATGCTACAAATGCAAAAGGATTTCATGTGCAATATCATAATAGAAATGTCAACATTTTATGTGGTTATAAGAAAACAATTACATGACATTATTGCTTGTAACTTGGCCATATAACACGTGCTTGTAAGACTGGAGCAAATATTTATTTTAAATTTGCTACATATTTTTGTATAACAAAAATAAACATTCATCTGCACATAAATTTGCTGGACCAAAAGTTATTTTTTTTCCTAAATCTAGTAGAAAATTTTGGTGTTTAGGCATGTTTTTCATCCAAGGTTGGGGAAGACATGTAGTTCTTGGATAATAGGTAGTTGAGACACAACACTAGAGATATTAGTTTACTTAAACCAAGTAATGGCCAATAGTGGGATAAAATTACCAATTGGTGATAACTCAAACAAATTTATCAATACAATAAGTACCATTGGAAGCTCTACAATTTCCATTACAAAAGCTTTACTTGTTGAAGATATAAAATATAATTTGCATTGTATAAGTCAACTATGTAATAGCAATTTTAGAATTTCATTCGATACCATTGCAGACAAAATTAGCATACATAAAAATGAAATAGTTATTGCACCTCTATGAAATAATACTTATTTTCTTGATTTGAAATTGTACAATAGTTCTCCAATAAAATGTTTTGCTATATAAGGTAGTTACTATAATTTATTACATAAGAATCATATTATGTAGCACAAATAGCTTAAGAAAAATTACTATAACTTATTAAAACGCTTACGAAAATTTATTTTTGTTGATGGCCATATATCAGGGAGATGTATTCTAGGTATAGCAAGAAGATCTACTTTTAGAAAAAAATGGTATAACATCTAAAAGGCCATTTGAACTTTCGCACATGAATTTGATTAAACGTATACATGCCATGATCTTAGGTGGTAAGAAATATTGATTAATTGTTTGAGATGGCAATTTTAGGTATGCATGATTAATATTCTCAAGGAAAAGGAGTGAACATATAGAAAGTTTCGTACCCTGACAACTCAATTACAAAAAGGAGTTTTACCACAACTAAGCTTTCATTAGACGTAATAATAAAACGGATTTTTTGAAATAATATATTATTGAATATTATGATAGAAATGGAATTTTACAAATATTTTCTTTCTTAGTACTACATAAAGAATAATTGAAAGGAAAAGTAAAACTTTATAGGATTTAGCTAGAATATGCTAAATGAAATTAAAATAACACATTTCTTTTGGTTAGAATCTGTTCTTGTAGCTTATGTTTTAAAATAAAAAATATTTTCTTGGAAAATATTAAACATATCACCTTTTGAACTTGTAGTATACAACATTAAATTAAAAATTGCTCATTTTCCTTAATATTGTAGTAAATAACATAACTTAAATAATGGGAAGAGAGAATTATAAAAATTCAAAGTCAAATGAAGAAATTTTAATAGGTAATTTATTTAGTGATAGTTGTTATATGATTTAAAAATAAGTAACTAATCATGTAGAAGAATCTATACAAGTAAACTTTGATGAATTAATTTCAACTAAACAAGATCATGTGAACATAGATGATAAATATATAGGATTTGCAAAATTAAGTTTTCAATATTCAATTGAAATAGATTAGGAAAAGGAAGTAATATAAGAAAATGTAATCCTCAAAACATAAAAGTTTATGTTCAACAACTTAAAGTGTTTGATGTTTTTGATAATCTAGATCATGCATACAAAGTAAACAAAGTTTATATGAGCTTAGTCAAGTGTCTCTAAAATTGTATGATAGACTATACAGTATTTTGGTTTCATATGACTTTATAAAAGAAAAAATAGGTAACACATTTTTTATTAAAAAAGGGTGAAGAACAACTTATATGCTTAATATATCAGGATGACATGTATTTGGAGCTAGTATTGAGGACATATCTAAACATTTTTTACATTTAATAAAAAATTAATTTTGTAACATTTTAATGAGTGAGTTAACAGTGCTTTTACATTTACAAGTTAACTAAACTGGAAAGAAATTTTCATATCACAAACCAAATACAGCCTAGAATTATTAAAGAAAGAAGATTACTCAAATCTAAAACTAAAAAAACACCTATTAGCACTAATACCAATCTAGATAAAGGTGAAAAAGTAAAATTAATAGATATTAAAATGCTTGGATGTATAATAAGCTGATGGTTATATCTTACTATATGTATACTTGATATAATATTCTATTTGTATATGTGCTAGGATCTAAGCTTATCCTAAAGAATCTCATTTATTAACTATAAAACTAATATTTAAATTCAATTTGGAATGTGCCAAAAAAGACTATGGTATCTAAAAAATGATCAAAATTTGCAATAAAAATATTCTCCAATGTAGATTTTGCTAGAAGTAGAGCATGGAAAAAATCATAAGTGGAATATGTATTTTTAAGAAATTCATTAATTTGATTGAGTGGCAAGAAAAAAATCATTTTTCACAATCTATTAAATGGTCTATTTATATAGCTACATGTTGTTATGTAGCTTATGTTTTTCAATCAAACAACAATTGAGAGATTACAGAATTACACTAAAACAAATTTCTATTTATTATGATAACATAAGAACAATAAATAGAAATAAAAATGTACCTAATTATTAATTAACAAAAATAATAAACTTTATATAATATTTAATAATAGAACATATTGAACATAATCATGTTAAATTAGAATTTCTACCTACTGATGATCGATAAGCTATCGTTTTTAAAAAATGTATTAATTTGAATGATTTAAAAACTTATAGTTAATCTCTAATAATATTTCATACTTTTTAGATAAATAATTTAAATTTTTTTTAACAATTTCTTCTTTTTTAAGAATTTCAAATAAATTTGGTTGTTCAAATTTTAGATAGTTGATATTTGCAATAATGGAGAACCTAAAAAAAGGAGTAATGTGAGATCCTATGAAGATCATCTAGGTTGGATCAATAAAACATTAAGAGATTTACCTTAAAGTTAATTTTTCTTATTTCACTTTTTTAGTAGAATGTTAAGCTTGATTGAAGTGATTTATATAAGTAACAAAATTAATATTCTTTATCACAAAAAATATTATTCAAGTTAGACATCTTAGAAAACATACGGTTCCAAACGTTTGATCATACTAAAATTCATCTTACCAAGGTCACATCTTTAAAATTTGCATCCAATGAGTAGTTATAAAATGTAAATTTTAAATAATAGCTTAGTTTTGTTAGAAGTAGGCACAAACTTTGATAAACAACTAAAAATTCAAGTCGATTATGGTAGTATTGAGTTCACGCAGGACTCCTAAATATATGTTGCATAGTAAAGGGTTAGGGATTCACTCCTAAACTTGTTATGCACTTATTAACAATTAAGCCCATGATCTGCCAAACAAAATAGTGGGCAAAAATTCCTAAATGTGCTACAGATTATTTATATGTATTTAAGACATTATATATAGCTATCTCTCACACAAATAGTTAATTTGTGATAAAAATTCAAATTTCAGTTATTAATTTCACTTATTAAATGTAGATGTGAATTTGGAAAATGAGATTTGGTGCTCAGACAAAATAGTAAAAAATTCCTACTTCTTTCTAAATCACGATAGTTCAATTATAGTCATTCTTTCATGAGAATTTTGTTATTGAATAGTCAAAAATTCTACTACCATTTTAAACCACATAGATTCAAGTACAATAATTTTACAAAGCAATTTTTGTGATCAAATGGTCATAAATTCCTTAACCCTTTTAAATAGAACAAACTGAACTATATTCATTTAATCACGCAATTTTTCTAAAGTAATGATCATGATTAAGTTGTAACACCTTAATGAATTGTGTGACTCTTATTTACCTTGATCAAATCTGAAATGAAGTCCACAGTTAGATGCATGTTTCCTCTTCAAAAAAAAACCTCTTCAAAAAAAAAATCTGAAATGAAGGACCTTGAGGACATCTAATGAGTTTTAGTGGATGTTTTCTAAACACCATTTAGGTAGCTAACAATTTATTTTTCTCAATGGTCATTTTTGAATTATTTTTATTGAAATCATGGCATTCTAGAAATAATAACAAATTGGTATGCTTATAAAATTTGTTATAGTTATTTTAACATGCCTATAAATAGTAGATTTTGTAACATAAAAGATTAATGAAATGTTATGGAAAAATTTAAGCTACAAAAATAAGGCTTGGCATGCTTTCTATTGTTTCCATTTGCTTTGACATTCAATCCTTTAGATCCAACTCCCATTTTCAATTTAATTAACCAAGATTTTATTCTTTTATTTCCTACATGATTCAAGTTAAAGGATAATACACCTGTGCCTTGTTAAATATTTCATCAAGCATAAGATTATTGTATGCATCAAATTTTGATTTATGACATTACAAGTTTTCCTTCTCTACTAATTTTATTTCATTATAACTTTTTGTAACCTATTTGTTTTAATTTTTTCCTATGAGGGTTTCGCCTACCTAACTTTTATGAAATGCTTATATTGAATAGTTATGTTTTTGGCATTTTTTTGGTCATGATGTAGGTCTCCATTTGAGTAGAACTATAAAAAAGCATCTTTGTACTTTATTATTGTTTGCACATTTTTTATTTCATAAATCTAACCTTAAATTTTAAAAAATTATTGTGCAATGAAATAAAATTTAAGTTATATATAAAATCGTTTACATATATTTGCTCAAGCTTTTTAGATATTAAATAATAAGTATTTTAAAATACATTTTAAAAAATATTTTTAGAAGTTATAATTTTTGTTCTTAGTAATTGACCTTTTCTTACTAGACCACACATCATGTATATTATCATAGATCACATTTGAACAAAACATAAAAAAGTTACAATAGACTGGTAAATAACAATATCAAAATTAATGTGATATAACACTTGATAAAGTAATCATGCATTTAGGAACATGAAGTTAGCCATATTTGATTATGTTTCCTAGAATCTTAACCAAGTACATAGTTATATATATCGATCATACTATTATAAAAATCAAAGTCATACTCTTCTTATTTGCACTACGCTTAATTTCGTATTTTATTTAGTTAGATTATGCTTGTAAGATACCTATATTGTTCCTATTGGATTGTGCATTATTACTTAGTTACCTCCATTAAGCTAAATCATTTTACTCTCTTACATTTCTCTAACGAAAATTTTGGGTGCCTTGTGCTTAAATTTATTTTGGTTTTAAGATATTTTTAATTAAGCTTCGTGCATGGTTTCTTTGTCCCATTATTGGGATAATGCATTTCTAATTATATTGGACTTTTACCAAGTTGTAGGGAGTTTGCATAAACATTTGTAGATTACTTATGACGAATGATGTAGGTTTGTTTTTTGTTTTGTAGAGCGCTTTTGCCCCATAATTGTAGACTCTTGTTTGCTAACATGTACAACCATTTCGACTAGGCTAGTTATCAATCTATTAGATTTTACAAATGATTTTTAGTTTTGCCTAGCACTTTTGTTGTGAGGCAATGTAAAGCTAAGTTGATTGATAGATTCGATATTCATTTCCTAATATTTCATTATTGTACTCCCAATTACTGGTTTTCAAAGTTAATAATTATTTTTGATTTACACTTTTTTTAGAACCCATTAAGAAAGAGGAAGCATTCCATTATAGTGCATTTGAGATTTTTTAAGTTTATAATTTTTCACAATTCACTCCTTTTTTGTAAAACTATCCTTTAATAAAAGACAAGATTTTTAATATTGAAAAAGAATTTTTTGATAATGACTTCATTGTGTTTATTGTGCAAATCCTTAGTTGTTACTATTGCTATCATATTGTATTGTCTTCTATTAGTTGAAGAAATTTTTACTAAATAAATAGAGGGTTAAAAATTAGAAATGACAAATATTTATGACATTAAGTTTGTATACCCTTGAATATTTTTTTATCTATACTAAATTATCATAATTTTTATGTCATACATTTGAATATAAATAAGACATTGACTGGGTAGGTGATTGGACAGGTGGCAAAGATTTAAAATTTTGGAACAAGTAATGCTAGCAACCCCTTATTCTTATATTTTATTTGTATGCTCTACATCAACTCCATTATTTTCATTATAGTATTTTAGGATGTATACCATATGGTGTAAGGATAATGAACCTTAGTGAACATACTTTGGGGAAGGCAAAGGATTCATCAAGGGTTATAGTCAAAGTATTAACAAGTTCTAAAGGCGAGATTAAGGTCATCTTTATTGAGGATGAAATTGTTAAAATTGTAGCTTTATCAACATACACTATTTAAGAAATTTTCTTGTGGATTTCTATTATCGAAATAATCTACTAAACTTTTGGTAAGAGGTTTTTGGTAAGGCTTTCTCAATTGGTTATCTTGATAGCCAACAAATTCTCATCACATTTTCTAAGGAGTTGAGCTAATTACATTGCTTGTAACTTAAGGCATGGAGCATTGTTGACTTTTAAATTAGAGTCTTCAAGTAGAATAGAGCCTTCCATCTTAACCTAGAGCACTCTTTGACTCTAGTATGTACCTCTTTTAAATGGTTACTAATTGACCTCTTGAACATTGTAGCAATCTATTTAATAAATTCTTTCATAAAAACTTCATTAAATGCCAAAGAAATGATGTTGAACTTGATGTGGCTGAGTGTTGGTTAGGTTCTAATAGAGGTGGATTTTGTTAAATATGTTCCCATTAGAATAAGAATCATCAAGAATGGTGGAGTTTTTAATTCCTTCTCTGAAATGGTGCAATATGATAAGATGCTTACATATTATTAAGGCTACAATGAAAAGGGGTATAATCTTTAAAAATGAAAGCGAAATAGTAGAGTTACTAATTAGAGTAATTAATAGTTGGAAAAAAATCACTTCACGTCAAAATTATGTATGAAGAAAGGATTGTGAAAAATAATGTATATGATGATGTAATAGAAATTCAAATGTAAGAATAAAAAAACAAAAGGAGAGATTGGTATGATTTAGAGATCAACTCTAACAAAATTTCAAAATAATGCCCAAGAAAAAGCCATGGAGTTCTAAAACAAATCTAATACTAAATATTCTATTGTCCTTGAATAAAATAAAAGAGTCTCGGTACTTCCAATATCATAGCATTAATTTTTTATGTATTGTGTCAAACTAATTTTATTTTGTCCATCTCAAGGGTCCCATAGTGTTTGAATACTTATCCCAAATGAAAAAGATGAAAAGTTTAAAGATTGTCAAACAAAGAGTGCAATAGGTGACCATGTTTTAATCCATGTTTACTTATTGGGTGCAACTACTAAGGTGGTGTATTGGTATCAAAAGGAAAGAATTAAATAGCTCACAAATAAGGATAAAAATACTAAATTTTCCATGTTATTGTAGAGCAAAAAAGAACATGATTGTATATTAATTATATTAAAGATATTTCGACACTATTCTTTTAGTAGGAAGAAAAAGTTCAAGAGACAACTATTCACCATTTTAAAAAAATTAATAATTGTTATTGACTATTTGGCCATTGAAAATCCTCTTAATTGCATCCCTATAAAATTATTGAGTAATGCAATATGGAGTTAATGAAAGATATTATAATTGGAGAGATAAAATAGATTGTGTTTTAAATGGACCAACATAACAGCCGCACATGGATGGTCTTAATAGACAATGTTTCATTAAATGTTAGGATATCATTGCTACAGATGTACAACTTGTAGTGAAGTTTTTGTTATGAGACTCACCCATCCTTAATGCAATCACAAGTGCCAACTTTGTGTTGAATATAAAAACAATCAAAATCTACAATCCATTAATCATCACATCCAATTTAGATGTGTAATTTCACCAAAAAAAAGTGTTTGTCAAACTACTCAATGATAGGTTTTTTCACTTGCTTTGTAAAATAAATTCTCTTGAGTAAGTAGGTTCTGGGAAAAGGAGGAGAGATAATTAGTAATATCTACTAGCTCGATAATGAATTAAACCTTTCAACATGAAAGTGAAATAGAAGAACTACATGATAAAGTGTATCTGAAGTGTGGATTTCACTCTATTGCCTGGGATTTCATAACTAGATTTCAGCAACATGCAAATTTGCTAAAAATTGATGAATGTGATTCGTAATGTTCTTAGTAGTTCCTAAATGTCTATCATCATGGCTGAATGTTTATTTTAATGCATCAAGTAGGCTTAGGTAATGGAATGCACATTCTCTCATTGCTATTAAATTACAAAATGAAGTTTTTTAAAATGCTCTAATTAAGCTTCAAGGGAAGTAAGGTCCCCACAGTCTAATGTATTATTTTTCATTATTCTTTATATATCATATAATAACTAGTAGCTTAACAAATTAGTTTCAAAAGTGCATTATTAAATGTCGTGCAGTAAAAACATACACTAAGTCGTCCAAATGTTATATTTAGGCTTGCTAATCTTAGTTGTTTAACTTTTTTTGCATAATTACTAAACTTTTATCACCAAAATAAAGAAAATACCTCTGATCATCTACAAGAGACAATCTCTTCCACTTGGTTAGCTTATTATTTTTCAACATTAATCTATAGCTAGCAATTCAACTATGTGCAAGCCATTATGCCTGGGCTTTCTCATGCAAACCTTAAAAATACGCACTAAGAACACATAATAAGATGCATCTATTTCTAGCTAATGTACAACTTGTTCCTCAAGAAGAATATGCAACAAGTTTTGTTTGATTTCTATGACTTGCAATATTGTTAAGGATATTAACGAACACTAAACCAATTAGTGGTTCCTCCAGCTTAGTGCAAGTTATTCTAGAATTTAGAAGTTATTGTTGCATCATTATTAAAAAATAAGTTTTGATAGTCCATATTATCATACAATTTACTAGACATACAACTCAAATATATTGCAATCTAAATTAGTACTTGTAATAGTAAGAAAGTGAGGTAATTTAGTTAATCATTCATTATTATTGATATATGTTCTCACTCTTAGTTGAAATCCATATGGTTCCCATCAAACTTCCAACTTAATTTTGCAAGATTCTAATGTAAATTTGTGAACCTATGATGTTTTACTTTCACTATCTTGCATATTAAGTAGTTCAAAATATATTGAGTTACATCCTTCTTTAGGCCACTCGATAAAAATAAGGTTTTGAGTTTACTAAACAAGTTGGTCTCTCATGGATGAATAGATAATTTGTTGTCATGAGCTTCCCTCAATAGCCACTCTTTAAACTTCTATTATGGAACACACCACCAATCAAGAAAGGCTAACATATGACCCCTTAAGATAAAGTGGACTCAATATGTTGCAACAAAGAAATCCCAACCTGAAGCTTAGTGTCCCATCAATAAAGTATTCTTAGTCCATTGAACTAATTAACATGGATGCAAAGTGCACTAAGTTAAGAAACAAAGGTGTTCACAATAAACTAAGTTTAAACACTACTAATATTCATTGTGACCTCTCCCTATGATCCCTCAATAGGCTAACACTTGATAGTTGTGCTCCTAATCAAGGCATTAACCACTTACTTTGTGATGCCCTTGCGATACTAGATGTTAAGAACATTACCCTTAGTGAGCCCTGATAATCATCACTACCTGAAGTTAAGCTCACTTTGAGAGAAGAAATATTTTAGGCTTCTGTGATTAGTTAAATGCTTATCCTACACCATATACAAGTAGTTTGATAATAACATGAGAGAAAACATCACTTCTAAAAACTCCAAATCCAACATCAAGTATTCACACTCAAGTTCATGCTAGTGTCTAAATGCATATGTTGCCACTCAATAACACTACATAAGAACTACTCTGAAAGAAGTGGGTGATACCTCAATGGAACCTTTGTTGGACCTCTAATAGAATTAAGATTGGAGCTAAACTCAACCAATCCATTTTTTTACAAAAAAACATTTCTCACACTAATTTGCCCAAGAGAAAACCACACCTTTCTCCATCAACTTAGCAAGAAGTGTTATAGTCCTAGAGAATTTCACAAACAAATTTGGTAATAATCCAGAAACTCTTAGAACTATGCATATGTAAAACTAATATTTGTCTCTCCCACACAATGATAATTTAAATCTTGGTGAGCTATAATTGAGTCTTCAGCATTGCCAAAGTGATTAAGGAATAGATCTTGATCTAAGCAAATGTAGTACTTAAGAAAGTTTTTATAATTTTGTCTCCTAAAATTCAACAAAATTAATTAGTAAACACATAGATAAAACTATCCAAGAATGATTAGAAGTTGTTAATCATAAGATCCATAAATGCAATAATATCCAAAGGGCAATATAGTATACTAAAAATGATTGTTCTAAATTTTTACCGTAATCTATGTTACATCTTCCTATAAAATTTTGTTGTCCTAACATCATGATGGAGAATCTATTTTAAGGGCATCCTTAAAACTAAAAAGTTCATCCAACAAATGAACAATTCATGATAAGGGTTATTAGTTCTTGCTTATTATTTTATAAAGTACCTAGTGATCCATTGGAAAAAGGGCTTTGGAGAAAAACTATAAATAATCATACCTATGTTTATAAAATCTTATAATTGAATATTTAGCTCTAAAAATTCCGCATGTCTTACATGTTAAAGTGCTTTGGAAATAAAGTTAGCTCTTAGTTCTAGGAAAATAAAAAACTGAACTAAATGTTCCAGCAATAAACCTGTCAACCATCTAGCAAAACATTTGCATAGTCTTATACAGTTATCTTCTCCAAAAAGGTTAAGGTCTCCAATTATATGTCATTTAAAGTTGTTAACCATTCTGAAAACCACTATGAAAAAATATAAGGCCAAAATAGCTAAAATCATAGTTATTTATTAGTGGGCTCTAAAGTACATTACATCAATAGAGCTCAAAAAAAATTTGTGACCTTCTTTTTAGAAAATTAAATCACCATCCTCTACTAGGTTGTCTAATTCATGCATACAATAACCTTGACCTCAAAGTCCTACCCTGATTGATCATATCTCCTGAAATTCTAAAACTAACTATAATTGAAAATTAAAAAGTCATTTCACCATCATTGGCAATTTAACCAAGCATTTATCATCTATAATACTACCCAAAGAAAGCTAAAAAAATATAAAATGTGAAGCTTTAGTGCCAAAAAGGATTAAAAATTAGCATTGCATTAAATCATACAGTTGATAACTTTTAAAGGCTTTGTAGCTTACTATTGAGTATGAGCATAGATTTCTCATTACCCTCCATAAATATATCTTACCCATCCAATGATCTAAATCGTCTTCTACACTTCAAGATAAGAGGACATCCTGTGATTGGGCATCAACCCATCAAAGTGAATGCTCACGATAAAGAACATCCATGCTCATTATCACATCCATTACACCATTGAACCTAATCCCTAGACTTTTATATGTACTACTCTCTAATTGGCTAAGAAAAAATGAATGCATATTAATCATGATGATTAAAACTAGTCTACCACCATTAGCAATAAACATTTCCAACCTTCTCATTCATTGATGAGGTAAGATTTTTCCTTTTTTTCCCTTCCTCTTTGAGAGCATGTACATGGTGTTACATCTACTCAACTAACTTAGTGGGCTCCACTAAGCATCAATATTAAGTAAATTAATAAGCAATAGTTTCTTCACTAAGTCCTTTCATTAAAAACACTCATTGAGTATCATTAAAAGGTACAACCATTAATGAGTATCAAATTGGATTTGAAAATCTATAGGCATAGTCTTTAACAATTGTCAACTTTTGATAAGATGAGTAAGCTAACTCATAATATAAGCATTAGTTATCTTAGGTACAAAGTACTCTCCAAATAAAATCACAAACTTGATCCATGGAACCTCATTATTTTGGTATCCTACAACATAATTTGTGGCTAACCTTATCCCCTTATAGTAGCCTCTCAATATTGAACAAACTCTACAAAGGAAGCTTAGCCAATAGCTAGGCATCACATGGTATTAAATAGATTCTTAACATCGACTGAATCATATACCACAACTAGTTTTGTTGTGGCATCAAAGGCCTATGGATTTAAATGAATGAAAGTCTACAAAATTAGCTCCACTTAAGCCTCAATTTCCATTTGAGGTGTGAAAACCCAAAGATGTAAAACTATCTTAGGCTCTCTTTGAACATGATCATCACACATTAAGCCCTTTTTGCTACTCTTTGTGTCCTGACCATCTCTACCATAGATATACAATAGCATTATTCAAAAGGCAATGATGATAAAATCCTTTAATATTACAACCAACCGATGCTATGTAGACACTTACATTCCTCACAACATGTGCCCCATAAATTTCATAGGTTATTCCTATTGGATAAAAAAATTTCTACAAGTTCAAAGAAAATAGCAAATTTGTAACTCCTATTGAATAAAAGAAATAAGAAAATGGTAAGTTGAAAGAACATGTTTATGATGGGAGTTAGACTTACTCTTTTGAAGATAGGTCTTTGCTTAATACATATTTTCTTTATTGTGATAGTCAATTCCCCTCATAACAAACTAAGTAGAGTTAACAAAATCATTAATGGCTTCCTTTGAAATGACTCCAAGAATATACATGAGTTTCATTAGACTAATTAGGAAAATGTTGGCCATCCAAGAAAAGAAAATTAATTGGTGCCAAATAAGTATGAAGTGGTAATGTTTACATTCTCAAAATGGCACAATTAGAAATTGATTTCAAATAAATAATTATGGTTAAGCTACATGACAGCAAATATTATGACATTAAGAATTCACTTTAACATTTATGATTATAAGAAACACATGAAAAGAAAAAAAAGATAGTCTTAAATCATACTAAATTCTCTAATCTAAAAGAAAATAGCTTATGAAGACTCATAGTTGATGGAAACTTCAACGTTTCATCAGGTTGGAAGTAATCAAAAGCACATGCCTAATTATGAAATCAACATTGAATATCTATAATACGAAATATCTTTTCAATATCTCAATTTTGTTTTCAAGAATATTAAAAACATAGCAACCTTTTTTGAGTATTTAAAGAAACTCAACTTTTAGATGACTTTTTATAAGAGCTAAAAATTCTCACATGAAGATCATTAGACCATGACTTTGTGAGCTACAAAAAAGCAAGTAAATCATGGATTCTTTTTTCTAGTAGTTTGTGAAATAAATTGAGTATGTGCGAATCCCACAAAGAGAGTTGAATTGTGAGTTCTATAATATTTTTATTATTTTTGGATTATTATTTTTCAACAAATGTTTTATATAAATAATCATATGTTTGTATATAGCCTTGACTATGTATGTATGTATATATATATATATATATATATATATATATATGTGTGTGTGTGTGTATATGTATGTATGTATTCTACTTTTTATGATTAAGAAAGTTTAAAAAAAATTAAATGGTATACCAAAATTTTTAGGTGGCTTAGTTAAAGTTATAAGCAATATTAGGTTAAGACAACACCACTGTTAAGAAAATTACAACATGAGATTTTTCCTTATGGTTCTTCTCTATTGTACTTAAGGTTTTTGTTTATGGTCCACCTTCAGTATACTGTCATTTGTGCATTCAAGTTTAACATAGACTTTTTGAGCCCAACAACAACTTGGTTTTTAATTAGATCAATATGAACTTCTGCTTTCACAAATGTTGGGCTACCCAACCTTTTAAAAAAGGAAATATAGCAAGAAAATAAATTTTCAATAAAAGAATACAATGTTTTCTATACTTGTTGATGAATATATGAAGGAATAAAGTTAGCAAAACCATGAAGGGAAGAAAGAAAATGAAAGTTTCATAGTGTTAGGCTTAGCTAAAAGAATTTCACTTTTTGAGAAGTTCTTTGTCGTAGTGTAGTGCAAGGAGATTTTGCTATAGTAGAATATCATGCAACCTTTCTTTAACTTGTTAAAATGATGTTTACATTCATTAGCTATTTCATCTATAATGATTGGGTTTTTATAGGAATATTTTGATCCTGGCTATTAGAAAGTCAGGAAACACTCTTTCATAAGTTGCTAACAAACATGTTGAAAAGCACCTCAAACTAGGTTCAAAAATTTCTTCCAAAACAACTATGTAATGGCCCAAATAACAACAATGGAAATAGTCATTAAGTAGTATCAACCAAGATGATTCGATCTAATTTGAGAGGATTTGAACCATTAGATCAAACCCCATAAAATTAGATAAGATGTGGATAATTTTATCTAAGTGGATTAAATATGATTGATCTGATTATGCAGAACGATAATTTGGTCGTTCAAATGATCAATGGTAATGGAAAAAAATTCTTAGTTAGTAGATTCGAAAATGGAGAGACTTTGGTTATCCAATTCAAGGATTAATTATTTGAAAAGGAGGAATCGCTCAAGGTCATCCAATTTAATTAGATATGATGTTGGTCATCCAATATCGTGCCATGATCGAGTACCTAAGTGGATGAAATATCCACCATCTTATAGACAATTAGATGGAGGGAAATATGATAAAGACACTATTGGGATGAGTCGGTATTAGAATGGGAAAAACCTGAAGTCCCACATTATAGGATTGCAAATGTTTTTGCTCTTTATATTATCTATTGTGGTCTTATAGTGTGAGTTTAAACTTGGCCACTCACATTCATATAAGATTATAGGTTATATCTTTTGCCGATGCCTTCATATGAAACACTTGATACGAATATTTCTTGATTCAAAGCTTCCTTTGTCTTACTTGAACTTGGTTCAAGACCACATTGTGATTAAGTTTTATTTCAACCCTACTTGGTTCTAACTAGTCTCCAAACCCAAGGTTTTCCCATGCTCCCATGGGCTTGATTGGCCCTAGAGCTTTCCACTTGTAGTGTGGCTTAGAATATAATTTTTCTTTTTTAATTATAAAAAATTAATAGTTTTATTTTTATTTCATTTAACCAAAATTTAGTAATAGATTGACCACAAAATTTGGGAAAAATGCATAATGTTGGTTTAACCAAAGATAGAATTAAGTGATTAACAAATAGAATCCTAGATATTTCCTAAATCAAGTAAAAGATTAAACTCTTTGATGCATAAGTAGGATTTAAATTAAGAAATGTCCCTTATGATTAATAATCAATAAGTTAACACACTATTCAAAACAAAGAGAAAACCTTTTTAAAGTATTTTTGAATGTCTTCAATGATGTTGAAAAATCGAAGCTGCTTTGAGGATCATAATTGATCACCTTCAAAAGTGCATAGCTTGATCTTCACAACTAAGCCTAGTTCACTCTAAATAAGCTCAATAGAATAAAATGCTAAATATTTATGACTTAGCATATTAAACACATGGGTGACCCAACAATCTCGTCTTTTTATGAGGGCCAATGATAATTTTTTAAAATATGATAATAAATAAAAACATATATTTAAGAAATATTTTTGTAAAAACATTTTGGTTATAATAGTTAGACAATCAATGAAATAATGTTTCATAAAATGTTCCTAAAGTAGCTTAAAAGCCCTTCCAAATCCATTAAAAATATTTTTCTTAAACGGCTATAGAATGGCCTAAATAATGGCTACAAATGTAATCTTTAGGTAGAATAAACTATGACCATTGGATCTAATCAGAGAGGATGTAGAACATTAAGTCAAACACCATAAAAATAGACAAGTTATATAAGATTAGGTCAAGAAATTTATATCTGGGCTGCCTAATCTCATCAAATGAGATTTGGATCATTTGAATCAACAATGATAAAGACAACAAATTATCCTTGGTGCAGGACTAAAAAATGAAGAGAGTTGGATCATCCAATCAAAGGATAGTTTATTTGAAGAAGTAAAATAACTTAATGTTCTCTGATTAAGTCAAACATGATATTGGTCATCTAATGTTGGGCCATGATCAAGAACCAATAGAAATGACATCTCTATCAATAGATCAATGATCAAATGGTGAAAACTAGTATGCAAGCATTGTTGGTATAGGTTGACAATAGAATGGCAAAAGTCTTTAGTCCATAATTTTAGGATTGTAATGGATTTTTCTCTTTATACTATCATTCACACACTTATAATTTTAGTTAATACATAGGACTGGCTCCCACCTTGTGCACTTGCAATTTTATCACCTAGTCCACTTGAATTCTTATGGCATAAGAATCTATTGTTTAGGTGGTACCCTAGTTATGATACACTTGATGTGAACCTTGCCTTATTTGATGTTTTCTCTGCCTCACCCCAACTAGGTTTAACAATGCACCATGAGCAAGTTATGTTTGCACATTACTTAGTTCTAGCATATCCTCACACAAGAGGTTTCTTTGGCCATCTCAAGCATATTTAACCTCAGAGCTTTGTAGTTGGGGTGCGGCTTAGAATGATTTTTTTCTTTTTTATTTACAAAAATTTAACAATATTATTTTTTTAATGCAACCAAAGTTTAACAATAGGTTTGCCATGAAATTTTCCAAAGATGTATATGAATGGTTTAACCAAAGAAATGATTTAGTGATTAAAAAATTGAATCACAAAAGTTTCCTAAATAAAGAAAAAACTAAACACTTTGGATGCTTAAATAGAATTTTAATGGAGAGATGTGCATTACGATTAATAACAAATGAGATAACATTCTATTTCATAACAAATAAGAAATTTTATTAAAATTGATAAGTATATCTTTAATACTCGATACTTGTTGAACAGTATATGGTGTTTTAAAGTTCACTAATTCATGATCTTCAAAAGCACATGGCTTGATCTTTACAACTAAACCCATTTCACACTAAAAAATCCCATTACAAAAAACTACTAAATATTTTTTGCCTAGCTCATTAAACATAAGGGTGACCTAATAATTGGCAAATTCATTAAATTAAGACAACTTGAATAGTTAATTTAATGGAATTGTTGGAAGCAAAGAAATAACCATCGAAGTAGGGGAGAATCATTGCCAACCTTTTAACAATTAATTGCTAAAACATATTGTAGACATGAAAACAAAGAATCCAAGATGAAGTTCATTAGCTAGTAAATAACATCATTAATAATGTCACCACTGATGGCTATAACATCTATAACTACTTTCAGTCATGCAAATGTCCTTGGAAGTTCTTCAAATGGGCAACTTAGTTTAGTCCCCCATTTTTTCTTTTGAGGTATAAAAGTTGCGAATTTTTCAAATGGATCCATAATAAATACCAAATACATTAGCTAAACATTTATGACTTCATGAATGTCAACAACGGACTAACTAGATATCATCGAATTATTCATAATCTTAAGCGAAAGTTGTTGAAGGCTTCTCTTAAGTAGCAAATCATTACTATGACAAAAAGTTATGAGACTACTTCTTTGTATCAAAACATAATAAGAAAAAATTGATAATCTTATGATTGAAATAGATGGTTAAGAACTCATTTAAATGTTGCATGGTAAGATGAACCTCGAAGCTATCAAACATAGTTCAACAAATGAATCTTGTGGTATGTAAGGTAATAGTTTGCTTACATTCTAAAAAAGGGAAATGAAGTGGTGAATACCACAATAAATCTATAATGTGATCTTCAAAAGTATGTACCTGAAACTTACAAAATATTTCGAAATTATGGAGAGCACTAGCCAATCTGGATGATGTCCAATTGCCATGCTATCAAATTTCATACACATTTTGAGTCATCATCCAAGAGGACAAGTTTAGATACCATAAAAATAATTTATTGATTTTATTTATGTATGAATCCTTCATGTAATGAGAAAATTTATGAAGCAACCACTAGTCGTAATTTCTAAACTTCATACCATGACATTTTAGAACACCTTGGCATTAGCAAATTGCACTTCAAATGGGTGATAGAACAATAATCATACCACTTCTATAAGCTTTCTTAATTGTGCTCCAAGAATATTATTATAATCAATAAATTACAAGTAGTATAGCTACAACCAAAATAAATTAACGAATTAGACAAGTCCATCCAATAATAGTTAGCATTATTCTAATAAATGCCTCAACGTTATAACTACTAAATTCATAGCAAATGCATCAAATAGATACTAATCATCATCAGTCATACTATCCATCATTGAATATCATTATATGAAGATGATGCTTTATTACTTCTAAAATGTTTACCCAATTGCATTGGAATAATACATCCTCCAATAATTACAATGGCATGTGAACAACCTGCAATACTTATCATATTCTATATTAAACTAGAATATTGGCAACAAGAAAATACTTTTCCATCACTTTGAGATGATGCATTAACCTCTTTTAATTGGACAAAATTCATGTGCCACAACATAGAAAAGTTGATATCATTGCATCAAACACCATCATCTACTCAGCTCTAACATAAGATGAATTGCTTAATGGAGGTCACGAAGCCAATGAGAAATATTAAAGAAACATGTTCTATAAGGTAAACTTAACTGGGTAATTCCTCATCATATTATGCACTGTAGAACTTGTAATATTATTCTTTCAAATTATAATTTAGGTTCTTTAAAAAAAATAGCTTACTTTTCCCACCTTAAAAAATGCCTCACTACAGATGTCTTAATATTTTTTTAATTTGATTTATGAGCTCCTTAATCCCTATGATGTCATGACCTCATTTTGTACTTAATTAAGATGACTAGTGTCCCACCATCAGTCTAGAATTCCATTCGTAAATGTTAATCTTAGCCTAAACATTTGCACTTCTCTATCGTAATCGGAATCTATGATTAGGTAATGAAGCACTCCACAAATTAAGAGACAAATCACATGAGGCAACACTTTCATGGTCCTCAAGTGTCCTCAATAAGCATGCAAAACTCCTCTACTATATGCTCTGATAGATCCATGGCCCCTTGGGATATCCTGATCAAGAAATTGGTACTAAGTTGAATAATAAGTAAATGACCAACTAATTTAGCACCCAATACATTTGGGAGGCCAATGAAACAAAATGGTTTGTCTCCTTTTTGTTCGCAGTCCTAATAAGAAATTGACTAGCCAATATGACGGACTACATGATCATGAAATTAGGCACCCTAAATTTAGGGAGTTTAATTTTTGGAAATGATAAAACATTGATCCAAATGTCTTAAAATAATAACTCCTTAGCTTCTTCTAATTCTTAGGATTTGAAAACTTTTTGTTTATTAAATCATAGTCTAATGCACTAATCCTCATGGTCATGCAAATTGCTTGTTAAGATTCTATTTTTTTATTGTTTATATAGATCTTAATGGATGGTTACTAAATACACCAATCGATCAAAATTACATTAGGCATAGATAGCTCTAAATGCATTATAACAAGGAATTTGAGATTCCTGTGAGTTACGTATTAAACACTAATTTGTGTGCCTAAAGTGATGATAGGTTTTCCTTACAAAAATGCTAATGTGTTTTGGGATATCTAGGTTACACATATTTAACACATATGACTAGCCCTTACCATTATCCTATATTTGGCAACTCACTAGGACCTATTTGAATGTTAGGGCTAATACTTGAAAGATTTTAGTCAATTCAATTTACTTTGCTTTAACCCTTACTTATGAATCTTGGTTATAGCAATTCCTTTCCAAACAAGGGTTAATAAATGCTTCTTTAATGACTCCCCATGCTTTCTAAGCTAACCTGGGCAAACCACAACCTATAAAAGATAATCATAAGGTTCATTGTACATGTTCAAAGGTTTTGTGTTTTAATTGATAGGTCTTCTTTTTCTCTTCAAGCTTATGGTCTTCTACTTTTCATCCTTGATCATGGCTAACATTGTCTTCCATAGTTCCCCATGGTTGGGGATGCTAATTGATCTCACTTATAACTAAAGTTTCTCCATGCTTTTTTATTTCTATTCAAGCACATCCCATAAGAAAGGCTACAATATATATCCCTAATAAGCTTGAGTACTATAACTTTCTTAATATAAGGTCCTACAAGGGGTCATCGCTATGTTAGGGATCATTTAAATTGACTTGCTAATTGTCAAGCCTCAATAGGGATTTGAATTTGAAGTCACCATTCTCTAAACATTACCTTAATTTTCTAAAATTTAAGGAATTCATGCTAGTTAAGATTTTGGCTCTTGGATTGAATAGATTAAAAGAATAGAAGGAGAAACCTTGCTTAGGGAAAACTAAATTCTAACCCTTCCATATCAAACAATGATAGCAACCTTAGTAAAATATTTTAAGAAGAACTTAAATAACCAAGAGTAGAAGGAACACAACTTGAGTCTACCCAAAGAAATATTTGAGTCCACTAACATTAACAGTATAATAAGTCAAAATATTCTAAATAAGAGATCTTCAAGTATTTTAATTATTAAGTCACACTTGTATTTGATTTTTCAACCCATAAATATTAAACATTTTTTGTAGAAATGGTTTAGTTATAAAGAACAAGCATGTACTTCTGAAGATAGTGAATGAGTGGTCTTCAAAATAGCTTGAAGTGTTCTATAAACTTCAAATAAAGAAGGTATTTCAAAGAATATCAAATTTATTTTATTTTTGTTTTGAAATAAAATATCAACTTATTGATTATTAATTTTAAGGCACATCACATCATCTAAGTCCTTTGAAATCTCACTTAATAATCCAAAATGTGCAAACCTTCTCGTGATTCAGGAAACATATAAAATTCCATTTCTTTATTATTTATTCCTTTCCTTGGTTAAATCTTAGTCATTGATCTTTGCCAAAGTCTATGCTAGGTCAATTGTTATAGTTTGGTTAAGTTATGAAACAAAAAAGTTAATAATCTAAGTCATTGACCTAGCATATTGGTTAAATCTTAGTCATTGACCTAGCATATTGGTTAAATCTTAGTCATTCCTTTCCTTGGGTAGATACAAGGCATGACTACGCCTAGGAAGCTTCATATTAGGTGATTAACCTGAACCAAGATGGGTTGAGCCTGCTCTTAATTAGAGTGTAGTCTCAAACTGGATGGGTAAGGTAGAAAAAGGATAGTGCTAGTCTAAACTCGAATAAAGCATGTGAATTGGTCATTAGTCAAGCCCATAATCATATTAAATCTACATGTGTATGAGTAGCCTAGGTGATGAAATCCCATATGTACATGAGGGGAGTTAGCTGCATCTTGCAACTCGAAATGTGACTTCATAAAAAGAAAAATGAAAAACAAAACCTTTTCATATTATGCCATGTGGGACTAATCCTTTTTACCACATTCAGCATCATAACATTTGATTTGTTATTTCTCATAACCTAATCATCAATCATATGATGGAAACTTCACCCACCAATATGTGCTCGCTCATGACAATTATTTGGATGATCAATATATCATTAGTTTTAATCAAAAAAATCTTGATTGACTTTGCTTTTTTCATATGATCTATCCTTTATTTGATGGTTCTGACCTCTCTAATTTGAATCATACAACCTACTCCTAATCTATCTATACCATTGATGAAACAAACAATCTAGATCTACTCTAACATGAACAGATAGAGAAGGCCTAATCCATTTTAATAGAATTTACAAATTTGTTAGATCTACTACAATCTATTATTGATGCAAGTTTTGTTGTCAAAATGTGTGTTATACATTCAATGGTTTCATATTGTTACCATTGAAAAAATGCACTTACTTTTAGAAAATTATAAACTTAAAGAATAATTATAAAAAAATACAAGAAATGGTAATTGAAAAGAAAATGAAAAAAAAAGATTTAACATCAGCATGATAAAATATTCAAAATATCAAAATTATTTATAAAGTAAATTAATCAAAAGATTTCTTAATAAGTAATGCTAGGATGTTTTATCTCAAAAAAAATCTAAATATTCTAGATTTTAAAAAATATATATTTTCTTAAATAAATCAAATGCTAAAACTATTGCACATATTTTATTGTCAAAAGCTATGCTTATTATAGGATGGCTTAAAAAAGTTGCAGTATAGAAATCATAAAATTAATTAAAATCTTAAAAGAAAAAATGTAATTATATTAGAAACATAAGAATAATGTATCCAAGAGACAAAAGATGACCATGATGTCAATGTTTTTGTAGGCTACAATAATCATTGAGAGGCTTATGATAGTGCTTACGTTTATATACATAATGTGCTTAACCATTTTGATAATCATAATTGTTCAATCTAGTTCACATTTACATATATTGAAGCCATACATTTGTGATAGTAAATGACCACCATATCTTATATATTTCAAACAAGAGCAGAGCTCTATGGAAAATGCATTATAACATAACTATATAAGAATGAATGCAATTATGTGTTAATTACAATGGCTTAACATAAGGAGAAAGTCATAAACATAGAATAAACTTTTAGTATTAGCATCACAGATAGTGTTATGAATAAGAATATCATAAAAGTGCAATATATAGATCATTTTTTTATAATAATGTGAACATTTTCAAATTCGTTCATGCTGAATGATGATCCAACTCATGTGATTGAACTATTGAAATTTTATAACACAAATCAATCTAGTCTTTCATTAGTGTTATAACCATGAATAGTATAAGTTTGTTATACAAACTTTGTCATACGTGAAAAGATACCATCAATGTTATCCTTCATACTCATACAATATAAGCATTGTAAATTCATTCTAAGTCATTATTATCACACATGAGTTTAATTAATGCATACAGTAATGACACTAAGCTTCATACTCTTTGGCATACAAAGTTTTATGATCACATAAAGACAATAATTTGAATGGCCCAAATAATGCTAGTGGTTTTAATTCTTAGCCATGACAACATTAAATTTTAGTGTGACTTTATGACAAAATTTAGGCCCTACAAGTATGAGATATGAAACTATATTTTATATTCATTGGGCTATATGGAATAAGACATGCTTTTTAAACCTTAATTTGTTATTTAATTTATTAGCATAACTCTAATTAATGAACTTAATGATATTGCATCAAAACTATTGCAAGATTAGAGCACATTTTGCTTTAGCAAAAGTGCATTCTTCAATCATCAAACAAGTTGGTAATGGAGTGTTCTACAAGTTATTTCCAAGATTTTTATTAGTATTGATAAATATGATAGATTTATAACAACTTCCCTCATACAACCATTGTGGAATGATTGTGTTGCCTTAATGGGTTAAAATTGTAATTGTCAACATGAGTTGAAATGGTACAATTTTTTGCACCAAGATGCAATGGTCATTTTCTAACTTTCCTTAGCAAAAACTTAAAGATGGTCATTGGAGCCATTGTGAAACTTATAGATCATATTAATTTAATGTGATCAATGATTTTGTTTCTTTAGCATAAAACATGAAATACCTTACTAACCCTCACATTTGAATGCATAAAGTTCTTATTTAGCTTGTAGTACGATTGTGTCACTTGATGAACATTATCCTTATCGATGGTTCATCTTCATATGATGATATAGTTCTTTGAAATCTATTTTATCTATTATATGCCAATTTATGTGTTTCTTTTTACTTGTCTATACATACTCAAGTAGAATGTTCATGTGATTACAAATTTTAGCATACAATTTCATGCTTGTAATAGCAATATTCATAAATGCACTATTTTTTATGTTATTTGCCTTCTAACATTCTTTTCCTATCCACCAAACACCAAAATCATATTAATTTGATTTTCTACTAATATTAATGTTATATATTATCCAATATCATGTTGATCATAGTTTTTCTACAATATCACCTGATCAATTTGTATTATCCTTTATTCATGACCTATAACTTCTATCTGTGAAAGTATTTGTATTACAAAGAAAATAACTATTGTTTGATTTGCAACTATAAAACTTAACCTAATTTGTTAAATTGAAAGAGTTTGCCACTTCTATTTCAAACACTACAAAAAATGGAACATACAATAAAAAATATGCAAGCAATCTTTACGGTTTGAGTTTATACCCATCTTTATGGAAAAAAGTGTTTAGCATTTTGAATATTGTACCATCTGTGATGTACAATTGTTTGAAACTTGTCATTTATCCATGTTGATTAGAGGTTTATAATGAATTTAAATTGAATAACCATCCCATATGATTGTTGTACATTAGCTTTTCTTATCCATTGTGCATTAGCTTTTCTCGTTGTCAAGTAGTAAAACACATGACAATCCAACTAGATATTCAAATTAATAATCTACATTTTACTACACAAGTCTAAGCCAATAAGTCCAAAAAATGGATGAAAAGGTCACATGGAAGTAAATTAGAGTTTCATAATAATAATCCAAGTCAAAGAAAAAAGTTGAATTAATGGGATAAAGTTTTTGAGAAAGTTATATTTTAAGGTATTAAGGAGATCAAGTGTACTTTCCTTGATTATTAAATCTGATACAATTCAAAATATCTGGAGAAGGGTCTAAAAAACCAAGAAACAAAATAGAAAAAAATAAATATTTAATTAGATAGTACTCATTAAGATGAGTTTAATGATATTTGTTTTATTTAGTTAAGGAATTATTTTGAATTATTATTAATTATCATAGTAAATATTTATTAATAATAATAAATTATTTTTTAATATTAAGTAAATTTACAAAACTAAAACAAGATAAATTGAAGTAATGGCATATAATGAAATGAATAACATGTAAATGTCACATAGTAAGAAATTTAAGCTTATATAATAATATAACAAATGTAAAGAAAAAAATATGAACATTTGAGGTAAATAGAATTAGAAAGTTGCATTCCAATATACTATGGAGATCTACTATAACATCCTCAATCATCCAATCAAATACAAATAAAAATATCTTATAATAGTTGCTAGAAGCTCAAAAATTATTTATTGAATATAAATAAATTTTTAATTAGACAAACCATATTAAGAGGAATATAAAGCCATTTTTTTGTCTCAATCCAAATGTTTATTCAAAAATAAATATTCAAAATAATGTTTCATTTATCCAACACCCTTAGTAGAAAGAAACAATTTAAAAAAATAAAAATAAAAATTTAAAATGAATGTGTATTGAAATGAAATTTGTTTGATCTTGATCATAGAACATTTAGGATTACTATAAATTTCCAATGTTGGTACGAATAAATAAAAATAAATTATTATTTAAATATTAAGTAAATTTATGTCAAAGCTAAAATGAGAAAAATAGAAGATTTATAATATAATTGAATAAAAATGATGTTAATGTCACAAGAGTTAAGATTATGTGTTACATGATAATATAACCAAATCAAAGCTAAGCATTTCAAGATATGATATAAAATCAATGAGAAAGTAACGTTCAAGATACTAAGGGGATGAGTGTAACATAATTAATCATAAAATTAAGAACAAATCAAAATGTCACTTAAAGCATGCCAAAACCTAAGAAAATAAAATTTTAAGAAATATAACAATGAATGCCAAATTGGATATAACAAATTGAGAACTTCTAGAACAACGTTTGTTTCATCTTAACTAGTTCTAATTTAGATTTATTATGAATTATAAAATTAAATGACCAATAATAATTAATTTTTTATTATCTTAAAATTAAATAAAAATTAATATTAAAGCTAAAATTATTTAGATTGACATGATGTAATAAAACCAAATCAAAGTAAAAAAGGTCACAAAAACAACCTTTAGAGTTACATAGTATCATAACCAAAACAAAGAAAAAAGTTTGAATAAATGTTATAAATTAAATGCAAATATTGTATTCCAAGACAGTAAGGAGTTTGAGGTAACATTCTCCATCATTAAATCAAGTATCAATAGAAATCTCCTCTAAAGTATTCTAATGATAAATGTTTCATCTCTAATAGACTTGATTTGGAATTAGTAAAACTTTTAAAGTGAATAAACATAAATAATAACAATATTAATTTAAAATTAATTAATGATATAATATGTCTAAAATAAAATAAATTAAAAAGATTAAATTATTACCAAATCAAAGTTATTTAAAGCTCACATGAGAGAAGATTTAATATTAATTAGTAGTATGAAACAATCAAAGTAAAATATTGAAGAAATGAGATAAATTAAATAAGAGAGTTGTATTCCAACATACTAAAGGGATCAAGTATGACATATGTAATAGTCAAATTAGATTCAAATCAAAATATATTTTTAAACATATTAGAATCCTCAAATATAAAATATATTAAAATATAAAAAAGCATTTAATTTGATAGAGTTCATGATGATTCCGATAATATTTAATTGACTCTATGAGAACTTGTTTATAGTTGTTGTAAATTTAATAAATAAGCATAAAATTTAAAAAAAAATATTTTTTGTATTTATTAAATATTTATTAAATTTAAAATGATATAAATTGAAAAATTATAATATAAACATTTTGCAAGGATAAAAGAGAATATTTAATTTTATAAAGCTTATCTCAATCAAACATCAATTAGAATTTCTATGAATTATAAAGGTAAATGATAATAAATAATAATAAATTATTCTTTTAATGTTAAATAAATATATAGAATTATTAAAATGAGATAAATTGAAGCATAATAGCTGACCAAATCAAAGTAAAAATTTTTTAAGATTTGAGATATAGTATATAGAAAGTTATCTTTCCATGAAACTAAAGATATCAAATATAATATCCTCAATTATCAAATCATGTACAAATAAAAATATCATGTAAAACATGCGAAAATAAAATAAAAAATATTTAAAAAACATGTCTAATGATTTTGTTTTGTCCATATTTAAAAAATATATGTTGAAACCACACAAAGCAAAGGCCACATGAGATGAGATTTAGAGATAAATAACAATTTAACAAAATAAAAATAAAAATTTGGAAGAAATTAAATAACTTTCGTGGGAAAGTTGTATTCCATGGTATTAAAGAGATGAAACAAAAATTAGAAACAAATTAAAATTTCTCTTAAGGCATGCCAAAAAATTGGAAACAAATATTTAAAAATATAAAAATGAATTATATTTATGATAAAGCATATGGAGAAAACTTCAATTGAATTTTTTTCATAGCACTCAGATCTCATTTGGATTTATTACTAATTAAAAAGATAAATATAAATAATAAAAAAAATTATTTTAAATTTAAGTGAATATATTTTATAACATAAATTAAAAAAACGAGATAACGTAATTTAATCAAATCAAGGCAAAGTAAATCTCATATGAAAGAAAACATTTAGTAACATAGCAATAAAAATTAAATAATAATGAATTATTATTTTATTATTGGGTAAAAATACATTTTTAAGTAAAAATAAGATAAACATAAACATTGTTATATAACCAATTCAAAATGATTGAAAGTCATACTATTAATGATTTAGTGATGCATAAAAATACAATGAAATGAAAGGAAAATTTTAAAAAATTGAGGCAAATTGTATGAGAAAGTTTTGTTCCAAGATTATTATGGATTGTTAAATGTGGTAAGAATCAAAATCTATATTTAATTTATGTTGATGCCATAACTTGATTTTTTAAAAATGATATAATGAATATTTAAAATAACATTTCTTTTGTCTTTATTAGTGCTTTTTATAACTACTACAAATTATCGAAAAAATAATCATAAATAATAATAAATTAATGTTTTAATATTACATAAATATATATTAATGATAAAATATGATAAATTAAAGTAATATTACATATCAAATCATAGAGAGTAATGGTTATAAGAGATGAGAAATACATTTCCATAGAAAAATATTGAAATCAAAGAAAAAAATCTAAAGAAATGAGATGTATTATGCAACAAAGTTGTATTTGCAAGACTAAGGGGACCAATTAATTTATCATCAATCATTAAATCAAAGATGACTCAAATGTCTCATAAATCATGCCAAAACCCTAGAAAAGGATTTGAAAAAATAATATTTAGTACATCAAGATATGTCCGAAGACAATTATTTCCTCTCAGTCGAATATCATTTTTGGGTTAGTGTCAACTATAAATGAAAATAATTTAAATAATAAAAATTATTATTTTAATACTATATAAATATAAATTAAAAATAAAATATAATAAACGAAAGTAATATAATATAACTAAATCATGGTGAAATAAATGTCATAGGAGAGGAGATTTAAAGTTGCATAGTAATATAACCAAATCAATGCCAAATGTATGAAGACAAGTGAAAAATTAGACATGAAAGTTGGATTCTAAGGTAGTAAGGTGAATGAGTGTAAACTATTTTTATCATCAAATTAGCTATGAAAATAAATGACTAAAAAAGTACTAAAATATTTAAAAATATAAAAATGAATATTTTATTTTATAGAGTTCATTGAGATAAGTTCAAAAATGTTTATTTCATGTCAATTGACCATCCTTAGCAGTTAGTACAAATTAACAAAATAAAAAATAAAAATAACAATAAATTATTATTATAATATTAAGTAAATATAAATTAATGCATAAATTATAAAAATTGTAACAATTTAATATATCAAAATACCTTAAAATGAGTGTGACACTATAGGATAATTAAAGTTACATAGTAATATGATTAAATCAAAGCAAAAAATGCCTAAAAAATGAGTTGATTTACATGTGAAACAAAGACTACAAGATACTATGTTAATGAAGTGTAACATCCCTGATAATCAAATTTTATATGTATCAACATATCTCACAAAAAGTAACAAAACTCATGTAAATGAAGTATTTAAAAATATAAAAAAAAATATTTAATTACATAATGCTCCTCAAAATGAGTCTAATGACATTTATTTACTCTAAATAATACCTTGAATGGAATTATTACGAATCAAAAAGGTAAATAGTCATAAATAATAATAAATTATTACTTTAATATTAAGAAAACATATATTTGACTACTAAAATGATGTAAGTGTGAAGAAATGCAATAAAACCAAATCAAACATATACAAAAATCATATTAGAAGAGATATTCAAATAAATTATAAAATAGTGTAATCAAGGGAAGCATTTTAAGGAAAGAGAAATTATTTAGCAAAGTCGTATTACAACATACTAAGAAAAATAACTGTAATAATATAGATCATAGAATTAGATACTAATGAAAATATGTTGTGTGAAATTTTAAAACCTGATAAACATTTTCAATAAAATTTAAAAAATATTATTTAATTTGGTAGAACTCAATGAGATGAGTCATATGATATTTGTTTCATTTTGAGTAGACCTTATTTAGAATTACTATAAATCACAAAATAAATAAACAAAAAATAATAATAGATTATTATTTTCATTTTATACGTATAATATTAAAGTTAAAATAAGATAAACTAAACAAATATAATGTTATGAAATATAAGTGTGTAATGATCACATAAGATGTCACTTAAGGTTACATAGTTATATAACTTAATGAAAGAGAAGAAATTTAACAAAAGTAGATAAATTATATGCAAAACTTGTATTCTAAGATCTTTAGTAGATCGAGAGTAACCTTCTCAGGAATCAAGCTATGCAAAAGAAAATAAAATATTTAACAATATAGAAATAAATATTTAATTAGATAGAGCTTGTCAAGATGAGACCAATGATACCTTATTTTTCACCATTATTTTTTTCTTAAAATTTTAAGGAAACATCAAATAAATAAATTGAAATAATGCAAAAAAAATTTAAATAATGCAAAATAATTTGATAAAAATGATGCAAATTTTAAAAGATTAGAGAATTAGAGTTTTATTATATTAAATTTAAATCAAGGTGATAAGTTTGAAGAAATGAGTTAAAAGACGAGAATGTTACTTTTTAAGACATTGAGGAGATTTAGTGTATCATCCTCGTTTATCAAATTGGCTATGAATCAAAGTGCTTAATAAAATATGCCAAAATCTTAGAAAATAAAATATTTAGAAATATAAAAAAAACTATTTAATTATATAGAGCTTGTGATAACATATCCAACAACGAATGTTTAATGCTTGTTCAGACCAAATTTGGAAATACAACAAATTATGAATCTAAATGAATAAAAAGAATTTATTCTTATAATATTAATAAAAGATATATTACAGCTAAAATGACATAAATTAAAGATTTCTAATGTAGCCAATTAACACAATGTAAAGGTCACATGATAAGATTTAGAGCTACAAAGTAATATAACAAAATCAAATCAAAACATTTGTTAAGATATGTTCAATTTTATAAAAAGATTATATTCCAAGAAACTAAAGAGATAGAGCAGAATATTCTCAATTATCAAATCATATATGAATCAAAATATCTCATAAAACATTGACAAACCTTAATATATAGGAAAAAATAATAATAAATGGTTATTTTAAATTTAAGCAAAAATATACTAAAGTAAAAATGAGATTAAATGGAAAAATGATATAATGAAATCCAAAAATTACGAAGGTCACATAAGAGGAGAAAAAATGTCTCAAAATATTGTAATAAAATAAAAGTAGAAAATCTTAAAAAAAATTAGTGAAATTGTATGAAAAGTTGAGTGATAACCAACTTATAAAATTGATATTAATATCCATGTTCATAAAATTAGCTAGTATTTGATATGACTTTAAACGTATATTGAAATCCTAGAAATAAAATATTTTAAAATATATAAAATGAATATTTAATTACATATAGCAAATTAAGATTGGTATAATGTTATTTCTTTTATCTCATTCAAACCTCATTTAGAACAAGAAAAGTAAATAAGAATAAATTTTAAGAAATTATTAATTGAATATTAAGTAAAAAATATTTTAAAGCTTTAATAAAATAATTTGAAGTAATGTAATATAACCAAATCAAAAATATCTAAAATTCATCCAAAAAGAGATTTAAAGTATCATTACAATATAAATAAATCAAAGGAAAAAAGTTCAACAAATGACATAAATTATATGAGAAAATTGCATTCCAATATGATATGGCGATCGAGCACAACATTCCTTTATCAATAAATCTTGAATGAATTGCAATATCACTTAAATAAATCTTTTATTATAAAAAACAAAATTATTTGAAATAATAGAAATAAATATTTTATTAGATAGAGCAACTCGAGTAGAAAGCAAATACATCTTTTTGCCTCGATTAGAATTTATTTAAATTTACAACAAACCAGGAAAATAAATAAGCATTAATAATAAAAAAGTATTATTTAATTACTAACTAAATATTGATCAAAGACAAAATAAAAAAATTGAAACAATGTAATACAACAAAGTTAATGTGATGTGTATGTTATTTGAGTGGAGAATTATAGTGTTATTATTATATACAAAAATAAAAAAAAACATTAAAGAAATGAGAAATTATTTAGTAATGTTGTATTCCAAGATATTAGGGAAATCAAGTATAACATCCTCTATTATCAAATGAAATATAAAATTAAATATTTTGGAAAATTGTCCAAAAAAATATGAAATAAGTATTTAAAAATATAAAAATTAATATTTAATTAGATGGAGCTCTTTAAGGTGAGTCCAATGATGCTTATTTTATCTTGATGGCACATTCAAATTACTTTGAATTACCAAAAAAATAAGTAAAAATATTAACAAATTATTATCTTAATATTTAGTAAATACATATTAAAATATGGTGAGATAAAGTATGACAACGTAATATAACGAAATTTAAATATGTAAATTTTATATAAGGGTAGAGTTAGAGTTTCATAGTAATACAGTAAAATCAAAAAAATAATTTCAAAATAGAAAACTTATATGATAAATTTAGTATTGATTATTTAATTGATTAGGGCTCGTGAGATGAGTCAGATGTCCTTTCTTTTGTCTGAATCAAAACTCATCTAGAATTACAAAAAAAAATAAAAGAATAAAATAAAGTTTATAATAATAAATTATTCTTTTAATAATAACCAAATGTCTATTAAACTTTAAATTAGATAAATAAAAAACATAATATATCCAAACTAAAGTTATTTAAATTCACACTAAAGGAGATTTAGAGTTTCATATCAATAAAACGACTATCAAATCTTGTATAAATAAAAATATTTATTGAAGCATGCTAAAATTATAGGGAATAAAATATTTAAAAAATACAGAAATGAATGTTTAAATAACTAGAGCTTGTTGGGACGTGTTTAACAATATTTATTTCACCATGATTAGACCTCATTTGGAATTACTACAAGTTACTAATGTAAAAGCATAGATAATAAAAAAAGTTTTAATGTGAAGTAAATATATATTAAAAATAAAATTAAATAAACTTAAGAATTGTAACATAACAAATCAAAGTAATGCAAAGGTCGCACGAGAAAAAAATTAGAGATAAATTGTAATATAACCAAATAAAAGAAAAAAATTTGAAATAATGATATAAATTATATGCAAAATTTTTCTTTCAATAAAAGTTAGAAGTTTGAGTGAAGAATCCTTGATCATCAAATATGATACTAATCAATATCACTCACAAAGCAAGTCAAAACAAAGAAAAATAAAACATTTAAAAAAAATAGAATTGATTGTTTATTTCTTTGACTGGATATAACAAAATGAAAGAAAAAAATGTTTAAGAAATGAAAAAATTATGTTGGAAAGTTGGTTTGCAAGATCTAAGTAGACCTAATGTGGCATCCGACATAATGAAATTAAGTACGAATTAAAATGTCTCTTAAAAGTTTTTAGAATATTAAAATTAAATTTTTTAAAAACATAAAAAAATGAATAATTACATAAATAATGCTCATCGAGTGCAGTTCAATAACATTGGTTTCTAATTAATCATATGTCATTAGGATTTGTTGCGAATTACTAAAGTGAAAAAAATAAATAACACTAAATTACTATTTTAAAATTAGTAAATATACATACAACTAAAATAACAAAAAAATGAAGAAATGTAATACAATCAAATAAAAAAAAATTAAATGTCACATAATATGAAATTTAGATTTGCAAATTAATGTATCCAAATCAAAAAAGTTTGAAGAAATAAGATTAATTATATAAGAATGTAATGATCCAAGATATTAAAAAGATTGAGTGTAGAATTCTTGATTATCAAATTATGTATGAATTAAGATGTCCCATAAATAATACTAAAACATTAGAAAATACATCTAAAAAAATATAAAAATGATTATTTAATTTCATAGATCTTATTGAGACAAGTTCAAAGAGGTTGGTTTCCTTAAGATCAGACCAATTTGTAATTGCTGCTAATTACCAAGAGAAATAATAATAAATTATTATTTTAAAATTAAGAAAATTTATATTAATTCTAAAATGAGATAAAGTGAAGTAATATAATAGTACAAAATCAAAATAATATATTGGCCATTATCAAAGAGCTCTAATCTTTTAGAGAAAACTAATTAAAAAAATTAAAAATATCAAGAAAGTTAAATAAATTGTATTGGAAAGTTTCATTCAAAGATTCATAGGAGATCGAGTGAAAGTAACCTCTATCATTAAATCAAGAATAAATCAAAATCTATAG
Organism: Vanilla planifolia; assembly: GCA_023846275.1. NCBI lineage: Eukaryota > Viridiplantae > Streptophyta > Magnoliopsida > Asparagales > Orchidaceae > Vanilla > Vanilla planifolia. The sequence continues at coordinate 197,537 of JAIUJO010000313.1, read as the reverse complement.
TTAAACTAATCAAAATACGAGAAAAATATTTTAAAAAATAAATATTTAAAATAATATTTGTTCCATCTTAAATGGTCACTATTTTTTATCAGTACAATTATTAAAGTACAAAATAATAAAATATAATAAATTATTATTTAAATATTATCAAAGTATTTACTAATCTTAAAAATAGATATATTGAACTAATGTAAAACACCCAAATTAAAGCAATATAAAGCTTATGAGAGAAGATAATCAGAGTTTCATAGTATATTAACAAAATCAAAGAGCAAAATTTAAAGAAATAAGATAAACTGTATAAGAAAGTTGCATTCTAATATATTAAGATGATTAAGTGTAACATCATCGATCATCAAATTAGGGTTAAATAAAAATATATCTTAAAGCATAAAAGACCCAAAAAAATAAAATATTTAAAATTATAAAAATGAATATTTAATTAGATTAAGCAAGTCAAGATAATTCCATCTATATTTGTTTTTACTCAAACAGACATCATTTGGGGTTAATGTTAATCATAAAAGAAAATAGCTTTAATAATAATAAATTATTCCTTCGGTATTATGTGGATATATATTAAACAAAAAAATAAGAAAAACCAAAAAAGTATAATGTAAAATAATTAAGGCAATTAAAAGGCCACACAAAAAAGAGACCAAAAGTAACGTAGTAATTAACTGAATAAAGTAAAAAAGTTTGATAAAATAAGATAAATTATATGAGAAAGTTGTACTCCAAGATTATGAGGAGACTTAGTGTAGTATTTTGAATCAACAATTCAAGTATAAAAAAAAAATTTAGTTAAAGAGTACCAAAAACTAAAAAAATCTAAAATACTTAAAAATATAAAAAAAATATTTTATAATGAGATAGAGCTTATAATGTTGAGGTCAACTATGTTTGTTCCTTATCAATTGCACATTATTTGGATTTACTATGAATTACTAAATTAAATAAGCTTAAAAAATTAAATTATTTTTATAATACAAATTACATATATATTACTATAATAACAATTCAAATTGAAGCAATATAATATATCCAAGTTAATGAAAAGCGAAGGTCACATGAGAGAAGATGTAGAATTACATAGTAATATAATAAAATCATAGTGAAATGCTAGAAAGAATGAGATAACTTGTATGGAAAACTTATTTTATAAGATACTACAAAGATTGGGCATAACGCTCTCGATCAACTAATAATGCATAAATTATATTGTCTTCCAAAAAAAAGTAAAATTATAAAAAATAAAAAATTATATATATTTCATTTATGGAGCTCATCAAGATGAGTTTAATGATGTTTGTTACATCTTGATTAGATCTTATAAAAAATCATTAGCCATTGCCAAATTAAATAAAAATAAATAAGAATAATTTATTATTTTAATATTAAGTAAATATAGATTAAATCTTTAATAAGAAAACCTAAAGTTATGCTACATAACAAAATCAAAGTGATTTAACGTCCATATAATAAGAGATTTAGAGTCACATAGTAATATAACAAAATTAAAGCAAAAATGGATTAGATTTATTAGAGAGTTTCTTTAAATGAATCTTTAAGGTTCAAGCTTAACATTTTTGATCATTAAATCACGTCCAAATGGACATATCTCATAAATCTTGGTTAAAAACATTAAAAAAATAAAAATAAAAAATTAATGTCAAATTGGATTGAGCTTGTTGAGATGAGTCCAACGACATTTATTTCGGTTCGATCAGATCTCGTTTTTTATTACTTCAACTTCGCAAAATAAATAAACTTAAATAACAAAAGGTTATTATTTCAATATTATGTGTGTGTGTTTATATATATATACATATATATTAAAGCTAAAATGATATAAATTGAAGTAATATAATATAACAAAGTCAAAGCTATTTAAACGTTGCTTAAGTTTTGAATTAGAGATTCATAGTAAAATAACTAAATCAGGGCAAAATATTTCAAGAAATGGAAAAATTACATTAGAAAGTTGCGTACCATAAAACCAAGGGACTCGAGTGTTGCATCATTTATCATCAAATAAAGTAGAAATAAAAATAATCCTTAAATCATACAAAAACGTAATAAAATAAATATTTTAAAATATAAAATTAAATATTTATTTGGATGGAACTTATTAAGATGAGTTAAATGACATTACTTTTTTATCGATTGAACCTCATTTGTGGTTAATAGAAATTAGCAAATTAAATAACATTAAATAAGAATAAATTATTTTTTTAATACTAAGTAGATACATATTAAGGTTTCAATAAGCTCAATTCAAGTAATGTATTATGACAAAATCAAAGTGATGAAATGTAAATATGTGAACTGAACTAGATTTTTTTGTAATATTATGAAATCAAAGCAAAACTTTTGAAAAATTGAGATAAATTGTTTAGGAATGTTGCATTCCAAAATACTATAAAGATCGAGTGTAATAACCTCAATCATAAAATTTGGTGAATCAAATTTTCTTTTAGAGTATCTTATAAAACAAGAAAATAAAATATTTAAAAATGTAAAAATAATTATTTATTGGGTAGCACTGATTAAAGTGACTTGAATGATGTTTGTTTCATCTTAATTAAATTTCATAATGTGTTACTACTAATTCTTGGAGTAAATATGCATAAAAATAATATTATTTTAATAATAAATGAACATTTATTAAAGTGAAGAAAATGTCACATAAGAGGAGAATAAAAAATTCTCATTAACATAACAAAATAAATCCCAAAACATTTGAAAAAATCAGATAAATTTTATATGAAAGTTGTATTCCAATATACAATAGAGATCGAGTGTAACATCCTTGATCATAAAATCATGTTTGAGAAAAATGTCCAACAAAATATAGCTAAGTCCTTCTTAAATAAATTACATAAAATATAAAAATAAATATTTAATAAAATATTGAAAGATGGGACAACTTCAATAGCATTTATTTTATCTCAATTAGATCTAATTTAAAATTACTTCAAAATAATAAAGAAAAATAAGTTAAATAATAATAAATTATTAATTTAATATTAAGTAAATATTTATATTAAAGTTAAAATGATAGGACAATAAGAGTTACATAGTAATGTAACAAATCAGAGAAAAAGCATTTAAGAAATGAGATTAATTATAAGAGAACATTACATTTCAAGATTTTGTGGAGATCGAGTATAATATTATTAATTATCAAATTAATTATGATTCAAAATGCACTTGAAAGAATGCTAATTCTCTCAAAAAAATTTAAAAATTTCAATGTGACTATTCTATTGAGTGTATCTCATTTAAGTGAATCTCATAATGTTTGTTTTTTCTAGATTGATGCTTTTTTAAAAGTACTATGAATTACAAAAGAAAACAAGCATAATGATAATAAATTAAAATTTTAGTTTTAAGCCAATATATACCAAAGATGTAATTCAATAAATTGAATTAATTTAATATGACAAAATCACTATAATATAAAAGTCACATGAGACATGAGTTTATGTTTCATAGTAGCATCACCAAATAAAAGGTAAATATTTCAAGAAATGAGATAAGTTATGTGAAAAAGTTACATTTTAAGAAACCAAGAACAAGGAGTGTGACATCCTTGATCATTTAAAGAAGTAAGATTTGAAAGTTTTCCTAAATTGTGCAAAAAAGTTTCGAAATAAAAAATTTCAAAATATATGAAATTAATGTTTGTTTAGATAGAGCTCGTTAAGATGAGTCTAATAAATATCATTTGTCCCAATTGAATCTCTTTTGCATTTAATATAAACTAAAAAATAACAAAACAAAAATTTAAAAATTTTATATCTTTATATAAAGTATATATCTATATATCTTAAAGTTGAAATAAAACTAAGTACTGTAATATAGCTATGTTAAAGATATGTAAAGGTTACTTGGGGGAAAATGCTATAGTACTATTGTTGTATGACAAAATCAAAAGAAAAAAGTTAAAGAAGTGATATAAATTATTAAGAAAACAAGCATACCAAAAATTTACAAGATCTAGTCCAACATCCTAAATAATAAAATCAGGTAAGAATTAATATATCAACTAAAGCATGCCAAATCTTCTATGAAATAAAATATTTAAAAGTATTAAAAATATATTTAATTGGATGTTGTTTGTTAAGAGAAGTCCAGCAATGTTTGTTTTGTTCTGATTAGACCTTATTTGGATTAACTACAAATTAAGAAAGAAAAAGAAGTATAATAGATAAAAAATTATTTTTTCAATTAAGTACAAATATATTAAAGCTTAGATGAGATAGGTTGAAATAAAGAAATATAACTAAATGATAACAAAACAATCGTCATACAATATGATAGTTAGAGCTTCATAGTGAAAATTGTATTGAATTTAATAGAGCTCATCCATATGAGTCTAATATTTTTTGTTTGTCTCGCTCGAACCCTTCTGGAATAACTATCAACTATAGAAGTACATAACCACAAATAACAAACAAATATTTATTTTTATATTATGAAAATATTTATATTAAGAATAAAATGACAAAAATTGAAGCAAAGTAATATAGCTAAATCAATGAGTTCTAGAGACCATATTAGAGAAAATTAGGGCTACATAATAATATAACAAATTGAATAATTTTATTTTTGAAGAAATAGGATAAATTATATAAAAAAGTTACATTCTAAAATATTAAACAGTTTTAGCATAATATTCTTGATAGTCAAATGAAGTAAAAGTCAAATTTTCAAACAAAGTGAGCCAAAACTTTTGAAAATAAAACTTTTAAATATGTAAAAATAAATATTAAATTAGATGGAGCTCATCTATATTAATCTAATGAAACATTTTCATTTTAATAAGACCTCATTTGGAAATATTTTTAATTACCAATTAAATAAGTATAAGGAATATCAAATTATTATTTCAAATTTAAATCATCATATATTAAAGCTGAGCTTAAATAAATTGAAGCACTGTAATATTTTCAAATAAAAGTGATCTATAGGTCACCTGAGCAATGATTTAGAGAAACATAATAATATAAGTAAATTAAAGCAAAAACTGTTTAGAAATGAAATATAATTTAAGAGAATATTACACTCTAAGATATTATTTTGACTGAGTGTGAAGCCTTAATCATCAAATATTTTACAAATCAAAATGTCTTGTAAGATGTTCTCAAATGTAGGAAAACAAAATATCTTAAAATTTAAAAATAAATAATTAACTTGTGAAAGGTCATTTGTTTCATCTCAATTGAACCTCATTTGGAATTATATCAAGTAAGCAAAGTAAATAAACATAGATTATTATAACTCATTATTTCAATATTAATTAAAAAAAATATATATATATATATATATATGAAAATTATAGTGAGATAAATTGAAACAGTGTGACAAAAAAAATAAAGGTGATATAATCGACATGTGAGAGGAGATTTAGAGTGACATGATACATAGTCAAATCAAAGTAAAAGATATAAATAAATAAGATAATTTACACAAGAAAGTTCTTGTTCAAGATACTAAGGAGATAGATTGTAACATTTTATATTACATAATTTGGTACGAATGAAAATAAATCATAAAGAGTACCAAAATATTATAAAATAACATATTTAATATATATATATATATATATATATATATATATATATATATATATATATATATATATATATATATATATATATATATATAAATCGTTAGTGCTCATCATGACGACACCAACACTCATCATGATGACACCGACACTTATTTCATCTCAATCGAAGCTCATTTGGGTTTGCTACAGATTACTAAAGTAAACTAGAACAAGTAATAATAAATTATTATTTTAATAATACATAAATTTAAATATATTAAACTTGAATGAGATAATTGAAGCAATGAAAGAGTCCTAAGGGAAGTGATTTTGAGGGTGTAGTAATGCAACGAAATCAAAGCAAGTCACTAAAAAATAAGAGATTAATTATATGTGAAAGTTGCATTCAAAAATTATGAGGAGACTAGGAGTGACATCGCAATCATAAAATCAGGTTGCGTGAAAATGCCTCATATAACATGCCAAAATAATTGAAAAACGTTTTAAATAACATAAATAAATATTTTACAAGATAATGATCATAACATGTCAAACAACTATTGTTTTGTCTCAATCATACCTAATTTGGAGCTATTACAAATTATCAATGTAAAACAAAAGAATTAATAATAATAAATTATTATTTTAATGTTAGGAAAAAAATATACTATAGCTAAAATATGAAAAAATAAAGTAATAAAATATAAAAACATTAGTTTGATATAAAGATCACTAAAGAGGAGAATTAGAGTTTCATTGTAACATAACAAAATAAAAGTAAAAACTTTGAATAAACAAGGTAAATTATATGATAATATTGTATTGCAAAACCCTAATAAGATCAAGCATGAAATTTTTTATAATCAAAATAAGTATGAATAAAAATGTGTCATAAAGTGTAACAAAATAAAAGAAATCAAAATTTTTAAAAATATATAAGATAGTGTATAATTAGATACATAATGTTAACATGAGTCCAAATAAATACTTTGTTTGTCTCGATCATACCTCGTTTAGAATTAATACAAATTACCAAAGAAAACATATGTAACTAATAATAAATTATTATTTTCATTTTAAGTAAATATATATTTAAACTAAAATTCAAAAATTTAAAGAAATATAATATAACTAAATAAAAATAAAGGTCACACAAGACAATATTTAAAGTTTTCTAGTAAGATAACCCAAGGAAAGCAAAAATTTGAAGAAATAAGGTAATTTTTTTAGGAAAATTAAATTTTAAGATGCTTAAGAGTTCAATTACTACATTCCCAATCCTAAAAAGAAGAAAAAAATTAAAATGCTGCATAAATGATGATAAAACCATAAAAAGTAAAATACTAATCAATATCAAAATGAATATTTCTTTGATAGGAGTCAAGTTGAATGATATTTGCTCTATCTCAATTAGACCTTGTTTGGATTTAGTAACAATTAATAAATTAAAAAATAATAATAATAATAATAAAATGTTGTTTTAATATAAAATAAATTTTTATTAAATCTAATATGTGTCTAATTAAAATAATGTAATACATCCAAACCAAAGACATGCTATTTTCACAAGAGAGGAGATTTAGACTTACATAATAATATAACTAAACTAAAGTAAACAATATGAAAAAAAGAGAAACATTGCATGAGAAAGTTTTATTCTATGATTCTTATAAATAAGATGTGAATGAAAATCTCTCATAAATGTTGTTAAGACAATAGAAAAAATATTTTAAAATTAAAAAAATAAATATTTAGTTAGAGTTTGATCAAATGAGTCAATCATTGATTTTCTTATCTCGATGAAAGTACTTTTGTAATTACTATAAATTAAAATCTAATTATGAATAATAACAAATTATTATGTTATTATTATTTAAATTAAAGATAAAGTAAAAAAATAGATAAATTTAAGTAGTGTAATATAATCAAATCAGTGTGATGTAAAGTACATATGAGAACATTAATATAACTTCGTAGTAATATAACCAATCAAAGCAAAACAATTAAAGAAATCAGGTAAATTATAGTACAAGTTTAATTCGAAGGTACTAATAGGATCAAGTGTAATATCATCGATTACTAAATCACATTTAATTGAAATGTCTCCTAAAGAACACCAAAACACAAGAAAATAAAATATTTAAAAGCATAAAATAATTGCTTAATAGGATGGCCTCATGAAGATGTGTCCAACATTGTTATTTTCTCTCAATAAAATCTAGTTTGTTCTTAATGTATATTTAAAAAGTAAATAACTTAAAAAATAACAAATTAATTTTTTAATATTAAGTTTATATTAAAGCTAAAATATGGCAAATTGAAGAATTATTATTTAACTAATTCAAAGGTAATGGTCACATCAAAGGAGAATTATACTTGAAACTAATATAATGAAAATGAAGTGAAATAATTGTAAAAAAGTTGAACATCCAAAAAGGAATAAATTAAAGTAGCTCTTTCTGTGTGCCAAAAATACATTTAAAAACATAAAAATGGGTATTTAAATGGAAAGAGAACATTTTGATATGTTTAGTATAAATCAAAATGCCATTAAAAGCATCCCAAGCCTTTAGAAAAATTATTTAAAATTAAATAAACATAAAGTACAAAAAAGTATTATTTTAATTACAAGTAAACATATAATAAAACTTGACTATAATAAATGTAAGTAATGTAATTAAATAAATGAAAGCAATGTTAAGGTCACACAAGAGGAGATTAGTGTTTTATTACAATATAACAAAATAAAGGAAAACAATTTGACTAAATGTGACAAATTCTATCGCAAAATTACATTCCAAGATAATAAAGAGATGTACTGTAAATTTCTTGATTATATAATCTGGCATGAAACATAATGTCTTCGAATGTGTGACAAAATATTAGAAAATAAAATATTTAAAAATTAAAAAATGGTATTTTTTTAATTTGGTAAAGCTCATTGAGATGAGGCGATGGCATTATTTTTTCTACACACTAAATGAAGGTAATTTAATATTTTCATGTTTAAGTAGATATAGATTAAAGTAGAAAAGAGGTATTTTGATATAATGTAAAAAACTCAAAATGATATAATGGTCACATGGATGGAGAATTTGAGTTTCACAATAACATAACTAAATCAAAGTGGGACACTTGAAGAAATGACATAAGTAAAAGAATTTAACTTTCATAAACATATAACTAAATTAAAGTGAAAAAGTTTGAAGAAATGACATAAATTGTACTATAAATTTGCATTCCAAGATACTATTGAGATTGAGAATAGCATCCTAGATCATAAAATAAGAAATGAATCAAAATATCTACTAGAATATGCCTAAATCTTTAAAACAAATTTATTTACAGATATAGAAATAAAATGAAAAGTGATTGAGCTCTTTGAGACAACTTTATTGATGTTCTTTTTTCCTAATTTGATCTTGTTTTTACTTACTATGAATTATAAAGGTAAAAAACAAAACATTATTACAATTTATTTTTTTAATTTTAATACATATATATAAAGTTTTAAAAGAGATAAAATGAAGCAATGTAATTATTCAAATCAAAGGCTTGTAAAGTTTGCATAGGAAGAGAATTAGAGTATCGTAGTAAAATAACCAAATCATGCAAAACTTTTGAAGAATTAAGAAAAATTTCTTGGGAAAGTTGCATTCTATGGTGCGAAAAAAATCAAGTGTAATATCCCCAAAAATTAAATTTGGCATGAATAGAAATGTTTCACAAGACAGACCAACACCTTAAAAAAAAAATTAAAATTAATTAAAAAATAATTACAAATAAATAAAAAGATGGATATTTAATTAGAATTCATTTGGAAGAAATATGATTTAGATTTATTTAGTAATATAATCAAATAAAAGTGAAAAGGTTTTAGAAATTAAATAAATTATACAAGAAATTTTTGTTTCAATAAAAATAAGTAAATCAATTATAATATCATTAATTGTCAAATCATGCACAGATCAAAATGACAAGAAAACCATGCTAACAAAAAATATAAAATATTTATTAATATAGTAAAATGAATATTTAATTAGATAACGTTCTTCAGGATGAGTATGTCAACGTTTGCTTTGAATAGGTTATATTGATGCATAACTCAAAATCATCACTAATATGACCTTCACATGACATTGATTTGGATTGTTACATTATTTCAATTGGTCTCATTTCAACTTTGATATATATATTTTTGTAATATTAAAATAATAATTTATTATAATTTATTTTTATTCGCTTTGATGATTCACAGTAATTGATAATGAAATTCGATTATTATAAAATAAACATTATTGGACTCTTTTTTATAGGCTCTATTCAATTAAATATCTATTTTAATATTTTTAAATATTTTATTTTCTATTATTTTGATATGATTTACAACATATTTTTCTATTGTACTTGATTTGAAATGCAATATCCGTAAACAATTTCGCTAATTTCTTAAATTTGTTTGTTTTGATTTGGTTATATGACTAAGAATTTGTATTTCTCCACTCTAATTTCCCATACATGGCTTTGATTTCTTTATGTTACATTGCTTTAATTTATTTCATTATTTATTAAGTATATGTTTATTTAATTTAAAATAATAATTTATAATTATTAATTCTTATCTAGTTTGGTGATTCATAGTATTTAAAATACTGATTGATCAAGATAATGCAAATGTCATTAGAGTTGACTCAAGAATCTCTAACCAATTAAATATTTTATGTAAATTTTTAACATTGTTTTAAGGTATTGGCTTATTTTTTGAGACTTTTTTAATCGTATAATAGTTGATTATCGAGGATGTTACACTCGATCTCCTCATTGTCATAATAAACAAGTTGCTTACACAATTTAACTCATTTGCTTCAAGTTTTTTATTTGATTTGTTTATGTTACTAGGAAACTCTAATTCTTCTCTTGTATGATCATTACATAATTTTTATTTAGTTATATTACATAATTTCAAATTATCTCATTTCAATTTTGTTATATTTTTAATTAATTTTAAATAATTATTTTTTATGCTTATTTAATTTTGTTATTCATAGTAGTCTCATACGATGTCTGATTCAGATGAAACAAAATTAGTTATGCTCATCTCTATGAGTTGTTTATTCCTCATTTGATGATAAAAGATGTTAACCTTGATTTCCCTGATGTAGAATTAAAATTTCTTATATAATTTATCTCATTTCTTTGAAATGCTTGCTTTGTTTTTGTTTTATTACAACATAACTCTCAATCTCATGTCATGTGACCTTTATTGATATTTGAAATTGTAATATTACAATTCTTTAATTTCAATTATTTTGGAATTAACATATATTTTCATAATAATAAAAAAAATTATTATCATTTAGCTTATTTCATTTTTTTTATTTACATTAATTTTAATTGATGTTTTATCATAATGAAACAAGCATCATCTCACTAATCTTTATGAATTGTTTATGCATCTTTTTGATTTGTGTTTGATTTGATGATCCATATTGCTACACTACATCTCTTTTGTGTCATGGAATATAAATCCTCATAAAATATGTCTAATTTTCTCATTTTGTTAGTTTTGATTTGGTTATATTATAATATAATGCTAAATCTCTTATTATGTGACTTTTACATTACTTAAATTTTGTTGTACTACAATGGTTCAAATTACCTTCATTTATCTTTAAGATTTGTTTACCAAAAATTTTAAAAAAATAAAATTATTTATTCTTATTTATTTTGTTGATTCATATTAATTACAACAAGGCTTGTTAGTGACTAATCAAAGGTTTTAAATATCTTGTTTACTAATATTTATGTATGTTTTATTTGACATTTAATTCATTCTACATTTAGCAATCTGGTATGTTAAACTTGATGTTCTTAGCATCTTTGAAGAAAACCTTCTCAAATAATTATCTTATTTCTTGAACTTTGTTTACTTTAATTTTTCTATATTATTAAAAAAACTCTAATTCTCTTCTTATATAGCCATTACGTCACCTTAATTTGGTTGTGCTACATTACTTTAATTGATCAAATTTCAGCTTTATTATATATTATCCATATATTAAAAAATTATTTTGTGATTTGTAGTATTTCAAGCAACATCACAACATGATGATACAAATGCCATTGCACTAATCTCAATGAGCTTTATCACACTAGATAATAACTTTTGCATTCTTAACTATTTTATTTTCTAAGGATTTTTTATGCTATACGAGTCATTTGATTTTCTACATTATTTGATGATCATAAATTTAACAATTCATCGCATTACATTCCTCGAATTCAACTTTCCTTCAATAATTAATAACATTTCTTCAATTGTTTTGCTTTGATTTTGTTATATTACTATGAAGTTTTAATTCTTCTCTTATATTACTTTTATGTCACTTCAATTTGGTTATATTACAATGATCAAAATTATCTCATTTTTCTTTAATATGTATTTACTTATTGTTAAACTAATATTTAATTATATTTGTGCAAATTTATTTTCGTAGTTCATAGTAATTACCAAAAGGTCCAATTGAATTAAAACAAATATAGTTGGACTCATCTCATTGAACTTTATAAAATTAAAACTTATTTCTATATTTTTAAATATTTTATTTTTTATGTGTTTTACAATGCTCTATGGGGCATTTCTACAAATACTAGATTTTTGAAAAGAGAATATTACATTCAATGTCATTTGTATGTCTAAATAAAATTTTCTTGTAACATTTATCTTATTTTTCCAAATTTTTGATTTTGATTTTTTTATATTAAATTTCTTTAACTTATTTGATTTCAAATTTCATAAATATTTACTTGAAATCAAAACAATACTTTTTTATTATTATGAATATTGTAAATCATTGTACTTGTGAAAGTGGACAAATGATGAGGAAAAAAACTTTTACTCATTCTAATGAGTTCTATCAAATTAAATATTAATTTACATATATTTGTAATATTTTATTTTCTTAATTTTTGGTCTATTTTTTGAGGTATTTTTATTTTTTCTTGATTTCATGAATAGTGCTATTCCACTCTATCTCCTCTGTATCGTAGAATGCTAGTTTCCCATATAATTTATCTTACTTTTCCTAATCTTTTTCTTTATTTGATTATATTACAATGTAACTTCAATTCTCCTCTATTATGATTTTTGCATCACATCGATTTATCTAATTCCAAATGTGGTATTATTGAGATTATATAAACATTGTTGGGCTTGTTTAGATACGTTTTGTCCTATTAAATATTTATTTTTACCTTTCTAAATATTTTTATTTTCAAATCTTTTAGTATTATTTATGAAACATTTTGATTTGTGCCTTATTGCATAGTCAATGTTATTATACATGATTTTCTTTGTATCTTAGAATGCAACTTTCCCATTCATTTTAACTAATTTCTTTAAATTTTTTACTTTAATTTTTTTTATGTTGTTAAGAAACTCTAATTATCTTCTTGTGTATCCCTTACATCAATTTGATTTAGTTATATTATTTTGTTTAATTTTATCTTAGTATATCCTCATTAAATATTTACATAATATTAAGATAATATTTTATACTTATTTAATCGCATTATTTGGTGATTCACAATAATTGCAAATGAGATCTCATCAAGACAAAATAAACATCACTCTTCTTATCTCAACAAAATCTATCTAATTAAATATTCATTTTTTTAATTTTTAAGTATTTTCTTTTCTAGTTTTTTGCTTCCTTTGTGAGAGAAACTTACATATGATCTTATAATATTGTTATGTAACACTCTTATAGAACTATCTAATTTTCTTTAATTATACTATTTGATTGCTTATATTATTGTGTAGCTCTAAATCTCTTGGTATATGACCTTTACAACATGTTGAATTAGTTATATTATATTTCTTTAATTGATCTCATGTCCTATATAATATACTTTAAATTAATATTACAAAAAGTGTTATTATTTTTTCTTATTTATCTTTAAAATTCCTAATAATTCTAAATGAGGTTCATTCAAGATAAAAGAATGTCAATAAACACATCTCAAGAAGCTCCATCCAATTAAATATTTTCATTTTAGGATTTTAGCATGCTCTTAAATACATTTTGAATCATAAGAAATTTGACCACAAAGAATGTTAGACTTTTCCTCTTAAGAATCATATAATGCAACTTTCTTACATAATTTATCTCATTTCTTAATATGTTTTCCTTTGCTTTTTGTGTGTAACTATGTAATTCTAGATGTCCTTATGTGTGATATATACATCACTTCAATTCATTTTATTTAAGCTTTAATATAATTTGTTAAATATTAAAATAATAATTTACTATTATTTGCACATATTTTAATTAGAAATTTGTAGTAATTCCAAATAAGGATTGATCAACATAACAAAAACCCTCATTTGACTCATCTTAACATGCTATAAAAAATTAAGTAATAATTTATTTATTTTCTTATATTTTTTTTCTACAGTATTAGTAAGCTTTATGATTTAGTTTAGTTTGTACTTGATTTGATAATCTAGGACCTTACACTTAATTTTCATTGCACTTTATAATGCGAATTTCTTGTATACTTTTATTTAATGTTTTCAATATTTTTAGTTTAACTATGTTGTATTTCTACAATGGTCTAAAACTCTCTCTGAGATACCTTTACATTTCTTTTATTTTATCATATGACATTACTTTAATTTATGAGATATCTACTTAATTATATAATTAATAAATATTAAGATAAAAACTTACTATTACTTATCCATATTTACATCAAACTTTCATTGTAATTTTGAACAATGTCCTATCGAGTTGAAATAAATATCATTAGACTCATCAAGATAAGCTTTATTATATTAAATATTAATTTAAATATTTTTTAAATTTTTAATTTTCTAAAACTTTTGCATGCTATTAAACACATTTGATTCATACCATACTTGATGATTGATGATATTACACTTGATCTACCTAATATCATCACAAGCAAATTTCTCACATACTTTATCTTATTTAGACAAATTGTTTGCCATCATTTAGTTATATTACTATATAACTTAAGGTCTCCTCTTCTGTGGCCTTTGCAATGCTTAAATTTTGTTATGCTACATTGCTTTAACTTATCACATTTTAATTTTATTATTTATTAACATAGTATTAAAGTAATATTTTATTTTTATTTATGCTTATTTAATTTAGCAATTCATAGTAACTCTTAACAAACCCCAATTGATATGAAAAAATGTCATTAGACTCATCAAATTGTGCTTTATTTAATTAAAAAATCATTCATATATTTTTAGATATATTAACACCAATTGTTTTGAAATGTTTTATAAGATATTTTAATTTATATCTAATTTGATGACCTAAGATATTACATAAGATCATTTTATTAGCTTGGAAAGTAATTTTCCTGTACAAGTTATCTTATTTCTTTAAATTTTTAATTCTTATTTGTTTATATTGCTTTGTATCTCTAAATGTACCCTTATATCAACTATATTTAGCTTTTATTTTGTCATAATACATTACTTAAATCAATATCATTAAAGATTTAATATATATTTGACTATATTAAGACAAAAATTTATTGTTATGTATGATAATTTACTTTCACAATTCATAATATTTTTAATAGAGATCAGATAATAAAATGTTCTTACACTCATCTCAATGACCTCTAACCAATGAAATGTTTGTTTAAATATTTTTAAAATTTTATTTTTTAGAGATTCAACACCATTTATGTGACATTATTATTTTCACCTAATTTACAGATTGAGGAGTTTTACACTTATTTTCCTTTGTCCCTTAGATCTCTAAATAAAACTTTCCCTAATGATTTATCTAATTTCCCTAAATTTGGTTACTTTGATTTGGTTATATTACGTAACCCTAAATTTTATCTCAAAAAACCATTACATTACTTTGAATTATTTGTATTAAATGGCTTCAATTTATCTCATTTTAGTTTTAATATATTTAATAACTTAACATTAAAAAGATAATTTCATATTCCAAATACTATATAATTCAGATGAAATAACTGTCATTAGAGTCATCCATATTAAATCTATCCTTTAAATATTCATTTTTATATTTTTATTCTATGGCTTTTACACATTTCATAAGAAGTTTTTTATACTTATTAAATTTTATTATCAAGGATATTATTCATATCTACTTAATACCTTGGAATATAATTTTCTCACAATAATATCTTTTTAACTCTTCAAATTTTTTTATTGATTTATTTTTAATAAATTTAAAGTCTAAATGTCTTCTTAAGTGGCTTGTAACTTTACTTTTAATTGCTTAGATTATATTATTTCAATTTCTGTCATTTTAGTTTCGAAATATGTTTACTTAATTTAAAAATGCAAAATTATTATAATTTATGCTTACTGTTGTAATTTGCAATTATTCTGACTCATGATTAATTGAGAAATAAAGAATATTGTAGACTTTTATAAATTAGCTCTATTCTACAAAATATTCATTTATGAATTTTAATATTTTTATCTTCTATGGCTTTGGTAGAGTTTTTGAAAAATTTATATTCAAATCTTTTTTCATAATCAAAGATGCTACAAACAGCCTTCTTAGTATCTTAGAAAGTAATGTTCTAATACAATTTATCTATATTAATCGAATGTTTTCTTTGATTCCAATATATTACAATACAATTCGAAATCATTCATGTGATATTTACATCACTTTGGTTTTTTATTACATGGCATAGATATATTTTATTTTATCATTATTATGTATTTATCTAAAATTAAAAAAATATTTTTTAGGCTAATTTACTTTGGCAATTAACAATAATTCCAAATCAAGTGTAATGGAGACAAATAATACAACAGTAGACTTGTCCTAATGAGATGCAATTATATATTTTTTATAATTTTTCTTTAAAAACTTTTATTTTTTATGGATTTCAAAAGTTTAATAGACCATTTGATTCGTATCATATTTGACAATTTAGGATGTTTCACTTATTCTTTTTAGTATCTTTCAATGTAACTTTCTCATATAATTTAACATATTTTATCAAATGTTTTGGTTTAATTTGCTTATATAACTAACTCATATTCTTTCTCACGTAACCTTTGCATGGCTTTGATTTTATTGTATTACATTGCTTTTGTTTATCTCCTTTAAATTATAGTATAGATTTACTTAAAATTAATATGATAATTTATTATGCTTTATGCTTATTTTATAATTTTAATCCATAGTACTTCCAAAATAGTTTAGATCAACTTAAAACAAACATCTTTAGACTAGTCTCCATGAGATTTACCTAATTAGAATTTTATGCTTATTTTATAATTTTATGCTTATTTTATAATTTCTACACGGTTTACTAAGAATTTTAATTTATACAAAATTTGATGTTTGAGGATGTTAAATTCAAAATCCTTAGTGCCTTAGATTGAAACATTTTAATAAAATATATCTCATTTATCATATATTTTAGTTTTATTTGGTTATAATACTATATAACTCAAATTCCCCTACCCCATGACCTTAGCATGTCCATGATTTTTTAATACAATATTACTTTAATATATCTTATTTACCCTTTAATATTTCTTTATATAGCATTAAAATAATAAATTATTATTATTTATACTTAATTATTTTTGTAATTTAAAGTAATTCCAAATGAGTTTCAATTGAGAAGAAACAAACATCGTTGGACTCGACTCGATGACCTTTTTCCAATTAACTTTTCTTTTTAACATTTTTAAAAGTTTTATTACCAAGGATTTTAATACAATTTATAAGAAAATTTTATTTTACCCTATATGATAATCAAAGACATTACATTTGATCTCCAAGGCATCATGGAGTGCAACTTTCCTATAAAATTAATTTTATTTATTTCAAATTTTCTTATTTTATTTTGCCATATAATTAGTAGCTATAATTCTACTATTATGTGACATTTACATCACTTTGATTTTATTATACAATATTACTTCAATTTATCTAATTTTAGATTTGGTACATATTTATCAACTTAAAATTAAAATAATAATTTTTAATATTTATTCTTATTTATTTTGTTAATTCTGATTATTTTTGATATTTTTAGTTTGAGATGTTAAAATATTATTAGACACATCTTGACTAGATCTATCATATTGATTATTATTTTTACAATTTTTTAAATAATTATTTTTTGATGATTTTGGCATTTGTTGCTACACATTTTGACTCATAACTAATTTGATGATCAAGGATACTAGATTTGATCTCTGAAGTATCTTTGAATGAAAATTTCTTAAATAATTTATATCATTTATTCAAATATTATTATTTAATTTGGTTATATTATTAGGTAACATTAGCTTTATTATCATGTGTCTTTTACATCTCTTTGATTTCATTGGATTATATTACTTTAATTTATCTTATTTTAGCAATAATACATATTTAATTGGTATTAAAAAATAATATGTTATTACTTATTCTTATTCACTTTGGTAATTTGTAGTACTTCAAGCGAGTTTCAATCGAGATTAAACAATAGTCATTGGTCTCATCACAATGAGCTAACAAAATTTAATATTGATTTTTACAATTTATTTTTAGAATATTTTATTTTTTAGGTTTTGGTAATATTTACTAGATATTTTGATTCTTATTTGATTTGATAATAAAGGTTATTGCAATCGACCTTCATAGAATGTTAGAATACAACATTTCTATATAATTTATCTCTTTTGTCTAATTTTTTTCTTTGTTTTTGTTATATTACTATGCCACTCTAATTCTGCACTCGTGTCACTTTGGCAAGTCCTTGTTTTGCTTAAGTTATATTGCTTCAATTTATCTTATTTAATCTTTAAAATATATTTACTTAATATTAAATTAATAATTTATTATTATTTTTCTTATTTAGTTTTATAATTTGTAAGAATTCTAAATGAGGACACTTTTAGATGAATTAAATATTCTTGGACTCCTTTTAGAGATCTTTATCAAGTTAAATGGTCATTTTGAAAAATATATTTATAACATTTTTTATATTATTTTTTGCCACGTCATACTGGACATTTTGATTTATACTAAATTTAGCAATCAAGTTAAGCTTGATCTTCTTGTTATCTCAGAATTCAGCTTTCCCAAAAAAATTAACTAATTTCTAAAAACTTTTGCATTAATTTGATTAAATTATATTCATTTAATTTATCTCATTTCAACTTTAATATATATTTCTTAAACTAAAATAATAATTTATTATTTTATATGCCCTTTAAGTTTTTTATTCGAAACAATTTGAAATGAGGTCAAAATGATAACCATAAATCTTTCATTTGACTCATCTTGATTAGCTCTATCCAATAATGTATTCATTATTTTATTTTAAAAATTTTATTTTTTATGGGTTGCACACACTTTATGTGCCATTTTAAATCTTACATTATTTGATGATCTAGGTTGTTATACCAAATCAATTGAGTAACTTAGATGGAAATTTCTCATACAATTTATCTTATTAATTGAAATGTTTCCCCTTGATTAGGTTATATTATAATGTAATGGTAAATTTCTTCTCTTAGAACATTTAAATCAATTTGATTTGTTTATATTCAATCACTTTAATCTTCTTATTTAAGCTTCAATATATGTTTACTTAATAATAAAATAATAATTTATTGTTATTTATGTTTTTTACTTTTCTAAATCATAGCGATTCCAAATTATGTATAATCGAGATAAAATGAATATTGTTGGCCTTGTCCTAATGACTTACAAGTAATTAAATATTTAGTTTTCTACTTAAATATTTTATTTTATGGAATTTTTGTAAGTTTCATAAGACATTGTACTTGATTTGATGATCAAGAATGTCACTCCATAATCATAGTGTCTCACAATGTAACTATCCCACAAAATTTATCTCAATTCAACAAACAAGATCTTATGGAAGCAAAACAAAAGTTGTTAGACTCATCCTGATAAGCACTTTTTAATTAAATATTTATTTTTAAATTTTTAAATGTTTTAGTTTATAAGGATTTGGCATGTGTTTGGAGTCTTTTAGATTAATAATTGATTTGATGATTGAAGATATTACAATTGATCTCTCTTCTTCAAAATTTTCTTTCATTTAATTATACATTAATTTTACTCTAATTCTCTGCTCGTGTGGCTCATAGGACTCTTTTATTTCGTTATATTATATTACTTCAAAAAAAATTCAATTAATATTAAATAAATAATTTTTTATTCATTTTCTTAATATTAAAGATAATTCATCCCAACTAGCTTTATTCAATTGAATATTCCCTTCTATAACTTTTAAATATTTATTTTTATAGTGCATTTAAATATTTTATTAGACATTTTACTTCATAACTAAATTATTGATTTAATGAAAGCATTATCTTCTTATAATTTGGTAATGCCACCTTAGTTTATTTAATTTATTCTAGTTTTTTTCCCTAATGTGGTTATTGTACTATACTCCTCTAATTCTTATATCGACTAACCTCAACATCTCATTTATATTCTTATGCTAAAATTCTTCAATTTATCTTATCTCAGCTTTATTATATATTTACTTAATATTAAAATACTAATTCATAATTATTATTCTTATTAGTTTGGTAATTTTTAGTATTCCGAACATGTTCCAATTGAGAAGAAAAAATGTCATTGACCTCGTTAAGACAAATTTAATCAAATTAATTAACCACTTTATATTTTTTAAATATTTCATTTTATGGGTATTTGTTACACTTCATATGACACTTTCACTCACAATAGATTTTATGATCCAGGATCTTACAATCGAACTTCATAGTGTCTTGCAATGCAGTATTCTATAAAATTTCTTATCTCTTTAATTATTTCATTTTGATTTTGTTATTTCGCTATGAAACTCCAATTATACACTCATGGTCTTTTACATCACATAAATTTAGTTATATTACATTGCTTCAATATAAATCATTTCATTTTTAATATATTTTTAATTAATATAATAATAATAATATATTATTATCTATTCTTTTTCCCTTTGTAATTCATAGTAATTCCAAACAATGTTTGATCGAGATGAAGCAAGCATGGTTCACCTATTTCGATGAGTTTTACTTAATTAAATGTTTTTTTCTATTTTATTTATTTTTTTTGGACATTTCCACTTGTATATGCTTGAATAATCGAGGTTACTACACTCAATCTCCTTAGAATATAGAAATACAATTTTTTCATGTAATTTATATTATATCTTTAAGCTATTGTCTTTGATTTGGTAGTATTGAAATGTTACTCTAAGTCTCTTCTTATGTGGTATTTACTTTGCTTTATTTTTGTTGTAATATATTTCTTCAATTTATCTCATTTAACATTAATATATATTTAAATAATATTAAAACAATAATTTATTATTATTAAAACTTAGTTTTATTTATAATTAATGACAATTCGAAAGGGGGTTTGATTTAGATGAATTAAATATCAATGGTCCTATCTCGATGCGCTTTACCAAATTCAATATTATTTTTTACATTTTTAAATATTTTATTTACTAAATTTTTGCATGCTTTCAAACTTATTTTTAAGTTACCTATTTTGAGGATCGGGGATGTTTCGCTTATTCTCCTTATGTCTGGAAATATAAATTTATCATACAAACTATATCATTTTTTCAAACTTTTCTTTCTAATTTCGTTATATTGCTACATTACACTAATCATCATTTGGTTTGATAGTTAGATAACTTTAAATTATTTATATTATAATATTTCTTTTTATATCTTTTAGCACCAATCTATGTTTTTAATATTAAAAAATAATTTATTATTATTTATGTTTATTTTCTTTTGTAATTCACAATAATTCCAAAACATTGTCAATCCAAATGAAAAAAATCATCATTTAACTAATTTTGTTGTGCTCTATGTAATTAAATATTTATTTGACTTTGAAATATTATTTTTTTATATTTCATCATGCATTGCAATATATTTCAATTTATCCTTAATTTTATGATGAAGGATTCATTTTTATATTTTTAAATATTTTTTTGCATGGTTTTGGAAAGTTTTATTACAAATATTGATTTGTTCCTAATTTGAAGTTCGAGGATGTTAAACTAAATCTTCTTGATATATCAGAATGAACCTTTCTTATGCAATCTATTACATTTTTAAAATTTTTCTCTTTAATTTTGTTTTGTATTCTGTAACTCTAAATGTCTTCCCACATGACTTTCACATCATTTTAATTGTGTAATATTACTTTTTCAATTCATCTCATTTTAGATTAAATATACACTTACTTAAGATTAAAATAAAAATTTACTATTATTTATTCTTTATTTTAATAATTTACAATAATTTTAATCAATGTCTGAGTGATATGGAACAAGAATCATTAGCTTATTCTGAATGAGCCCTTTAAATAAAAGTTTTTTTTTTCTTTAAAATATTTCATTTTTTTTAGTTTTTGGAAACTTCACAAGAAATTTTGATTTGTTTTTAATTTGATAACTAAGGATATTACAACTGATCTCCATAGAGCTTATTCAATTTGGTGTTTTGTTGTGCTCTAAAGGAAGAATAATCTAGACTAAAAAACATTGTTGGGTTCATCTTGATGACCTCAATATTATTAAATTTTAAAATTTTTTTATGTCAAAATAATTTATTTTCTTAGGGTTTAGTAAGCTTTAGTGATATTTTTATTCTTAAAGGATTTGATGTTCAAGGATGTTATTTCTGATGTACTTAGTTTCTTGGAATCCATCCTTTCTATATATTAATCCTATTTCTTCATAGTTTTCCCTTTTCTTTCATTATTTTGAAATGTAACTAAAAATGTTCTCTCATGTGACCACATCACTTTGATTTGGTTATATTACTTTACTTCAATTTATCTCATTTTTTCTTAAATGTAAATTTAGTTACTATTAAAATATTAATATATTTCTATTTGTGCTTTTACACTTTGCTATTTCATAGTAAATATAGGCAATGTTAGATCGAGATAAAACAAACTTCATTAAACTTGTGTCAGCCAGGTTTATTTAATTGAATATTCATTTGTATATTTTTCAAATATTTTCTTTTCGAAGATTTTACAATACTATATGATATATATTGAGTAATACCTTATTTAAAGATTAAGAATGTTAGACTCAAGCTAGTTAGTATCTTGGAATAAAACTTTTCTTTAAAATTTATCTGTTTTCACAAAAAAAGTTTCCATTCATTTCGTTAAACTACTATGAAGCTCTACATCTCATGTCATGTGACTTTTATTTCGCTTCAATTTGGTTACCTTATCTTTTTTCAATTTAACTCACTTTGGCTTTAATATATATATTTACTTAATATTAAAATAATAGTTTATTATTATTAAGGGTTTTTTAGTTTTGTAATTCAAAGTAATTCGAAGAAATTCAAAAAAGTTTTGATTGAGACAAAACAAATTTTATTAGGGTAGTCTTGACAATATTTACCTAATTAAAATATTCAGTTTTATAATTTTTAGAAATGTTATTTTTCATTTTTTTGGAACTCCATTTTGAGATATTTTTCTTGTTTTTCATTTGCTGATTCATTATGTTACACTTTAACTTTTTTGTGTCATTGAATGCATCCAAAATAAATTTGTAGTTTATTTAGAATTTTTCTCTCACTAGATTATTTTATAATTCTTCAATTTATATCACTTCATATTTAATATATATTCACTAATTATTAAAATATCAATTGATTATTATTTGACATATTTATTGTTATAATTCATGGTAATTCCAAAGGATGTCTGATCAAGATAAAAAGACATAGTTTGACTCATCTTAATGAGCTCTATCCAATTAAATATATTTTTTATATTCTTAAATCTTTTATTATCTAGGGTTTTTGTATTCTTTAAGATATATTTAATTCATTACTAATATGATGATCAAAGACGTTACACTCGACCTCTTTAGAATCTTGGAATGCAACTTTTTAGTATAATTTATCTCGTTTATTCAAATTTTATGCATTTATTTGATAACATTATTATGAAACTCTATTTCTTCTTTCATGTGGCATTTGCTTCACTTTGTTTTTTTATATTGTGTTGCATCAATTTATATCATTCATGTTAAATATGTACTTGCATAATATTAAAAAAATAATTTATTATTATTCATGTTCATTTACTTTGATAATTCATAGTAATTCTAAATAAAGTTCAGTCAAGCTCTAACCATTTATTCTTTTACGTATTTAAAATATTATATCTTACAGAGTTGGGGCATACTTTACAAGACATTGTTATTGATATCTAATGTAATGGCTAAGGATATTATATTTTTTTTGTTTGATTTGGTTATATTACTAAGTAACTAAAAATCTCTTTTCATGTGATTTAACATAGCTTTCATTTGGTTATATTAAATTACTTTCATTTATCATAATTCAACTTTAAAATATATTTGCTTAATATTAAAATAATAATTTATTATTATTAGTGCCTATTTATTTTGATAATGCATAGTTATGATTATTATAGAGACTAATCATGAAGAAAAAATGCAATTCAATTTGTTTAACATTTTATGAGAAATTTTGATCATAACTCATTTAACAATCAAGGATGTTACCCTTCAAATTGTTAACGTTCAAAACTCAACTTTCTTATACAATTTATTCAATTTCTTAAAATATTTTGCTATGATTTGGTTACATAAAATATTTTAATTTATATCATTTTAGCTTTAAAATATTTTTATTTAACTTTAAATAATAATTTTTTTTATTATTTATGCTTTCTTTTCTAATTTGTGTTACTTCTAAGTGTGGTCTGACCTTATCGAAAGAAACATTGTTAGACTAATCTTAATGATATATATCAAATTAAACAACATTGTTTGAACTCTTTTGACTATCTCTACCCAGTTCAATATTTAATTTTTTTATTCTTTAGGTATTTTATTTTCAAAAGTTTTGAATGCTTTATTAGATATTTTTTATTTGTACATGATTTGAGAATTAGGAATTTCAAACTCAATCTTTATTGTGTCATGGAATGTAACAAAGTATCACTTTGATTTTGTTAATTTAATTTTAAACTGTAATTTTCCATTTTTGTGACCTCCACATTACTATAATTTTGTTATATAACATTTATTTTAAATTAAACTTATAACTTATTGTTATTTATGAATGTTTACTTTAATAATTTGAAATAATTTCACATAAGTTTGAATCAAGATGAAGCAAATCTTGTCAGACTCATCCGTTGAGATCCATCCATCAACTTTTCATTATATTTATTTAAATATTTTATCATTAGGAATTTTGGTACTCTTACGAGACATTTAATTCATACCTCACTTGGTGATGAGGAATATTACATTAGATCTCCTTGGTATCATTGAATGCAAATTTTACATCATTTATCTCTTTTCTAAAATTTTCTTTTTTGCATTAATTAGGCTTCTCATTATTTAAAACTGAATCTCCTCTCATGTGAGTAGAAAAGCTTTATTTGGTTATATTATATTTCTTCATTTAATGTATTTCCAACTTTAATATATATTGCCTTAATTTTTAAATAATATTTATTTTTATTTATGTGTACTTAATTGTGTAATTTATAATAATTGTAAACGAGTTTTCATTAAGACAAACTAGCTTCTTTAAATTCATCCTAAGAGAATTATCTAATTAATTTTTTATTTTAATTTTCTAAGATTTTGATAGTTTTTGCATGAAATTTGCATTCAAAATAGATTTAATAATTTTGGTTGTTACAATCAATTGTTTTAGTATCTTGGAATGCAATCTTCTTGTATAATTTAACTTATTTCTTAAACTAATTCATTTTCATTTCCTAGTATAGCTATTTAACAAAATATCTTCTCTTATAAATCTTTCTTTTTGTTTTAGTATGATTCATAATTTCATCTAATTTTACTTTTAGTATATATATATATATATATATATAATTAAAAATAATTTATAAACATTTATTCTTATTTAATTTTCTAAATCTTAGTCATCATAATTGTGGTCGAATTAAGATGAAGCAAATCTCATTCGATTGATCTCACTAAAGTCTATTTAATTCAAAAAAAAATTTAAATATTTTTTCCTTTAATATTTTGCACACTATAATAGGCATCTCGATTCTCACCATATTTAATAATTGAGGAATTTTTATTTGACCTCCAAATATTATGAATTACAACTTTCTTTTACAATTTATGTAATTTCTAAAATATTATTTCATTGATTTGGATATGTTACAAGTTAACCCTATTTCTCCTTTCATATAGGCATTATAGTTTGATTTTTTTTATATTACATTGCTTTAATCTATATCATTTAAGATTTATTATCTATTTAACTAATGTTGAGATATTAATTTATTTTAGTTTATGTTAATATATTTTTGTAATTCATAGTATCTCCAAAGGAGAATCAATAGAGACAAAAAAAATGTCATTGCACATATGTTACTAAGTTCTATACAATTAAATATTTATTATTATAGTTTTCAATTTTATATTTTCAATATTTTTGCATCACTTCATGGAACATTTCAATTCATTGCCAATTTTAACTTTGAGTTATTAACACTTGATGTCCTTTAAATGTTGAAATGTTTGATTTGATAATATTATTATGTAACATTAAATTTTCTCTCATGTGACCTTTAGATGTATTTGATTTGGTTGTATTACATTGATTCAAATTATTTTATTTTAGTTTTAATATATATTACCTCCAAGTTAAAATAATGATTCAAGTTTATTTATGTTTTCTTACTTTACTATTCGCTATAATTCCAAACTAGGCCCAGAATAGAAGTGTCAAACATACTTGTACTCGACTTGATGAGCTATGTTTATTAACTTTTTTAATATTTTTTTAATTTTTTATTTTCTTGGATATTAACATATTTTATGGGACTTTTCTATTCATACATTAATTGATGATCGAGAAAGTTACACTTTATCTCTTAAGTATCTAAGAATGAAAAATTTTTTAATAAACTTTTTCTCATTTTTGAAAATATTTTTCTTTGTCTTTGCTATATTAAAATATTTTAATTTATCATATTTAACATTAATATATATTTACTTATTATTAAAATGTTATTTTGTTTTGTTATTTTGTGCTTATTTATTATTATAATTTATTATAATTCCAAATGATACATAATAGTGATTAAACAAATATCATTGGACATATTTAAGAGATCTCTATCTAATTAAATGTTTATTTCTATACTTTTAATAGTTTTTTAGGGTTCTTGTATGCAATATGACTTATTTGGATTCCTAAATAATTTAACGATAAAGGATGTTACATTAGATATGCATAGAATTTTGGAACATAACTTGGTCACACATTTTATCACATTTGCTCAAATATTTTGCTTTCAATTTGTTATAATACAATCTAATTGCAATTCTCTTCTCAAGTAAACTTTACATCATATGATTTGAAAAGATTACATTACTTCAATTTATCTAACTTCATATATTTAATATATATTTATTTAATGTTAATTTTTTTATTTATTCATTTTAATTATTATTATTCACTACCATTCAAAATAAGGTTACAACAAAAATTAAAAACATTTATTTTACTTACCTTGATTAGATTTAATCAATTAAATATTCCTTTTATATTTTAAAAGTTTTGTTTTCTAGTGAATAAAAATGGCTTCCAAAGCTTTCCAACTCATAACTAATTTTATGATTTAGTGTGTTACACCTAATCTCCTTAGTTTTTGGGATACAACTTTCTAATACAATTTATCACATTTTTTTCAAAGTTTTTTATTTAGTCTGGTTATATTGTTATCAAATAATAAATCTCCACTCATGTGATTTTTGCATCATTTTGATTTCATTACTTCAATTTATCTAATATTAGCATTAATATATATGTAATTAAATTTAATATAATAATATATTATTATTTATGATTAATTATATTAGTAATTCTTATTAATTCTAAATGGGTTCAATGTACATAAAAAATATTATTGGTCAACTCACAAAAACTACATACATTTACATATTTTAGATTTTTAATTTTCTCAAGTTTTCAAACATTTTGCAACTCATTTCAATTCAAATCTAATTTGACAATTGAAGATATTATACTTGACTTCTTTAAAATTATGACAACTTTTTGATACCATTTATCTCAACTTTTTTTAAAACTTTAAAAAATTAATATTATTACTTATGGTTTCATAATTTTGTAACTCACAAAAAATTTTAGTCAAGGTCATGCCAAGGTGAAAAGAACGTCAATATACTACCTCGACAAATTGTATCAAATTAAACATTTATTTTTATATTTTTACTTTTTTTACTATTTTTATTATTAAAGGTTTTAATGCACTTTATAATGCATTACATTCCTATATATTAAATATCAAAGATCTTAAACTCAATCTCTTCAATTTCTTAGAGTGCAAGTTTAATGCGTAATTTATCATATTTTTTTATTTTTTTTATTTAATTATGCTGTTACTAACTTAAATTCTCCTCTCGTTTGACTATTACATTGCTTTAATTTTGCTATATTATAAAGCTTTAATTTATCATGTTTTAACTTCAATATATATTATCTATATGTTAAAATAATAATTTAATAATTTTATGGTTATTTATTTTGTAATTTGTAGAAATTCTAGTCAATGTTTGACCAAAATAAAATAAGCATCACTAGCCTTATCTTATTGAGCTCTATCAACCTAAAAATTTATATCTATATTTTTAGATATCTTATTTTCTAAGGTGATAGCACACTTTACTATTATTTTTTATTTACAATCGACCTCCTCAATATGATCGAATGCAACATCCCTATGGAACTTTTCTTGATTCTTCAACCCTTCTGCATTGAATTTGCTATAATATAGTGATACTCTAAAGTATACACCAGTATGACCTTCACAACATGTTTTATTTGGCTACATTATATTTCTTTAATTTTTCTTATTTTTAGATTTTTTTGTATTTACTAAATATTAAAATAATAATTTTTTGTTATTTAGACTTTTTAAAATGGTCTTTCTTAGTTATTCCAGACAACAATCAATGGAGATGAAGCAAAGGTCATTGAACTCATCTCGATCATCTCTATCAAAGCAAATATTCCTTATTTAGTTTTAAAAGTTTTATTCTTTAGCGTTTTCACTTGCTTTACAAGGTGTTTTGATTCATACATTTTCTAACGATCAAGAATGCTATACTGAATCTCCTTACTATCTTGAAATATAGCTTGTTTATATAATTTATTAAAACTCATAAAATTATTTGTTATGATTTGGTTAGATTACTATGAAAATTATCTCACATATCTTTATTATTATATATTTAATATTAAAATTAATTAATTATATTTTTTGTTTATTTTATTTATGTTTTTCGTTACATTTCAAAATGAGTTTTGATTGAGTAGAAACAAATGTCATTAGGCCTATTTAAGTGTGGTAAATTGAACAAAATATGTAATTATATTCTTTAAATATTTTATTTTCTATGATTTTTTATATTTTGATTTGTAGTTTATTTGATAGATGAAGATGTTATGTCTAATCACCTTAATATATTGGAAAACAACTTTTTCATCAATTAATCATATTCATTCAAATTTTTTCTTGATTTGATTATAATATTTACTAACTCCAAATCTCTTCTCATTGAACTTCTACATCACTTTGATATGATTAGATATCTATGGTTGGTTTTCCCAACTCAATTTTGGATTATCGTTTTTTGTAAATCTTGGTAATTTCAAATGAGGTCTGATGGAAACACGGAAAATATCGTTAAACTTGTCTCAATAAGCACTATCCATTTAGATAATAATTTAAATATTTTTAAATATTTTATGTTAAGGTTTTTTGCATTTCTTATAAGATAATTTTTTACCACAATTAATAACATAGGATGTTGCACTCGTTCTCCTCAGCATCTTTAAATACAACTTTCTCTATAACTTAGCTCATCACTTCAAATTCTTTGCATTTCTTTTTTTATATTTCTATGTAAATCTAAATCTTGTCTCACTTAAATTTTATATCATTTTGGCTTTCTTTATATTATAGTACTTCAATTTTGCTTTTTCATTTAATTATATATTTACTTCAAATAAAAATATCAACTTTGTGTTATTTATGCTTATTTAGTTTGTAATTCACTATAATTCCCATCCACATCCAATTGAGATGAAACAAATGTGTAGGACTTATCACCAAGACTTATATCCAATTAAATATTTATTTTTAAATTTTGAATAATTTTGTCTTGGATTTTTGTATGCATTATAAGACATTTTGATTTTTACCTAATTTGATAATCGAGTATCTTGCACTAGAATAGCTTAAAATCTTAGAAAATAACTTTGTTACAAATGATATCTCATATCTTCAAATTTTTTTCTTTTAATTCATTATGATTTCATGTAACATTATTTCTCATCTCAAATGACCTTTACATCAATTTGATTTAATTAGATTTCATTGCTTTAATTTATTTATTTTGATATTTAATATATACATACTTAATATTAAAAAACCATTTATACATATTATATATTTTTGAATTTTTATAATTCCTAACAAGTTGTGATCAAGAAGAAAAAATTTTCACTATACTTATCTTAATGAGCTTAAACCATTACATATTATTTTTTATAGTTTCAATTATTTATTTTTTATAGTTTTAGAATGCCTTACATGACTTTTTGACTCATAGCTAATTTTAATATTGTGGATGTTATACAAAATCTCAATATTTTGATGATAACATTTCCATATAATTTATGTCTTTTTTTTCAAACAATTTTCTTTGATTTGATTATATCACTATGCAACTCTAAATCTCCTCACTTGTAACGTTTACAATGCATTGATTTAGTTAGAATACACTACCTAAATTTATGTGATGTTAGATTTATTATATATTCATTTAAAAGAAAAATAATAAAATATTATTATTTATGTTTTATTTACTTTATAATTCTCAAAAATGTTATATGAGGTCTAATCCAAACAAAATAAGCACTATTTGATTATTTCAATGATGCTTTATCTAGTCAAATATACATTTATATATTTTGATTTTTTATTATTTTCAATATTGTTTGCACATTTTGCTAGACATATGGATTTGTGCATGATGTGACAATCAAAGATGTTACACTCAAACTATTTCATAGTTTGGAATTTGATGTTTTGGTATATTTTATCTCATTTGTCCAAATTTGTTTCCTTGATTTGCTTGTGATACTAAGTAATTTTTATTCTTCTCTTATAGGACCTTCATTTCTTATCATTTGGTTATAAAGTATTGCTTCAAGTTTTCTTATTTTAAAACTAATATATGTGTAATGTTAAAGAAAGATTTTGTCATTATTTATTCCTTTATAGTTAGGTAACTCATAGAAATTCAAATAACGATTGATGAAGATGCAACAAACATCATTGGACTAATCTTTGCAAGCCTTATCAAATTATTTATGCTTCAATTTATGATTTTTTAGGATTTTGGAT
Source organism: Vanilla planifolia (assembly GCA_023846275.1). Lineage (NCBI taxonomy): Eukaryota > Viridiplantae > Streptophyta > Magnoliopsida > Asparagales > Orchidaceae > Vanilla > Vanilla planifolia. The sequence goes on along the minus strand of JAIUJO010000313.1, from coordinate 166,448 downwards.
TGTTTTACGAGACAATTTGATTCACACCAGATTTAATGATGAAGAATGACATAATAGATGTCCTTATTATCTTCAATTGAAATTTTATTCACAATTTATCTTATTCTTCCAAATGTTTTGCATCAATTTTGTTATGTTATTACAAAACTCTATTTCTCAAATCCTTTGCCATTTACATCACTTTAATTTGGTTATATTACAATACTTCAGTTTATCTCATTTATTCTTTAATATACTTATTATTATTTTATTTTTAAATTTGATACATCATTTTGATTAGATTTTGACAAGGTCAATCTAGTTAAATATTCATTTATAACATTTTCAAGTTTTTTTTCTATGACACTAGTACCTTTTATGAGACATTTTGATTCCTTTTTTATTTGATAATTGAGGATGTTATACCTAAGTTTCTTAATAACTTGGAATGTAAGTTTCTCATACAATTAAACTCATCACTTCAATTCTTTTTCTTTGATTTGCTTATATCACATTGCTTTATTTTTGCTTATCTAATCTTTAATATTTTTATTTAATGTTTAAATAAAAATTAGAAATATTTGCTATTCTCATTTAATTAGTAAATTCATAAAAACTCTAATCAAGGTCTCATCAATATGAAACAAGTATCAATGAACTCACATTACGAACTCTATCAAATTAGATAAATTTTTTATATAATAGTTTTAGATTTTTTTTCTTGTATTTCATACACCCTTTGTAAAGTATTTCAATTCTTTAATGATTTGAGGATTAAAAAGGTCACATTCATCCTCTTTAATTCCTTGGAGTGAAATTTTAATGTACAATTTACCTTATTCAAATTTTTCATTTTGATTTGGATATATTAATTTGTAACTTTAAACCTCCACTCATGTGATAATTACATTACTTTAATATGTTATGTTATAATGCATCAATTTCTCTCATTTTAGCTTAATATATTTTTTCTTTATATTAAAATTATAATTTATCATTAATTAGGGATATCTATTTTGGTTATTTGTTGTAATTCTGAACAAGGTCTGACCAAGGTTAAGCAAATTTCATTTTGCTCATCTCATTTAGCTCTATCCAATTTTATATTTATCTTTATTTTTCTTAATAGTTTTTTCTAGGGTGTTAGCACATTTAATGAGACTTTTTATGGGTAAATGATAAGTTGATCATGGCTGTTACACTCAACCTCCTTAATATCATGAAATGTAATATTTGCATACAATTTAGCTTATTACTTCAAATGTTTTGCATTGAAATTGTTAAAATACAACAAAACTCTAACACTACTCTTATTTGACCTTTATATTAGTTTGATTTTTATACATATTTCTTTAAATTATCTTATTTTAGCTTCATTGACTATTTCGTGAATATTAAAATAAAAATTAATTATTATTACTTATAATTAAATTAGAATTTTATAGTCATTCAAAATAATGGTCAATCAAGATGAAGTAATTATTATTGAACTTGTTTGATAAGTTCTATCAAACTAAATATTAATTTTACATTATTAAATATTTTATTATCTATAATTTTCACAAGTTTTATTGGAACTTTTCTATTCTTGCTTTGATGATTGAGGATGTTACATTTAATCTCCTTAGTATCTGAGGATCTTCTTTTCTTATGCAATTTCTTTGATTTCTTCAAAGTTTTTACTATTACTTGGTTATATTATTATATAACTCTAATTCTAATCTCTTGTGACCTTCACAATATTGTATTTAATTATATTATTTTAATTAAAATTATCTTTTATATCTTTATTGTATATTTATTTATTATTAAAATATATATATAATATTTTGTGTCGTTATTGTTGTTTTGTTATTCGATGTAATTCCAAATGAGATTTAATCAAGATGAAACAAATATTGGTAGACTTATCTAAACTATCTAAATCAAATGAGATAATTAATTTTTATATTTTTTTAAAGCTTTTAGGACACATTATGATACTATGTTTTATAGTTTATTTAATAAACAAAGCTGTTAACCCTGTCACCTTAATATTTGGAAAAATGCTTTCCACCATCTTATCTTAAAACTCTAATTTGAATCTCATTTGACCTTTACATCTCTATGATTTGGTTGTATTATATTCTTTAACTTATTTTATTTTAGCCTTAATACATATTTACTTAAAATAAAAAAAATAATTATTATTTTTACTTTGGTAATTCACAATAATTCTAAAGAAGGTTTGTTGAGATGTAACAAACATCATTAGACTTATCTTATCGAAAACTGTCATGTCAAATATTAATTTTAATATTGTAAGATATTTTACTGTCTATGACTTTTGCATATTTTATGATATGCTTTGATACTTTACTTAATTTTACAATCAAGGGTTTGCACTACATATCCTTAGTATTCTAAAATGCAACTACCTTATATAATTTTTCTAATTTTTTTAGTTTGAATTTGTTATATTAGTATAAAACTCTAATTCTTCTCTTTTATGACCTTTAAATCTTTTTGGTTTTGTTATATTATATTGTTTCAAGTTAACTCATTTATCAATAATATATATTTACATAATATTAAAATAATAGTATGTTATTATTTAGTTTTATGTTTTTTTTCAATAAACAATAATTAAGAATGACGGCTACTTGTGATTAAACAAATTCATTTCACACAGCTTGATGACCTCTACAAGATTAAATATTTATATTTAATATTTTAAAACATTTAATTTTGAAGTGATATTGCTTACTATATAAGGCATTTTTTGTACCAAATTTCACTATCGAGGATGTTACTTGCAATCTCCTTAATATTTTAAAATGCAACTCTCCTTCATATTATATCTCATTTCTTTAAATTTGGGCTTTCATTTAGTTATATTACTACAAACTCTTAATCTCTTCTTGTGTGACAATTACATGACTTTGGTTTATTTATATTGCATTACATCAATTTATATTATTTTAGATTTAATATACGTCAATTTAATATTAAGATAATAGTTTATTATTATTTACTTAATTTAATTTATTAATTCATGTGACTCTAAATAAGTTTGACCAAGGCCATATAAAGATTTTTAAACTTGTTTTTATAAGCTCCATCTTTCTAAATATTCCTTTTATTTCTTTTAATGTTTTATATTCTTGGATTTTAGCATGATTTAAGAGACTTTGATTCATAACCAATTTGAAAAATATAGATGCTACACTTGATCTCCTTAATACCTTGGAATGTAATTATATCATAAAATTTATCTCATTTATTTTAATATTTTCCTTTGATCAGGATATATTTCTTAAAAATGTTGATCCTCTCTTGTGTGATCTTTATATCTCACTTTTAATTGGTTAAATTATATTGGTTTTATTTATCTCATTTCAATTTTATTTTATGTTTACTTAACATTCAAATAAATTTTTTTATTATTTATATTTAATTAATTTTATAATTCATAATGAATCCAAATGAGGTTTGATGGTGAAAAAACAAACATCATCACACTCAACTTAATCAGCTCCATCTAATTAAATATTTATTTTTACAATTAAGCTTATTACATTTGATATCCTTAGTATTATCGAATTCATATTTTCTAGATAATTTATCTTAGTTAACCATGTTTTCTTTTATTTGACAATACTATAATGTAATGCTAAATTTACTCTTATTTAGCATTTACATCATTTTCATTTAGTTATATTACATTATTTTCTATTTTTATGTTTTTATGATAATTTTAATTAATTCCAAACAAGTTCAGATAGAAACCAAAGAAATGTCTCTATACTTACTTCAATAAACTCCATCCAAATAAATATTTATTTATATATTTTAAGATATGTTATTTTCCATTACATTTGTTTGCTTTACTAGTCTTCTTGATTCATATATGATTTGATGATCGAAAATATTACACAAGCTGTTTTTAGTATTTCGAAATGCAACCTTCCCATAAAGGTTATCTTATATTTTTAAATTTAACTCTTTCATTTGGTTATTTTTACATTTAACTCTATATCCACTATTATTTGACCATTACATCAACTTAATTCAGTTCTATGACATTGCTTTAGTTTCTCTTATTTCAATTTTAATATATATTTATTTTAAATTAAACAATAATTTTTGTATTATTTATGAGTATTTATGTTATTAATTCATAGTAATTCCAAAGAAGTCTCCTCGAGATAAAACAAATGACACTAAACTTCTCATAATGAGCTCCATCTAGCTAAATGTTAATTTTTATAGTTTTAAATATTTTATTTTCTTCAATTTTGGCAAGCTTTACAATATTTTAAATTTTTGTTTGATTTAATAAAGGAGGGTATTACACTTGTTCACTTTAGTAACTTGAAATTAAATTATTTCATATAACTATTTTTGAATTAGTTATATTTCTATATAGCTCATAACCTCTTATTTTGTGACTTTTACAACACCTTGATGTGGTTATGTTTGATTACTTTAATTTGTCTTTTTTCAACTTTAATATATTTTTACCTGAAATTAAAATGATATTTTCTTTTATTTATTCTTTATTATTTTTTTAATTTGTAAAAATTCCAAATGGGGTATGATCAAGAAGAAAAAAACGTAGTTGAACACATTTTGACAAGTTTTATTTAGTTAAATATTTATTTTAATATTTTATTTCTAGTGCTTAGGTACACTTTATGTGACTACTTAATTTTTAACTTATTTGATGTTCACAGACACTATACCTAACCTCAGTTTCTTGGAATACAACTTTGTCACACAAATTATCTCATTTCTTCAAATTTGTCTTTTTAATTTAGTTTTATTTCTATGTAACTATAAAAATTTTATCATGTGACCTTTACATTGCTATGATTTTATTATATTTCTTTACTTTAATTTATCACACTTCAAATATAATATATAATTATCTTATATTAAAATAATTATTTTTTTATTATTTATTCTTATTTATGTTAAAATAATAATTTTTTTATTATTTGTGCTTGTTTACATTTGTTGTAGGATATGTCTCCATCCAATGCCTATTTATTATAATTTTATCATGTCTTTTCATGACCCACCTTTCTTTTCTATTCCTAATCTAGGTAAATATTGAGGCTATGAATGGGAGCCCCTTTAAGCTAAATTAGCTTATATAATCCTTGAACTCTTTCATTGAAACTAAGGGAGGAATGGAAGAACTTTATAATCAATCTCAAAGGAAATAGTTGTCAAGTCTCTCATAACCATTAATGGGCCTTAGAGATCGATTGCGATTAAGGTCAAATTATTCAACAATGTCCTTCTCTTTACCATTACAAACTTAGCATATACTAATAATGTATATATAATACATAAACAATTCACTTCTTGATTTACCTTTGATTAGATGAATGAATAGTTAGAAGCATATAGCTTATGACATTATGTGCTACCCTTCCAAAGCACCTAGATCATGTTGGAATAATTTCTTATAAAATGTTCAAATCAAAATGACATAGATAGGCGGGTAACTTTTATTCATCTAACATCGGTTTTTGTTGGACCACTTGTGTGATATTGTTAAAGTTTATTAGATGCTTGAGATCATAAATTGTTCTTATGTTCGTGACCACTTTTATGTTCTGACCAAGGGTATAATACATTTATGTTTTTATGATCTACAATTTTCCTCCTTTTCAGACTTGTTTTATATTGAAAATCTATTCTTGCACTTCTTTTAAATTGCCTTGTCTACACTAGAGTGAAATCATCCCGATTTGCTTATATTAGTCAAGACGTTTTTCTCTATTGTTTAAGACATTATTTATTTTCTTTATGTTTTGAATGTCAAGGAATCTTTGATAGCATTTCCTCCTTTTTTCTTACCTAAAGCCCTTCCTAAATGCAACAATCATTTGCGAACTTATTTAAACTTATTTTTCTCTCTTTTTTTTTATCAAAGTTTACCCTTATCTATGTTCACGCATTTCTTTGGAGCACCATTTGAGGTATCAAAATTGTTTTATTTTGGGTATTACTAATTGTTCTCTATAACAATATAATATGGAGAGCTTACAAGTTTTTGTTAATGCATGCATCAGTTCCTACCCAGGTTCATCCTTCTTATTCACTCTCATTCTATTTAATAGAATTTTTCTCTGATACAATGTAGCCTTGAGTGTTCAAATTTCTTATGTTGTGTTCATAATGACAAGAAGAGTGATCTTTCTTACTTGATATTCAGTAGCAGTTAGGTTGATTGTCATATTATATTTTTTACAATAATTCTTTTGAATGACTTTTTTCGCACAACTTTGATTCATTTTGGTAGTTTTTTGCTAAATCTACTTCAACATTGACTTAAGCCACTGTTGGAAGGGTTTTATTTATTATTGTAGCATCCACCTTAAGTAGGTTTCTTATTACTATAGCTACGAAATACATAGCCACCTTGTTAGAACTAAATGGTAAGTGTTCAAATGAGACTTCTTTAGCTAGGGATAGCTTAGTATTGAGATGAAAATTTTGATGCCACATGAAGATTCTCATTTGAAATCTTCGACATTTCACAACTTGTGAAGCCAACAAAGTAGAACAACCACCTTCTTCTCAAATGTCATGAATACGTACAAGTTGTTCAGTAATCAAACTTTATCTTCACTTTGAAACCCATGTTATTAAAAGCCCTACTTATGATTTCTGTACTAGGAAACCCATTCTCCCAATATACAATTCTTCAAAAGTAATTTCTTATTCCCCTTTGATTATCTTTATATATTTGATCCAAATTGGGGATAGATTGTTTGGTTTGACAAACACCTCAGTAAAGGAGAGGCTAAGGTAAGGAGACAAGTGGTAATTGGTTGGTGTAGCCCAACTATTCAATAAAGAGTCTAAATGACCAGGATGCCATTCGATTATTTTCAAGTTAAATCTACTAACTGATAGACCACCAATGAAACCACAATTGGGTAATAGATCAATTTACCTATCACCCATTGCCCAACACCCATTTCCTGTAGCTCATCACCTATCGCTTGTCCCCCATTTGAATAATTATAAATTATTATCCACATAAACTCTTGTTTCAGCTTCGCATAATAGTTAGAGATACATCAAATAAGATTTAATATTTAATGTTAATTATATATATATATATATATATATATATATATATATATATATATATATATATATATATATCATATTAGTTTCAAAGTATAACACAAGTCTTCCCATTTGTGCTCCTTGGCCCACTCTTACCCAATATTTTTGATATTTTAGAGAGTTAAGAGTCATTTAGTGGACCAAACTAAAGATCATTAGAGTTTGTACATTTATTTGATGCCATTATTCTCTTTATGATTAGAAATAGTTGGATTATTATTTCTTTTCATGATTTTAAGTTATACATTTTGATGAATGTTTTAGTATAATAAATTCTTATTGGTGCACTTTATCACTTTCCTTTTTTTATGTTTTCTTTAGGTTTGACTTAGATTATATTATTATTAGAGAATTTTATAGTTATAATTTTATATCTTGGATTTTAGTTCTAAAAGTATTTGATTTATATCATTATGTTAGTGTTCCAACACGTACAATTACATTTGTGATACAATGCCAGATATTTAGGTTTAGTTGCTTATGTGGGTAGTAAAATAATTTGCTAAAATCTTAGCATAATAAGAAGTTCCACATAAGGAATAATGGCTTGCTTGGAGAAGCCTGATAGTAAACTCAAATGAGTTCATATAAAGGCAACTAAAAAGCTTTGTTACAACACTTTTCGTAATTTACTAAAGACAAATGTAATACATTATAAAAAAATATGTAAAAGATTTGAATAGTGAGTGAAGATATTGCAACCATGATGAAAAATGATCATTGGAAATGATCAAAATGTACCTAGGATAATAAAGATTTAGTTAGATAAATTATCATAGTAAATTCATAAAGTTGTAGCAATAAGCACCCTTTTTTTACTTTTAATGATAAGTGGAAATATTATCTTTTTGTTAATTGAAAGTCTTATTATTTATATTTCTTAATGAAATAAACCCTATTTTATAAAGTTATAATTTCTTACAAATTTTGTTTGCAAAATGATCAATAAGCTATATAGTGTCATGTTGTGTTCATGTAATTGTGATTGAACATTCACAAATTTGTGACAAGTGAATAAAATGAATCACCCAAAGGATTGCCAATACTAAAGATGTATTCTTCTTATGTAAAGCTTATCATACATGTATGATATAGGACATTGTAAAATAGGATGAAAAAAATCACTCATTGTTAAAAAAAAACTCTCAAAGTTTCAAAACATTATCATGTATAATCATGACAACCACAGAAGTATAATCCCTTGAAGACATATGTAAAAGTTGTTTAAGGATTGTGCACATCTTAAAAGTAGATCATCTACTACAATGCAATTTCACAAAAACTTGTAGTACTTTAAGGATTTTATGCACTATGTATAGCTACAATAGTTTGAATATGCCAATATGATGGTCTGTGGAGTAGTAGCATGGACTTATGATCCTTAGGACAAATGTATTATGTTCCTGTGTGATGTGTAAATCATTTTTACACAAATTATGACAATTTTTCATAGTCCTAGGCTTGTGTTAATGATACTATATGTAATTGGAGCATTTACATATGATTTTATTATGACTAAAATTTATCCTATTATTTTAAGGATTCTTTGCAAGAATGAGTAAATGATTCCATCATATTATATGATGAATGAAATTGTTGAGGACATAAATCATTAAGTCGCCTCATACATGTATAACATCTAATACCATAATGTATGATATTGCTATAACTACTTTATTTAAGTGATAATGGTTGTCATACCAATACTATAAGGCTATAGTGTAATGAGAAAATCCACATGATGCATAATGGCTTGTTTGAAGAAGCCTCACAGAAAAACTCAAATGAGTCAATACAAAGGCAACAAGATAAGTTTGTTATAATTCTTTTACTAACTTTGTTCAAACATGAAGAATTCAATAAAATAATCAAAATTAAGATCACAAAGATTAGCTATAGAAGGTATCCTAACAACTTCATAAAGTTGCAGCAACTAGCATTCTACTTTTTTTCTTAAAATGATAAGAAAATGAAAATATTAGCTTATTTTAAATTGAGATTCATGTTATTTTTATTTCTTAACAAATTAAACACTATTTTATAAGCTATAATGACCTAGTTCTTTTTTTAAAAAGATTAACTAGCAATTATTAGTGTCACGTTGAGTTTGTGCCCTTATGGTTAAATGTTCAAAACTGGTGATATGTGAATGAAAGGAATCATCCAATGAAATGCATATACTACTAATGTATGTCTATTATGGAAAGCAAATCATACAAGTGTAGCATTGGATATTGCAAAGAATAATGTACCTACATCGTACATTATTAAGAAAACTCTCGAGTTTTTAAAATATGGCCATGTACAATCATGATAATCATACAAGTATAATCCCCTTAAGATTGACATATGCATATTTATTTATGCATCATACACATCTAAAAAGGGCAACATCTACATACAACGAAATGCTTGCACAAACTTGTAATACTCTCGAGTTTTTATGCACTTTCTAAAACTATGATAATTGGGTAATGCCAATGATATAGTATTTTGTTTCTAGTTGGAATTATTATTTATAGGACAACTCTTTTTCATTGTATGATGTATAAATCATTTTCATAGCAAATTATTAATATTTTGTCATAGTTATAAGCTTGTGTTAATCTCACACATATGACATTGTTCATTTATGCAGTATTCCACAATGAATTAGTTTTATCCCAAATCATTTCATGGCTTCCTTGAAAGAACTCACAACATATGCCTTCACATTATATGATCCATGAAATGTTGAAAACACGAAAGAATAAGTTGTCTGATCTACATCCAACATCTAGTATCACGAGTATGTCAGTGTCATAATTTGTTTATTTATGTCGAAATTGTGAGCATAATAGAATGGTAAGACCATAGTACATATATGACAAATAATACTAACTATACATCACTTGGGGCATAGAGAAGGAATGCAAAGCATACTACTATGATAAGCAACATCATTTTGTAAAATTAGAAAGTAGGTTGCGTTAAAGTTTTTTGTCTTGTTAATTTCAAGGCACAAAAGTTTAGTTTTAATCTTAAGTTTTGTTTAACTATATAGACATCAAATATATAGTATTAAGTGGTATTTGTTCACTACTTTGGCTGATTAGAACGAAGATTTACATGATGGCATGATTGAGTTGGAAGAATACGATTCTTTTTGATATAAAGTAATCTATAAATGTTTGACTTTCAAACCTATTTGAGTAGTAGATGATGTGCTTTGTATGACCAAACACTCCACCCGTAGCTAAATTGAGTCGGTCTATGTTTTGAAAATTGTGTCATGTTCATGAACAACACCATCGATAACTTAACTTTCATTACATGGGGCTTCCACTTTCTTTTCCATTCGTTTAGCATCTATTCAATGTTAACTATATTTTTCACAAATGATTAGTATGTATTTTGCTTAGTTGTGTTCTCTTTAATCCTCATAAGGCATGAGGTCATTAATCTCCCCCAGTAGATGATCACATAAACATTACTAAAATGAAAAGTATGCCAATGTTCAACACACAAAAGTATGCAAATAATAGAAAAGACATGAACCACTAATAAAACAAAATATGCAAAAACATTTAGTATTAACACATACCAAAAGAATCTCAATAAATGAGAGCTCAACACCTTTTCAATTCAAGCATGTTGCTTCTCCCTTTGTTTGAATCATTCAAAAGGCTTGTGAATTCAAAAGGATATCCCGATTCTAGTGAATGTGTTGATGGTATGGGTTTTGGAAAGAAGTTTACTACTTAAGCACTTGGTGGAAAAAACTTCAATTATTATCCATCTTTTTTTACAAGATTTCATTGGTTTCGTTTCCTAATGTCATTGTTCTTAGTATAAGAATGTTGAACTAGATCCTTTTATAGGAATATAAAACTGACAATGTCATAATGGACTAGTATATTGGTGATGTGTATGCCACAATGTTAAAATTGTTACATGATACAAAAACGTAAGCTACATAACTACTCTTTACACCATTTTAAGATTTTTATTGTAAATAGAAAAACATAATTTTAATATGTATAAGCCATGAAATTAGTGAGTTTCCATGAAACTAAGTTGTAATAGATGCACACTTCTTTTTAGTCCTACTCCAAGCAAACTGAACATCACAATTGGCAACAAAGTCAAAACCTATTTCACATCTAGTACACCATAAGCAAAGAGATTTGGTTCCAATAGGATATTTAAAAGTTTTCTCCATAGCTTGAACTTGGGATTCTTTTTTATTGTCTTAAAATCTAAATCATAATTCTACAATAATGAAAAATTCAGGTTTATTAGATTTAAGGTAAAAAAATGAATCAATAATCTCGTAATACATCTTCACATTATTTGCATTCTTATTCCATTCTATTTTCTCTTTCATATCCTTTGATAACTTTCCCTTTAATTTTTATCATCAACACATAACTCTCCAAGCTTCACAATTTGATCAAATAGCATCTGACTACTTTATCAACTACAAGGAAATTCATGAAACCACACATGAATACTTTTCTTTATATCTTGACTACTCTTCGTTGAATGACTTACTATTCATGTAGGATCTTAATAAAATTGCCTCATCAGACATAGGATCATGTCTATCTAATTTTTATTAAATTAATAAAAAATGAAGAATTTAAGAAAAAAACACATGCAAGTGAGATATTTTTTGTTTTTTCTCATATAATAGTTCATAAGAGAAACATGAAGTAATGGTCTAATAAGAACTCTATTACTTACATAACAAGAAATGTTAATGACTTTAGCACAAAAATGTTTGGTGCATTATACTCATTCAACATATTCATAGCCATGTCAAGTAATGTTTTATTTTTTTCTCCCTCTTACGTAATTATTTGAGGTGTTCTAGATGATAACAAAATAGAGATATTCCATTATGATTACAATATTCAATAAATAGATTTTTAGTTTCACCTACCTTTTTAGTTCTAGCAAACCCTGTAAATAAGTCATCTTCCTTTTGTTTGAATAATTATGTAAACTACTCAAATTCCACTTTTCCTAACAATAAACAACCTAAAATTAATCTAAGAATAATCATCAATTATCACAAAGTCGTACTTCCTACATCCAAGATTTTTTGGATGAATGAGTTTCCAAGGAATTCTAAGTGTAACAACTCCAACTATCCTCTAGTCATCACATGCTTTATAGTTGTAATTGAGTTTTTGTGCTTTTTTTGCTATTTAGCAATGTAGACACATAGACTCATCATTCCAACAAAGATTAGATAGACCCATAACAAAGTAATACTTTGTGATCTTCGTAAGTATTGACAAGATAAGAAAGCATAACCTTCTATGCCATAAATCAACATTATTCACTCATTATGTATAGCACTCTAATCCACTTATTTTAACAATCTTAAGTAATGCATAAGCATTAATATTACCAAGTGATACATTGATGGCTTTGTTATTTCTACAAATAATACATCATTTAAATTAGAAGTAAAGAAAAATAGAGTCCTTTAATTGTTTAACACCGAGACGATTGTATTTAAAACCTTACACTAATAATATGTCTTTGATGGATGTGTGTAGTTACAACCTATTTTGGTTCCAATGATCCTCGCCTCAAAGTTTTCTCCAAGTGTAACTTGAACACCATTATACTACTTCACATGGATGATAAGATATGAGCCACTAATCATGTTCCTTGAGTAATAACAATCAAGATTCTAGACACCCTCTGTAGTCTCGAATGGAAGGAAAGCATATGAAAGTCAACTATTTTTTTTATTTGGTGACCCAAAGCCTTTTATACCTAGGTGTGTTAACAAAAATAATATTTAAATTATGTCTCCCTATCCAAATATATGTTGAACACTTGGAGTGAATATTGTTTTAATCTTACATTGAGATGTAATGTGTCCATGTTTCAAAATATAGTAACATTTGATATAGATAGCATATGAAATAGTACATGAATTTATGACAAGATCACCAGAATAACAAGTGGCAATGTGCATGATTTCTTTCAAAATGATTCAATTAAAGAGCTAACATATTTTTGTATTTATCACATTTGCTAGCACAATGCATGTAGCTTTTACTTGAATTAATTTATTACCATTTTTTTGATATAAATGCTCAAAAAAGACAAAATAGTTTTCTTGCCCTTCTTTCAACTTATTACACTTAGAGAGCAATTTATTATATTCAAGAAAAAGTTTTATGCAGTTCTTCTCATAAAAAATATTAGAGCAAGAGTATACCACACTACCATTAGAGGTACACAATACCAGAGTTCATCTAAGCAATCATTATACACTTCATCTTTCTCTTATAATTATTCAAATTTTCTTCTCTCACTTTATTCATAGGGTAGCCAAGTAGAATGTGTAAGCATTTTGCATTCTTGGAACCTTGGTTCATCACTTTGTGCCTTCTTCCCTTTTAGTTTCTTATTTATATTGAAACTCCTACTTGTAGCACATTTTTGAAATAAGATAATCTTCTATAGATTAAAGCTACAATGTAAATGGGAGAGTAATCTAATTTTGTAGGTTCTTCCTTCTTTTCCTTTTTCTATTTCATTATAGACAACTCTTTTATTTTTTTCTTGCAAGCATAATTTCATTCGCAAGTGCCAAACCAATGGGTTCATTAAGTCAAAGTGTAGGTACATCCATTGCAGCTTACTATTACTAACCAAAGGATCATACTACTTTTGGATCAAATATCTTTCATTCTTTCTATATCAGAATAATTTAGCCCATGTTTGACAAGACAATATCAATGTTAGTAAATCTAGTGAACACAAATTTGATACATTCATCAAATGTTATAAGAAATAGCTCATAATCATGAATCAAAAAATTCACTTTGTTCTCTTATGCCTTGGAGGTACCCTAATAGTGACCTTCCAATTTATTCGAAATTTCATAATCTGTTTTAAGGCTCATTGCGTTCGTCCTCTAAAATAAGCCCACTAATTCATTTCTTTGTGCATTAACTATTCACATGTTTAGCAGTAAATATAAATGGTTGTTCTGCTTTATTAAAATTATTTAAGTCTACTAACATGGCCTTGTAGCTAACATAATCCTCGTGGCTAACAAATTCCTTGTAGCTATGCATGATATGATGTACATAGAAGTTCTCACACATGGATACATGGTTGTGTTCAATGTCAATTATTTTCAACTTTTGGTAAACTACTACCATTGTATTGAGAATTCATTGAAATATTTTAGAAGGAAAAATCTATATTCAACATTGCCTCCTCACCCAACAATATGAACATAGACCTTATAGTTATGCATGCAAAGAAAAATTCCAAATTACGAAAATTCACATCATCTTACTGCTACCATAGGGAGGGAATGATTAAAATATGTTGTATAGTTGAGTAAAGAAAAATTAATCATTTGAGTTAAATATGAAATGCTTCCTTTGAAGTTGACGAGTCATCCATGCTACCCACATGAAATAACAAATGATCTAATTAACCAAGTAGGGAAGGATTTTCATATTCCATTATGACTAAATTACATCATACTATTTTAGCTGCTAATTATGGTCACACCTAACTTCAACTAAAATTAATTCTAAACTCTATCATCAATTGTGCAGAACATGAGGAAGTAGATGAGATCATATTCATGATCATAAGAAAGACCTTTATATGGTAATTGAAATCCAAACCATAATCTAAAGGAAAAAAGGCAAAACTTTATTACATATGTATTATAAATGAACAAAACTTTTTATAAAAATTTCTCCCTTCTAGAATTGGAAGAATTTAAATCTAATGGATTATGTCTACATCACTTGTCATAAGCCATAGTTGAGCAAACCTTTCCAACATATTTGAGGGTACAAATGAATTCTTATAGATTACTATCACCAAAAAATTTTATTTCTTATGTGAAAGAATATAGCCTAATGATTATGTATGATGTGAGGGAATTACCTAACATTTGAAATAGCTTTAAAATTGTCAAGATTATTATCCACCAAAGTTTACAAGTTACACTTTGATTTCTATGGGAATGTTCTTTATTTCTAGACCATTTCTCTTATGTAGTTTTGTTGTTGTCTTTTGAGAAGTTCAAGTATATTAGAAGGGCTTCTTATGACTTTTTTAAAGGAGTTTTTGAATGCCCTTTTCTAACAATTTTACAATTTATTAAGGTAAACATAGCACTATCAAGAAGTGAGTTGGTCTATGATTTAGTACACTTTTAATTAGTGTGAGCATGGTACCTTTTCAAAACCATTATTATTCAAGCTATTATTTTTCGAAAATGTAATCAGTGCTACTTTGATGCTTAGTTTTGGCCCCTGTTGCTCTTAATACGATAAAATTTTTGAATGTCTTGGATCATTTTATGAAACCTATTCAACACTTGATTGAGTTTGCATTTTACTTTAGAGGTTTGTGAAACAAATGTACTTTTGTAGTAATTGATACTTTCACTATAGCCTTATTAAAGCATATGTAAGAATTCTGCTTAGTTCTTTAGTGAAACTTTTCTTATTAGTTTTGAAATAGGAACATACCCATGAATAAGAGATAAGATGTAGACATGAACTTTAAAAAATTGTCCATTTACCATAGTAGAATAAAGATTCCTAAATCCATTGCTTAAAAACTTTATATCCATGATAAATAATGTTGCTAAAAGAGGGATTCCTTCTTGCACACCTTTAAATGATTTGGAAAAACCTTAAGGAAACCATTTATTAGTATAGTGTACCTACAAATTAGTGGTGGTTTACAACTAACACGATGAATTTTGCATAAAATCTACACATTTTTAATAATTTAAATAAAAAACCCCCATATGTTCTTAACAAATGCAAATAGCATATATAAGGTAATAATGAGAATATATCTTTTATTTTTGTGATTAGTAAAGCTTAAAATCCATTTCGCCAAAAAAGTTATTGATTTTATTTTTACCCTTTACAAATGCAATCCATTCTATAGAACTTCTTACCTAAGGGATGTTTGTCAGTCTATTGGCAAAAAGTTTTGTGAAAACCTTGAAGGTAATTTTTTATAAATATAAAGGCCTAAAAACATTGTATGACATTGTAGAGTTCTATTTTTTATTGAGAGTTGCTGGGCACTTGCAATTCATGGTGGAATAGGGCTCCTACTTAAAGAGATCTAGGTAGCATCCAACAATCTATTTTGATAATATCATAGTAGTGCAAATAAAACCAAACAAGCAAATCCATTTAGACTTTATGAGCTTTCACCATTCAAACCATACAATACTCTGGTAAGATTTCCATGGAATTTTCTTAGGCAATTAAGCTAGTTTATTCCTTAGTAGTAATGCAATGTATATTGTGAACTAAATATTTGAACTATTTCCACATTATAATTCTCATCAAAATTGGATAACAGGTCTTAAATATATTGAATAACCCCTATAATTATCTAATCTTCTTCAATAATTCAACTTCTTTTCTTATTTTTCTTATTCATGGAAAGTTAAGTTCTTTTGTCCAAAACTAATATGTTAAAGTGCTTGGTGTTCACTCCCATTCCCTCTACTATTTAAGATCTACATTTTGTTTCTAATACATTTCCTCAAAAGCATGGCAACAAATTAAATCTACTTGTGACTAAGACCACTTAATTCTATTTTCACCTACGATGAATTTGACATATTGCCCTCGCAATGACATCTGGGCCTATTTTTCTAGTATTACCCTTCTTTATCATTCATTAATTATCTATTCCATATTGGTCACATGTTTAACAAAAAATTTGTAGACAATTTGCTTAGTTTTTTTTATCACTAAACCTTATATCCATCACACTAGGTTTTTTATCAATTTTTTTAAACTCATAGGTGCAACCAAATTCACATATCCATTAATGCATCTACAAATGTGGCCATACATGCCAAAACACAAAAACAAGCATATAACTTCTAAAGATCATATTGTGTAAACATGGATTTAAAAATAATATAATTAAATTACTTAAACAATATTATAAGTTAAGTCCTATCTTAAATGAATAAAAACATATAGATACTAAAGTCCACAAATAATAGTCTACTACAATACAATGTACATCAATAAATAAATATAGCTAATAAGTAGGAATGAAAATAATATCTTAACTACACTAATTAAATAAAAATGCAAGAAGAAATGTCATCTAATAAATGTACTAACCTTGATGATTCCATTTCAACTTCAAAATCCCTTCTATCTCCTTGAACTTAAAAAAATATATGGTTGAGTAAGCTAAAAAGCTGAATAATGAAACCTTAGGGTCATACTATAAAACTGACATGCATAAAGAAGGAGATATACTTAAATTGTAAAGCCATTAGGGAGGCTAAGGCTAAAATGCAACATAAATGGCTGGAGTAATTCTATGAAATTCAAGGATGAAATCTAAATTAATGTGGGTAGAATGTCTCACACATCATTTTTACTACTTATTTGTACATCAATTAAACTTGGTCTATTCCTCAATGTGACACTTAAAATTACAATTTTAAACTAAAATGTGTTTAAATTTTGAGTATTGAAAGAATTTGTATTTTTAATTTTGAATCTTGAACCTTTAAATTAGAAAGAAGTGGGGATAGTTTTATTTTGAATGCCTTGTTTTATAAGATGTTGTATTATATGAATTATTCAAAAGATTAAACTAAATACCTTAGATGAAAAGGCTTTCAGCTTGTTTATCCCTATACAACCTTGGATATATAACATAAAGATGTGTATGAAATTCTTAAAATCAAGGAATAGTTTACCATTGACTTAGGTGAGCTAGGTTCTTAAGATAGAACCTTGAATAGTTGATAAGAAAATTCCTTTATTTAAAAATTCTTAGAAAACACCATTTAAGCCTTATGATATGTTTTTAGAAAAAAAATGAAGCCTTACAAACACATAATGTGACTATACAGTAGAATCTAAGAGAGGAGGAAGTGATACTTGTGATAATATAAAGTTAGTGTGATCATATTGTCACCGGTATGCTTCTTACTAGAACTTGATTATATAACACAATACTTAGGTTATTACACATCAAAATGCTATCATACTCTTTAATTATTATACCTGACAAGTATGTTGTCTATGCACCATTATTGTTCTATGTTGTGCTGCATTATTCTTTCATGAAATCTCTTATAATTTGATCGGACAAATATGATAAGTTTTAGTAGAAAAAATATATCACATTTTAGGAGTGTGGGCTAATGTGCACTAGTCAAAGTTAAAGACTTTTAACCATAATTACAAAATTACATTAGATGAAATTAGAGATCAAATTGTATTGAATAAGAAAAATATAAAACTAGCCTCATAGAATAAATTCTTTTCTATTAAAAAAAGCTAAAAAATACTTTAATAAGAATTTGCATCAGATTTTCCTAAATTGATTTTCTCATTATTTAAACTAAAGCACTTGCATTGCAATACATAAAGATGTGGCATTATTAGCTTTGTATTATTTAGAAGTTCATATGATGAGACATTAAGTAATGGTCTTTTAACTACTCTTAGTGAAGAACATGCATAAAAAGTTCCATTTTAAATACAAAACTATAAGAAAAATTCATTTTTTTAAATTCATTACTATTATCACTTTTAATTAAAAAATCCTTAATGCAACTTAAAACATATATAGTCAAGGCTCATGGCTAGCCACCTTTCTCACTCAACTTGGTTGAACCTTAAACTAGAGGTTGTGATTCCCCAATCTAGTCATCATGTTTGCAGCATATTTTTTACAATGAGTTATACCCTTTAACAATTTCATTACCAAAATGATTTAGGAAATGGTTGCCCTTCACTATGTTAACTTACCAACATACACTAACATATACATCCACAAATGTTAAAAACAACACCACTAAAGAATAAGACCCAATGTCCTAAAGTAATATCCATCATAACAAATAATACAAGATGCTAATATCAATGTCCTAATGTAATGTCCAATAAAACCCAATCTCCATCAACTTACATTATCAAATTCAAAAGAAACAACATCACTACTACAAAAGTAAAAGATACAAATACAACTAAAGAATATCTAAATGTTGCATAAGACATACCTAATCTCCAGCTCCTAAGCAAGCTATTATTTGCCTAATGTTGCATATCAAAATAATATGAGCTCAATAAAAATAATGTATGCCACATTATACAAATAACATGTAGTGACATGGATCTATATCTATTATATAATGTAGAATATAATTAATATAAAGATCATATATGCCAATAGATGTATGCTAAATCATAAAGCTAATATAATGCATGACTTTATGATGAAAGTAATTGGATTATATGATAATACAATCTAGCTCTCTTTTGAACTAAGAAAATTATATAACAAACTATTGATCATGAATCTAACACTCCCCACAAAACTCTACCATCCATAACTTGAGGATCTAAAGCTAATGAACGTTACATCAACAAATAATATCTTAACCAAGATCATGCAACTATACACCTTGATCTTAATCATATCATATGTTACCAATTATGAGTAATCCAATGGAATGCTCAGACCATAATCATGAAAATGCGAAGATCTTACATAATAACCCATGTCGTCCTTTGGTTAAGTGTAATTTATGGTTTGATCTATATTTATAAGAAACTCATTTCCATGGCTACTCAAATATTACACTTTTAAATCACCACTTCTAACTGTTCCACCCAAGAATCTCCATCCAATTTAAAACTAACCCTCGGATGGATCATACGTCCATAACATTTATTACCAATCTTAATCTATCCTCAACCATGAACACTATTATGCAAAACCCACTTATTCCTGTTAGCCTAACCATGACCTCAACCAACAAAAACTTATTCTAAGGCATAAAGTGAGCTCTTCTATTCTTCCCAGCTAAAAACCAATGGTGAAAACTCACCCTAAAAATCACCTAACTCCAAATAATGTCTAAAATAAGCCTCCTATGACATAAGCAAGTCATGTTACAAGCTTCCCAAGTACAACCTAAGAAAGGAAATAATTTGCTACAAGATGTTCTTAGGGTTTGATTACGTTTGTTAGTGACAGCCTAATGTTCATGGTCTATGCTAAGATTCAATTATAAAAACTTGGCTTTCAGTAACTTCTTCGACAAGGTCTCGTGTTTGTAAATGTATCTTATCATCATTCCATTCTATTCATGTTGAAAATTGTGGTTATCATGGTTAAATTGAGAAATCTTAACCAAGCATGGTATATTTTTTAGGAAAAATCTAAGCATTTCTTTACTTGCATGCATAAAATCAATTTTTCACTAGCATGATAACTTGACAAAATTGGCAAGAATATTTTATAAAATCTCAGTAAATTTACTTCAACTATTTTTCTAACAAAGATCTATAAAGATTAAGCCTTTCTCTATGCATAGATTTTAATTTTAATTTCATGCAACACAACATAACTAAACAAACAAATTGCATGCAAAATTTAAATTAGAAATCTTCCATTATTAGGTATGGAATTCTTGGAAACACAGATCATCCAAATTTAAAAATTTGAGTATGATTTGATGAATCCTTAAAAGATATGAATTTAATTGTTCATTTAACCATAAAACCCTAACATCAATCTCTAGAATTGGATGATATTTAACATTCCTTTATCTATTTATAACATTATGTGGCGATTACACATAATAAAACATAAGCATGCCTTTAGAAAGTACCACAAAAACTACATGGCTCAATTTACTACTTTCTTCTTATGTTAGAGTTCATAAGAAGGATAATTACAATTTACAACTTGATCATATTATTATGAAATCACATGCATTCTTCAATAAGAAACCTGATTTAGTTGCTTAGATTTTATCCACATTTAATTGTTTATTCTTTACTTTCATCCATCCTTTGAAACCTTGTAAGGGACTACTACAATGATTGTCATGCCTTTATTGAAATCATAATGTTTATTCCCTCTCCTCTTTCTCATGGCTAGCTTAACTTCTTTTTCTTATCTTGGGTATGGCATCCCCAATGTGAGTACTTCAACAGTTCCTCAAAAACTCTAGCAAAGGATTTAATTAATGATTAAATATCCAATGTCCTCTTTAAAATCTTAAATGAAAACTACAACATGATTGATTCTTGATTGGTTACAAACTCTACAATTTGGTACACCATGTGTTACACTTTACTGGGATTAAGGGAGTCCAATATTTTAAAATAACTACATGAATTAATGCAAAATTTAAGTTTCTATTTTGCAGGACTCACATTATCAAGGATACTTCTTCCACATGGTTGGTTTCGTTAAGGTGTACATGATAAACCTAGCTTTATAATCATATCTAGTAATCTTATGTACAAAAAAGTAAAGCTAGTAAAGACAAAAAATTTATCTTTAATCCGCTAAGAATAGATTCTATAGAAAGGCACACAATTTGGCCACTCATGTCTTATATAGGATAGTAAAAAGAGAGTGGTGTAATAGTTAGTAACTAAATCTATAACATTTTTAGAAACCTTATTCCTCTATCTTAGAAATAATACTAAACTAAATTACAAAATGTAATCTACATCAAGTAATGCATGTTTCTTATCTCCTAGCCATTTATTATGGATTGGACAAAATAAGTATGTGCAAAAATTCTAATGGCCTTCAAGTTCTTATTTCTTTTTTAGGTTCAAAAGCTGATGTAAATTATTTTAAAAGTTGCTAAGATCCATACAAATGTCCATTACTCCAATAGACTTCCTATAGACCTCTAACTAAATCAAACTTAATCATTTTCATAAGGATTTCCTAGATGAAACAATAAAGTATGTCGTAATGCTAAGTTATTGTCGTGAGATGTTTGGCCTTCTATTCCATTAGAACTAACCTTGTGCAAACGTATTACATAGGTATTACCTTTCTTAAGTGTGGCAATTAGAAGAATGTTATCCCTATAAATAATGTATTCATTTGAATTAAGCATAATAGAAAAACCTAAGTCACATAATTGACTAATGTTTAAAGCATTGTGCGACAAATCTTACACAAGGAAGACCATTCATGTTGTGTAGTGTGTGTTGCCTATGGCTCATATTCCAACATCTTCTTTCTTTGAATTTTTGCCAATAGTAATTTTGGATTCTTCATACTCCTTGATGTGCATGAAATATGAAGAATGCCTAGTGATGTGTCTATAACATCCACTTTGTATTTTGGCACTATAATCCCTCCCAAGTCCTTAAAGGGTGGAACGTACAAAGAAAAATCAAACGTCAAACATGGGGATCCATACATTTTTGGGTCCATAAAACCTAGTAATTCAAGATAACTTTTTGAATCCATGTAAATACAAGAAACTTTGAACGAACATTTCTCTTAATTTTATGATGAGAAGCTAAATGACCAATCATGATACTACAATTTCACTTAATTCCATTAACATTTGAAATACTAAAAGAGTTATCACAATGTACTTTAGGAACTATATAATAAAAGTTTAATGTTTACCTCTAAATTTATTCAATTCTCAAGTTAACAATGTCTTTTTTATTATCAAGGTAGCCACTTCATGTCGTATAATTTTTTTATTGCAAGTAGTTTACATTCTTTTCAATTTGATTCTAACATAATCCCATAGAATCCTCATGTTCATTCTTTGACATAGTACACTATGGAGCTAGTTTCTAGTACTTTACACAAATACCATTTTACTATTCTTCATAAGTTAATTGAAGATGAAGAAGAGGACATAAAGCACTTGTCATCATTCGATAAAGTATCAGTCTTTCCAACCTTAGTAATTAAACAAGTCAAGCTCTCTTTCCTAATTTCCTCATTAGATGTTTAACTATCCAAATCTCTTAATGAGATTTTCGATGCCATCTTCTTCTTATTTTGTTATTGAAGCTTCTCAACACTTTCTTTGTAGAGTGGGATTTTAAGTCTTATGTTGCAAGGTAATCTTCAATCATGACACTTGTTATCATTGGTTTATGTCATCTTACCCATTTGCTTCTTGTCATACTTAAATTTTCTACCTACATTTCACTTGTTATATAATCAACATGGCTTTTTAAAGATGATAACTACTACATTAGAGATCATTGAGTCAGAATGCAAGTTACAGTCTACCACGAAAGAAAGTGGTTATCATTTTTCTTATTCTTCTCCTTAATTACTTCTTGTTCCATTAGTCTTCATGCAAACTCAACTTCATTAACGGGGATCTCTCAAAGTAAAAAAATTAGTTATTATATAGAAAAATCATTTATTATATTTAAAGCAACCATCACAGGATCACATTGCTATGGGAATATAAGTAGATTTTTATAAATTGGTTTGACATAAATACATTTTTACAAAATTCGATAATCCATTGATAATATTTGTAAAGCATGTAACATTGATTTATAGATTCATTCGAATTCATTCTAAATAACTCATATTCATGAATTAGTTTATTGATCTTATTCTCTTTCACTTGACATGTATCTTCATAAGTAACCTCAAGTTTAGACCAAATCTCATGGAACACTTGATAATCATGATGCAAATATATTTTGATAATCTATAATATAAAATATTCATGGCTTATGAGTGCAACACTTTTTCCTTTTCCTTAGAAGTGAGATAGTAATGTGACTTCCTAAATTTTTCACCACTTATTAATTTAGTTGGGTAAATAAAAAAATGTCCAACCACATCCAAAATCTAATACAAATAGACTAAAAAACAAGCTCAACTTATTTTTGTAATACAAATAGTATTCACATTTGAATAAAGTTGATTGATGGGATGATGTTCATTCACCCAAAATAGCATTGTCCTTCATGACAGAAGGAACTACAAGGATCTTGTCATAGAAATTTCTTTCTTTGTCAAAACATTTTTCTAACACATCTCATTAAACATAAAGAGGAACAAATACTACAAGAGGGAGTGAATTATGACATTTGTACAATATCAAGCAACTAATTTTTTAAAACAACTTGAATACATTTGGAACAATTAGAAGAACCCTACAGTAATATAAAACATATTGAAGAACTAAACACAAAAAACAAACAAGAAATGAGCAAAAAATATTTTTTTATGGCTCGTCTTAGCCAATGCCTATGTCCACAATAACCAAGTTGAGCTTCCATTAACTACTTTCTTTTGTCATGGTAGGTAAGAGTCAACCAAAAACATTAGTGGTACTTAAGGAAGACACCAAAAGAACATAAGAATTTTAGCTAAACAAATAAGAATAGCTCTTTTCATAGGCAACGCATGAAAAAACATGTACCTTTAATCCTTATTTAATGTGTCTCTGAGCAAGATGATAATATGAACATGATATTACCAATATTAATCAAATAAGAAAACATGTAGTTCAGCAAGAAGAAATCAAAAGTTGTTATAGCTTAGCTCTTTCCTTAAACTTTAGATTTTGTAATTTGTAACAATAGCCACTTCTCTTTAAAACCAAACTCTATTTAAACTAATTTTAATCCAAAAGACAATTATGGATGTTCTAGTGCTAGTTGTGGTTTACAATGTCCACTAAAATGGTCTTTACACTCTCATGGTTATGTTGGTATTAGTACATCAACTACATCATATTAGGGAGATGAAAAAAGAACAATAAACATTCTAATGCTCCAAAATGTCTAAAATTATATGTTCAAGATAGTTCTTCATACAATACATTAGCAAACGAAAGTTTAGTGCTTAATTCATTATACATATATATATCATACCAGATAATCTTGCTTATTGAACTAAAGTAATATAGTTCATATTTACTATTTAAATAAATCATATATGTCTTATTGTAGATTACCACCACACTATATATTAATTGTTCAAAGAGAGAAGCTCTTGAAAATATGTTTTTTGATGTTATCGTATCAAAAAAACATTTGCATGATAACACAATTACTAACACTCTAAAACCTCATAAATTTATCATATTCATTAATTTCTGATGGTATTATGACCATTTATATCTTAATCCTTCTATACTTATTAATAAAAAATAATGAATTGTACAAGAATAATGCATTGACCATTCTCCTACATTAATGAAATACATCAACCATGCCAATTAGTCTACTTATATGATATGATGATCATAGCCATACAATAACTTAATGTCAAACTTTTGCTAACACCTATGTGAAAGTGAATCATATAGTTGTGATTCTTATATAACTAAAGTACAATAATATAGAACTTTAATATATACAATAATAAGTTTATTACCATTCTTGCACATTTAAAAATAGGAATATCTAAGAGAAAAACTTAAGTGATCACATATGAACAACATTTTTGGCAACTACATTAAATTTTTGTGTTGAATCATATCAATATGATATAATAATTGCAAAGATTTTAATAAAATATTGTTTACATATGGTAGTACTTAACAGTAAAAACTTTATGCACTAATATGAAAGAAAACTCTTACTCACATGACATTGGTGGAAACTTGACGCTTAAAGAATCTATGACATGTAAAAGACTGATACCTTGTACAATTAAGTATGCACTTCTTATGCTTTTTTTAGATGGCGATCACATCTATACCAATTGTAGATGTAATATGCCATGACAATATTAAACTTTCGTTATAGATGTAAACCAGAATGTAGACCATACAAGTGTAATATGAGACATCATGCTATGCATTCATTAGAGTAAAACAGACATAGCTTATATTAAGTTTAATTTCATTATTTTAAAAAATAAATTCACTCTAAAATGGCATTTAATGCTAGCATAATTGAACTATTTCAAATCTAGAGAATATTATGACCTAAACGACATGTTTTAACAATGCATTATTAAGATTAGTTCAATTTTTGCATGTGTCACTTTTGCAAGTTAAGCTATCCTTGAGCATTGGTCTCCATTCTTCTTATAATTTCAAATGTAATATCCCTACACTATTATATATTTGGTACATTCATGATCTTGGACTACATAAATAAAAATAAAGTAAAACATTTATTAGTAACTAACAACTTTGTTTTATGATTACTACTTTAAGAGTACAATTAGAGTGTCCAATGTTCCACCAATTCCAAGGAAAGAGATATAATAAATATATCAATAATCTACTTCTAAACTAAAGTTTACTTTGACTGTATTAATCATGGATAGTCCTACATTAAAAACACACTTGATGTATAACATTTTGCATTTAATTACTAAAATAATTAGTTTAAAAATATATAAAGAATTTTTATTATTTAAAAAGAATTTTGTAAATATAATGCATAATAGATAAAAGAGGATCACATTATGGTAAATGCTTAAAATGTGTGAAATAGTATTCCTAAAAAACTATTGTTGTCGAAAATGTCTTCACATCAAGTACAAGTGTTATGATAGCCAAAAGTTAAAAAGCCTTGTTATAATTCATACTTCTACAATACA
Source organism: Vanilla planifolia (assembly GCA_023846275.1). Taxonomy (NCBI): domain Eukaryota; kingdom Viridiplantae; phylum Streptophyta; class Magnoliopsida; order Asparagales; family Orchidaceae; genus Vanilla; species Vanilla planifolia. The sequence goes on along the minus strand of JAIUJO010000313.1, from coordinate 139,973 downwards.
TCAACCAATATTGCTACAATTGGTTTTGCAAAATTAAGCATACAAAAACAAAGGTAGAATATGGAAATCTATGTTTGCAAATACTTCTCTTTATGAATTAAGGTCAAAAAGCATTTGAACCATGCATCAATTTTGACACCCTAATGTTGTTTGAGCCAAACTTGTGTGTAGAAAAGAATTCATAAGAATGCATTGTTGGTATGCCTTTAGCAAAGTGCAAGTGGAAGCATGTGTTGCCTTGATTGTTCATGCTCCAGACATATGAGCACTATGTTTTCCAATGTCAATCTTGGAAGGTCTTGGCTGGTGTTGTCATGAGTTTTGTTAAAACTACTAAAAATTATATTTACATGTCAAATTTCCAAAGTTCTTTATGATGATTTATAATTAAATAACCTCTATAGTATTTCCTATTATTGTAATAGTATTTCAAGTAAATTTTAATTCTTAAAATGTGTCATTATATTTAGAATGGAATAGCATTTACTTAAATTAGAGGGTATAATGTATATAAGGTAATTTCTCTGTCTTTAAAAATGCTAAAACAAAATGTCTTTAACGTAGATTTCAAGTAAATTTTTATTCTTCAAATGTTTCATTATATTTAGGATGGGAGAACATTTACTAAAATTAGAGGGTATAATGTCTATAAGGTAATTTCTCTATCTTTAAAAAAGCTAAAAGAAAATGTCTTTAACGTAGATTTCAAGTAAATTTTTATTCTTCAAATGTTTCATTATATTTAGGATGGGAGAACATTTACTAAAATTAGAGGGTATAATGTCTATAAGGTAATTTCTCTATCTTTAAAAAAGCTAAAAGAAAATGTCTTCAATCTTTATCTCATGGTCAATGGCTATGGCATCGATGAATTGGGCATGTAGTGTTTCTTTCTTAAATAAAGGTTTTAAACTTAATAAGGTTAAAGGATTACTAATCATTAATTTTAGTAAGGCTTTTGTGCTTGCAAACTAAGAAATCAAACTCGTGAATCCATTGAACTTTCCATTATTATTTCACAAATTAAACCTTCAAATCTACTTAACATGGGTTTATTTCTTCCAATTCATTATGAAGCCAAAGAGTTGAAAACTTCTAATTTGTGATTGTTTGTGATATTTATTATTTTTACCAGTGTTTTATTTTTGATAAAGAAGGATGACGCACATACATTTTTCAAGATTTTGTTTTAAACTTTTTAAAGAATTCTAATTTAAATGTTTTTATGTACCTATCATGTGTGAATTTTTGGGATTTTTATGTTTCAAATGTTTAAGTTAAAATATGAATTAAAGAGAATATTTTGGATCATCAATTCCCCCAAAAGAATTTGGCAACAAGAAATTAAAGACAAGTGGACATGTCAATGTTATTGTCAATAGATGACTTCCAAGCTACCTAAAACCAAAATGGATGAAAAAATCAATGGACCAGAGAAAATAACAAAATTTGTTACTAAGTTGCTAGTAGAGATTCGCTACAGCCCAACGATGTATGAGTTATAATGTCTTAGCTGAGGGTTGCGAGTGGAGGCATGGTGACCTAGTACCTTCTAGTACATCATCTAGAGGTTTCACTTGGAAGTATTCTTTTTCTACTCTAAGTCGTGCCAAGATTGAACCCTCTATTTCTCATTAATCTTCTTTATTTATTCAACATTTTAATTTACATTTCATTAGTTCATTAAGTTATTTAAATCTACACTTTAATTTAACTCATTTGAAGATCAGTTGATAGTTTCTTAGATATTTCAAACTTTATATTAAGTATAGGTTATTCTTTTAGCCATCTCATAATTCCATCTATGTGAACTTTGATGAAGATTTTTACCTAAAAAGCTTAAAATTGAGTTTTTGGCTTTTCCTATCACTTTCTTCCACAATTACCATCACTATTAAAGCCATATTAACCGCTCACTTGACCCGTGTCAACCTCCAAAGTTTGTAATATGATTTTGCTGATCTAATCCATGAGCACATTGTTCTATTAATATGTGTTAATTGTCTCCCTCTTATGTCTAGGGAAAAGTCAAACCTAGAGCATTGCATGCTTCTTTACCCACTCTACATTGATTGGGACATTTGTCAAAACAAAACCTAAAGCATCACACATTGATCCATCTATCTTGCACCAACAAAACCTTTTATTACCTCACCACTCATCATTAATCAAGCTCAAAGTGCATAGCTTATTTAAAAACTACTTATTCCAATTAATTTTATAACTTTTCAAGTTATTTTTTCATATTTTTTTGGAAAAATTGAAATTATTTTATTTGAAATTTTTATTAATTTTTTGGTATTCTAAAATGTCCATTATAATTCTAAAATATTCCATCTTAACATTCTTAAGTAAGAAAAATTAGTATTCTACCATTGACATCTCTATAAAAGGGGAAGCTCACTGATATAGGATAAAAATATTTGGATGAAGTAATGTAATTCTACCACCAATCCTTTTTAATTGAGTGTGTTGTGTGAATAATCTAATAGTGTAATTCTAGAGGTGTCCTTGGAAGGCATTTGAGAGGCTCAAAATGGAAATTCTTAACCCATTATTATTCATAACACTATCAACTCACTAAGAAAAATTTTCACCACATTATTTCGACTTTATGAAACCAAAATCATCATATCCAACTTCCTTATTATTTTATATGACCATGATTTCTTGTTTACCATTCTTTGAATACCATTTATGCATGTGCCTCACCACTTTATTACTAATATGAGTAATTAGGAGTCTGTAGTTTAAATCACTTTTCCTTTATACTGAGATCCCTTATGTTTAGAATCAATACATGTTTTTTGCTTCTAGGAAAGTTTCTACTTGCTTGAAAATCCTAAGATTACTGATTCTAAACCTGTAAGATCGTTGGATAGGGCCTTTTACATATATATAACTAGAATCTGGGTCTCTTTTAATTATCTTTGAGCTAAAATAATTTTTATATATCTTTCTACATAATATTGATGTACCCTTAGGAGATCCATAGGAAAAAGAAGTGATGTTAAGTTAATCCTAAAAAGCTATACTCATTCACATGTGTGCACAAGGGCTAACCCCCAGGCACCCAACCTCAATCATAGTCACCACTTACATTGGTCAAGTCCACACATGACTACTAGGAGCACTAAACCTGACATGCATGATGGTGCATTGGTGGTTGATGGTGACATGCATCACTCCTATAGCTATTGGCACATATGACACCATGCTTACATATGCAAAGTTTTCTCAAACAATCGGGGCGTAGAAGCCCCATGCAAGTAAGGCTTTCATGGATGGAAATTGGGCTAGATGAATCAAAATTGACAAAATTTCAAATCATTATCAATGGTCAAATGTTTCTTTTTGTAACTAAAATGATAGACATTTTGTAATTAGATATTATATCCTAGCCTCTATATAAAGTGTTGAAAAAGATGTATGAAAGAATTTAAAATAATTTAGAGAATCTAAAGAACATTTAGAACCATTTGAAGAGAAATTAAAAAGAATTTAGAGAATTTTGAGAATCAAAACATTTATGAATTTCGAACCCTTTGAAGGGAAATCTTTAAGAAAATCAATATTCGTGTGACAAAAACCTCTTCTTCTTTTCATTCTTCTTTTTCTTATTACCACTATCTTGCCTTCACTTTCACTACTACTTCTCTAAAGAGAATATTTGCTAACAATGGCTCAGGATTAGAACACATCACAAAAAGCTAATATTATTTTTTTCATAAGAACGCTTTGAGTTTACACTAATAGAAGACAGAAAGAAGAATATAATTTAAGAGTAAATCACAAAAAAGAAGTAGAAGATTAAAGAGGCTTCAGTTTAGGTGATCGTGGCAACTAATTTACCATCTAGTTTAAACATGATGGTAGACCTATTAACCTAACAAATACAACTGCTAATTAAGATAGTATTAAAATCCCAATGTCTCCTAATGATGGATCCAAAAGATGATCCATCAATGGAAAATACTCTTAATTAGAAGAATTCTAGATTATTAAGTAGTAATCCTTAAGTAGATGAAGATAAAGATGAGGATGAAATCGATTTCACCTTTTTAACACATAAGAGTAGCAGTTATCTTCCAGGGTAAATGTTGTACTTCATTTCCAAATTTATGATACTACAATAGATGTACAAAAATTAAATATATTGTTAGAGTAATAAGACATTTTTTTCTGTCTATACAATTATTCATCAACTGATAAATTGTCATATGCTCGATTAAAAATGATAACTCATGATGTAGCCTAGTGGAAAGTTGTTAATCCAAGAAGAATTTAATGTCAAGGCTTACATAGTGGAAAGATCGTCAAAGTAGTGTAGTCTATAATATTAACAAAGATAAACATTGTAGAAATGTATCATAGAAGTTTGACGACATGCTGAGTTTGGGAATACCTAATAAAATCATGTAGGCTTTATCATACAATATTATAGATCTATATTATTCTACTAATCTTATATTATCTACTTTCCCTATTCTATGTTCGAAATAATCCATTACATATGCTATAGCTATTGAAAATGAAAAATGAATAAAATTGGACAAAGCTAAAAGGATATAATATAGAAGTTCAGAGTGAGTGTTTGAAAATTTGCATCAAAAGGAAAAGTGTTTTCAAAAAATATATACTATAGCCATAGTTAACAGCATTCTTCGAACCAACAAAATTTTGATGTATTATGATCACTATAATAAGATAGAATGCATATGAGAAAAATGCCAAAAATTTTGCATTTAACCTTTTCCAAAAACGTTTACAAAGGATTAAATACTTAATATAGTAGAGATTAAAAGATATTTCAAACTCCTTTAAAAGTTGATGAAACTTAGTCTCTTATAGTGAGTCCAACGGAGGTATCACATTAGCCAAAGTAAAAATAAGAAATCTTCATTACTTAAATACAAGTGATGAAAAAGATTATTTGTACAATTAGTGAAATTAAAAGCTAAAAGAAATATTATAAAGTCTTATGGAATGATAAAAGTTAGAGACAACACCATATTTGTGACCTTATTATTTATGGTGGATTTATAATGACAAAAAGGCAAGAGTTAAAGAATAATGTTAAGTGAAGCTTACTACAATTAAAAAAATATTTATAAGATTATCTATTAAATAGTACTTCTAGATATCTACCAATATATACTAGTGAATCATAAAGTTATTAGTTTAGGAGGGATAGAATAAACTTTTTTTTTTGAATCACGACAAAAGAGTGTTGACAAAAGACATTATTAGAACTCAGCAAATGAAGAGGTTAATGAACACAAGCTAAAGTTATGTGTGACTAAACAAATTAATAAAACCACTTGATTAAACCAACAGAAGTCTTAACATCCTAAAGAAGACAATTGAACAAGAGAATTAGTTCTAAAAAGAATTCAAGAGACTTGAATGCTAGGAGACAAAAAGAAAAAAATTAATGATATAGCACAAAGTAATATAGCTGTGCATAAGATCTTGACCAAAGATTCGCTGTAGGCACATTAGAGTGCATGTCATAATGTTCTGGCTATGCTCTACGTGCACCCTTAAGAGATCAAGATGGGAAGGAAGTGATGTTAAAAATCCAAAAGTGATGATTCATACATGAGTAGGCACACTTGCCTAAAAAAGAACTTGTGTTATAGCTAACTCTGTGAATTATGACCAAGTAATCTATACTCTACTACCCTTACTACAATGACTAACAAAAGATATTAAAGTGAACTTTGCATTTGAATTATCAAAAGTCATTAGAAAGTGTTATTTCGTATTTATGGTTATTGATAGCTTTTCTATGTTTATTTCATACCTTGTTATAAGAAATAAAATCCCCCATATCACAAAACTCTTTCTCTATGAAGTTGCAAAATTACATGGTTTAGCATCAACAATAATGTCTGATTGTGATGTATGATTTACTAGTTCTTTGAAAAGAAACTTTGGTTCTTCTTTGGAATGGAACTTAAATTTTTATCAACTTATCATCCTAGATAGATTGGCAAACATAAGTAGTGAATCAAATATTTGGCAGCCTTCTTCATAGCCTAGTAACTAAAGATGTTTTTGCAAAGATCTTTTATTATTCCACACAAAACTTTCTTGTAATAAGTTTGTTAATTGGATAACAATTTGATTTCTTTCAAAATTATTTCATGAGACCATCATTGGAGTCCTATTGACTAAATTCCATTACCATGTGGTTTTAATACTTCTAAGTCTATTGAGTGTCCTGCTCATCATGTTTCATCATTACTAAAGCATATTACCAAAAATTTTAATTGAAGCAAAGAAATACATAAATGACTAGTAGATGCTCATATGAAAACCTAGGAATTTACTAAGAGAAAATATGTGATGGCTTGCATTATGTCAAGGGAATTCTACTAGGAACCCTTAAAGAACTTCTTGCTCATGTTGTTGGACCATTTAGAATTATTAAGAAATAAGGAATCAATGCATATGTGTTGCATTTACAAGAAGACTACGGAATTTACTATACGTTTGAGATCTCATACCATATGAATAACTAGTCCCAATCTCTAGTGAGTTTTTTTAGCCTTTACCATCATTGTTAAGAGAGGCTATCTCAACAAAATCCAATCTAGTGAGATGAGAGACCAAGCAGAGCAAATCTTATTTGACAAAACAATTCTCATATTGGATTTCTTCAGCAAGAGTTCAAAATGTTGGGACAATATTATGGATTTCACCTTAACTAAATGGCATTAACCTCTTTTCCACTTTAGGAGGATGGCTTAGTATCCTCCTATCCAACTTGCAGAGGTTCCACTAATAGCTTTACTACTCGTTTTTAAACTTAGCACCATGTCACGATTAGCTTTTCAACCAATTAGTTTTAATTGTCATTGTCTTTTTAGTTGACTTCATTAGTCAATACTTATTTATCAGGATATTTCAATTTTGACCTTCAACTTATTCCATATCTTGTCCAAATCATGTAGTTATAGTTTATGTTTAGTCAACTAGACGTCACTTTTTACATTAACAGTAAGGTCCTTCTTTGTTTTTAGTATCTTTTTGCACTTATTAGTATTGCTATTTTTTGTTTCTTATTATTCACTATTTTATTAAACTTATTTACTAAAAAAATAGTTAAAAATCTTTGTATCATAAATTTAACAATTATAATAATCTTATTTAATTAAAATAATAATTATAAATTAATTATTGTAATTATAATTATTATTTTTTATTATTTTAAAATAAAAATTAATAAAAAGTAATTAATTTTTTAAAAAATTAAATTTTTCAAGGTTCATTATAATAAATTTTAAATAATAATTATTAATATATATTATAAAAAACATAATTTTTCAAATAAATAACAATAATGTTGTTATAATTCTTAAATTTCTTAAATATAACGAATTAGTATTTTGCATATTTTTGTTATCATTAATTTGTAATAATAGTAATTAAGATTTTTAAATTATTAAATTTATTTGTTATTATTTTATTATTGTTCTAAACTAGATAAAAATTTCATTATGTATTAATAATTTTTAAATAACATCATAATTCTTTGTATTCTTTATTATATGCTAATATGAAATTTTTTCCCAAAATAAAAACATATTTTGAAAGTATTCATTAATAATATCTTATGAATAAGGCATAATTATGGAATTAGTTTTTGTTCTATAAAAATGTTAATTCTTAGTATTATGTCATTCTTAGTGTCTACAATTGAAGAATAACAATTTAGTAATTAACATTTTTATTATTGAATGATGATAATATCTTTTAAAAAAAGATAATTTTTACATTCATAGGGTAACAAATAATAATATTTTCTCATTCTATTTAATCTTTCATTATCCTTAAAACGAATAATGCCACAAAAAGAATGAAACCAAAAATATAGGTTTTTATGTCGAAGATATAAGGAATAAGAAGGAAAAAAAATTGAAGATGAAGTAGAAGAAGAGAATAACATTATGAAAATTATTGTAAAAGAAGTAATGTCTATGGAATAAGTGGACAGTAAGAGAATAACATCAATAATAAAATGAAGAATTAAAAAATTTGGAAAATAAAGTTTTAGGAAATAAAAAACTATGTGGAAACTAAAGATGTGTAAAAAGAAGAAAAATAATAAAGTGAAGCATATGAGTATTTTTAATTAATAGGAACTAATATCAAGGGATAACGAGAAGAACATTAAAATAATGAATTCATTAATTATTAATAAATAAATGAAATATTATATCCACATTATAAAACTAAGTAATAGAAAATTTTATTTTTCTTTCTTTTGTAATTCATCAATAGAAAATTATGTTAAAATTATAAAAACATGAAAAAAAATTCTTTATAAAGATAATATTGACAAGAAGAAGAATAAAACATGAAAAATAATTACTAAAATTTTAAAAATACAAATTTATGAGAATAAAAATTGAATGAGTAGTGAGAGAATAATAGAAAAAGAGAATAAGAAAACAATAACTTGAATAAATAAAAATGGAAGACCAATAAGTTGAATTATGAAACAATTAAAGGAATAAGAAGGTGAGGAATAAGAAAAGTTATAAAAGAAGAAGAAAAATAATAAAAGCAATAACAAGAAGAATACTATTAATTAAAACTAATTATTTGAAAATTTTATTCACAAATATTAAAAATAATAATGTTATGAACAACTAATTATATCATAATGTTTTTAGAAATTATTGTGTTATTGAGATGGAACAAAGAGAGAAGGCAACAAAGATGGATAAACAATAAAAATCTTACAAGAGAGGTAAGACATGAGTGAGATGGAAGAAAAAATGGAGAAGAGAGTGAAAAGTTAAGAGCAGGAGAGATAGAAAGAATGAAGAATTGGAGGAAGGTGCTATGAAGTGGGGAATGTCTAAGAGAGATAGAAGAAAGAAAAAGCAAATTGAGAGTTATAAATAATGACAAAGAGATAAATATATAATGGGAGACGTGAAAAGAGAGAATTAACGGTCAGATAAGAGAGGGAAAATTACAAATGAGTGAGGCTAAGTGAGTAAGAGAAATTTTTAGAGGAATAAAACTTAGATATCGTGAGAAGAGTTAAAACATGAAACATTGATAATTATAGAAGTCTATATTAAGACTTATAGAGTAAATGAAAAGATGATTAATGATAAATAGACAAATAAAAAAGAGATATAAAAAGCAATAGAGAGTGAAGTCACCAAGATAGTTGTAGAGGGGATGATGTGGACATATCTAGATAAAATCAAGCATAAATGAGAGAGCGAGAAGAGATAAAATGAGAGAAGTGGAAGTAAGAGAGAGTGAGAAAGAAGAGAGAGAATAATGGAAGAATAAAAAAGTGTCTTTGATAGACAATGTAATGGTTAGAGATATGTCATTTAAGAAAATAGCAAAGAATAAGAATGAGAGTAAGTTGTACTGATGTAGACCAAAAGGAAACAAACAATTTGATAAAAAATAGGGGAGACTGAGCAGAGATCAATAAAGCATGAGAAAGAAAAATAAAAATAAATAAATAAATATCTCATATTACAACATCTTTATATGAACAATATTTTAGAAATAGATTTTACTATAAAATTTATTCAAAATATGTAGTAATAATTTATTGTTATTATAATAAAAATATTAATTCACAAAACAATAATTATTATAAACCTACTTCCTTAAAAAACAATAATTATTAATATATTCTCATAAGAATTATAATTGTATTCCAATGATAAAAAGTTTTAATCAATATTAACGTTATGAGTCATTATTATTATTATCGTGAATTGTATAATAATCAAAAGTTTTATAAAATGGAAAAGAAATAATAAACAATAATTTTAAAATAACCATTGTATTTGTGATAATAGTAATTATTAACCCAATTTTTTAAAATAATTAATTGTAAAGAAAAATAACATTAACTATTATTATGAATATTTATTTTTTATAGTTTTTATTATCACAATAGTTCTTTAATAAATTATGCTATGTA
>JAIUJO010000313.1:112500-120000 GCA_023846275.1 Vanilla planifolia | reverse complement strand
ATCTTCTATCCATCAAATTTGCTAACCTATCAACATATGTCAACCTGTTAGCTCATTCTGGCTTGCAAATTAGACTTGAGGTGCAACTATTTCTCTTCGCCCGTGCTACACCAATCACATAAGCCACCTCCTTGCTTCTTACTACATCGACACTCATGCCAATTTGCAAGTATCTTATGCCAAATTAATTTTTCTTCTTTTCAAGGAAAATTTTTGGCGAAATTCAAATTATGTTTTTATAATTTTTTAGGAATATTTGAATTATAAAAATTTACTATAGAATTCTAATGTGTTCCATAGTGTTCCAATAATATCCTTTTGTTTCTTAGGATAACAAATTATTATAGTAGCTTTGAGATCTCTCTAAATAATGATGCTTACAATATTGTAAGTAATAAAATTTGAATGAAACAACAAAGCACTACCATTAAGCTAGTTTATTAGAAGTGTGTTGTGTATATTCAATATAATAGTGTGATGCTAGAGGTTACCTAGGAGTTAGAGTGAAAAGCCAAGAAAAGAGAGATCCTAACATATTATTTAATATTCATAAGAGCATCAAATCTCTAGGAACTCTCTTAATCACTTAATCTCAACTTATTAAAAATTAATCATCTCATCCAAATTTCTAATTTGTCTTAATAAATAGATGATTTTCTTATTTAATATTCTAAGAACTCCACTTGTGCACCTTGATACTTGACCACTAACTTGAGTATTTTTTATGTCGGCTATTAAAACCACTTTTTCATTAGGTTAACATTTCTTATGTTAATTATTAGTGCATGTTTTAAGTTTCTAAGGAAGTTTTTTACTTGCACAATGATACTAGTATTTGTTATTACAAACCAATAGTAGTTTTGGGTATGCCCTTATAAGGATATGTTGCATGTACCTCAGACCTTTTCAATTATCGATGACCTAAAAATATGTTTTAACATATCATCATAAATTAACTTGGTATGAAAAGATGGCTAACTATAAGAATTTTGCATAATTTGTAATTTGTCATTAAACAAACATATTTTAGTTTTATGCATTTTTCACAGCTAAAATTTGTTAAACATTATATGGAAAAACATAAAAAAAACAAAAAAATAAAAAAAAAACTTATTTTCAAGATTGATGCGACAACATTTATTAATTTGTATGTTGTTTTGCTATTGCATTTCTGATTTGTTTGTTTTTCTTTATCTTTATCATCTCAATTTACTCAACTTTTTTCAAACCCAATTGTTTATGACTAATAGGTCTATAAAATAATATAAAATGTCTTATTCTCAACTAGTTTACAAATTATGGGCCTAAAAATATAATATGTAATTATAAAACTAATTCATTCTATGCAAGATCTAAGAGCAATCTTATTAAAATGCATAGACTAATTGGAATAATGTAATGAAAATAGATGTGGTGGAACCCATAGATTAAATTGGTCTATGAAAAGTGACTCTGAACTGAAGCAAATATCTTTTGGAAATGACCCTGACAAAATGGAATGAGAACCTAGGTGTACTACTACCTACATACCCATGGCAGTTGACATGACAGGGATAATGATCACTAGGTTAACATTGTTAAAATAAGTGTTACAACTTTTGATGGTAATTTAGACCATTAAGCATATCCCATTTTGAAAATGAGAATGCCATATTTTTTTAAATGATATCATCTTAGTAAGCATTAAAAGTACCAATTTGAAAAAACTTAGGCTCATATGATATGCCAGATCATTTGTTCACACATTAAAAAAGTAATTTTCTTATCAGCAAGTCTTACCTTGATCATGGAAAGAAATCAAAACTCACCTACAAGCTAAATATTTACTCACTTCTTATGTTTGTTAACTTTTGGATAAATAACAGCATTTATCTTAAGGTTCAAAGACTTCTAATAAATACATTGCTAAATTTCAAGATTATATGCATTAATATGGTGTCTAAGTGCTAAACCACGTAACATTATTATTATTATTTTGAGTTAGGCTTAGAGAGATTATTCAATTGCGTTATACTTGAGAATTTTATTAGTTTAAAAAATGATTATAAAGTACCCTATGATTTAGAACATCAATTACATGTAAGAGTTAGATTCCTTTGACCAATTCCTACAATAAAATGCATATCACAACTTCCACTATTCTACTACTTCTACTCTATAAACAAACTATGTCTCTTCATTACTACTAGCTCATTAAATTGAATCATTGGAAAACTATCTACTACTTTCGAAGTAGAGTGTTATCATTGTCATAAGAAAGAGCATGTCGTAACCTATTATCTTCAGAGAGCCTTACACATTAGCATAAAAGAAGGAATGAAAGAAAGCATTAAATTTAAGGAAAATGAGGTTATATAGCCAAATGAGGATGTTGAACTAGAATTACAAGCACTAGATTAAAAAATGTATTATATTGCACCACCTATAACTATTGTGAGATGTAGTTTGATTGCACTACGAATAATTAAGAATTGGTGGCGAACTAAAATCTTTTGTTCCTTCAATAGAATTAAAGAACAACCTAATAAGATCATTAGGGATAGCAATGATTATATCATTGTTATGTCAAAGAATGCTACCAAAAAGATAGGTTTGACATTATAGACCACCTTCACCCATACACAGTATCTTTGATCAACAAAACATCAATTTATACAAAATTAATTTTTTTATTATATTCTAGTTTGGTTAATATTTCAATGAATTATGGAGTAATGTTATCCCAAGTAAGTAGGTGGTCTTATTTTAGAATGACCCTAATTATTCATTTGAAATGTTACCTTAAATGGAAGAGAGAGTAAGAAAGAAGAGAGAGAATAATGGAAGAATAAAAAAGTGTCTTTGATAGACAATGTAATGGATAGAGATATGTCATTTAAGAAAATAACAAAGAATAAGAATGAGAGTACGTTGTATTTATGTAGACGAAAGGAAACAAACAATTTGATAAAAAATAGGGGAGACTGAGCAAAGATCAATAAAGCATGAGAAAGAAAAATAAAAATAGATAAATAAATAAATGAATAATCTCATATTACAACATCTTTATATGAAAAATATTTTAGAAATAGATTTTACTATAAAATTTATTCAAAATATGCAGTAATAATTTATTGTTATTATAATAAAAATATTAATTCACAAAACAATAATTATTATAAACCTACTTCCTTAAAAAAACAATAATTATTTATTTATTCTCATAAGAATTATAATTTTATTCCAATGATAAAAAGTTTTAATCAATATTAACATTATGAGTCATTATTATTATTATCGTGAATTGTATAATAATCAAAAGTATTATAAAATGGAAAAGAAATAATAAACAATAATTTTAAAATAACCATTTTATTTATGATAATTATAATTAATAACCCAATTTTTTGAAATAATTAATTGTAAAGAAAAATAACATTAACTATTATTATGAATATTTATTTTTTATAGTTTTTATTATCACAATAGTTCTTTAATAAATTATGCTATGTAATTCATTATAATCAAATTAATATTATTGTAATTATTTTTTAACTAAAGTTTTATAAAAGATATTGATTTTATAATGTTGATGCTTATAATTTTGTCAGTGATACAAATACTTAATCATTAACCAGATAATTTATTAATAAGTATCGAAGCATAATATAATTGAAGCTATTCTTTATTATTAAGCAAACTAAGCTTTATTCCATTTGAATAAAACTTTCATAATATTAATTAATAATATTTTAAGTATAAATTATGTGTATAATATTTACATTAAATTATGCTATTATTGTTAAAATGCAATTATAATTAACATTATTTTACTAAATATATACTAAAACATAGCTAATAAGAAACGTTATTCATCCCTTTTTGGATAATAAGAGCCTAGGATAAGAACACTTTATAGATAGATTAATTTTAGGGCCTTATGCATCTTCTTTTTCCTCTTATTCTTTCATTTTTATTATTTTTCATGTTGTCCATTACCAATCTATTCTACTCCATAAAATAGAACAGCTAATAATCTTTATATGAAACTTTTTCCATACCAGAATGAATGTATTATAATGATGGTTATTAATTAATGACATTAATTCTAATGATTAATGTTATTTATTAATTTTAATGATCTTAAAAATTAAGCCATCATTAAATGTTAGTAACAAAGTAATTTAAGTTGTTTAGTTATTATAATAATTTCAAAATGATAATACCTAATATATATTATTGTGATAAAATAAAATTTAATTTTAACATACTAATAATATTGCAGTTAATCATTAGAAAAATTTGAAGCTGCGAAGAAAAATTTTGCATATTTATTGTCATTAATGCATACCAAAAATAATTATAATTTTTAAGGAATCAAATTTAAATTAATTATTAATTTTAAGCTATACTTTTTTGGTCAAGATAAGTGAATAGCAAAACATATAACATTGAGTAGAGTTATTAATATTTATAATTAACTGTTTCTTTTAATTATCTAACAAAAATATATTTTTAGTAGTTTTTTTAATAATGCTAAAATAAATATAACTAATTCTAACAAAACTAACAAAAATCTTAAGAATTATTCATGTTATTTATTAAATATAAATATTTTTTTCAATTATTTATAATTATAAATGTTTTTTATGATGAACTAATATATTTTTACATAAAACATTTTCAATAAAAATAGGAATTTCTTTCTCAAAATGACATAAAAATTCTTTGTATAGCATGGATCAATATACGATGAATAACATATTTGTAAAATTCAACATTTCAACTCAATTCAATATTTCAGTTAGGAACACTACAAGTAGCTTAAGACTTTCGTTCATGACTTTATGAGACATCTAATGACATCTTCAGACTAATAATGCGGGTTATGCAATGTAGACTTATTTAATGATTGCTCATTATACTACAAATGGAGTCTTTTTATAAGACATTTATGAGTCAATTTGGGGATGGAAATATACTTCATTGTGGTACAAGTAAATGCTGCCTAGCTTGTTTCTCATCATAGTTATGCCAATAATATAATTACTTTAGTGGAGTGGTATCCTAGACCTTTGATTTTTCCTAGGAGTTTCCTTCAAATATTTCAAGGTTTGTCAGGTCTAGAACTAAATAAATAGAATAGCAAATTCTACAAAACTAAAGTCCAAAGATAATGAAGAAGAAGAAGAGAAGAAAAAGAAGAAGAAGAAGAAGAAAAACAAGAAGAAGAAGAAGAGGAACAAGATGAGGAAGATCATGATGCTGAAGAAGAAGAAGCAAGAAGAAGCAAGAAGAAGAAGAAGAAGAAGAAGAAGAAGAAGAAAAAGTAAGAAAAGATCAACAAGAAGAAAAAGAAAAAGAAGAAGAAGAAGTAGAAGAAGAAGAAGAAGAAGAAGAAAAAGAAGAAGAAGAAGAAGAAGATGAAGGAGATGATTAAGAAGGAGAAGAAGGAGAAGATGAAGAAGGAGAAGAAGAAGAAGAAGAAGAAGAAGAGGAAAAAGAAGAAGAAGACCAATAAGAAGTAGAAGAAGAAGAATAAAATGAAGAGGAAGTAGATGATGAAGAAGAAGAAGTGGAAGAAGTAGAAGAAAAAGAGGTTGGTGAAGAAGAAAATGAGAGGAAGAAGAAGAAGAAGAAAAGAAGAAGAAGAAGAAGAAGAAGAAGGACAAGAAAGAGAAGGAGAGGAAGAAGAAAAAGATCAAGAAGAAGAAGAAGAAGAAGAAGTAGCAGAAGATGACGAAGAAGAAAAAGTAGTAGAAGAAGAAGTAGAAGAAGAAGAAGAAGAAGAAGAAGAAGAAGCAGAACAAGGAGAAGGAGTAGAACAAGAAGATGAAGATGAAGAAAAAGAAGAAGAAGAAGAAGAAGAAGAAGAACAAGCAGAAGGAGGAGAAGGAGAAGAAGAAGAAGAAGAAGAAGAAGGGGAAGAACAAGAAAATGGAGGAGAAGAAGAACAAGAAGAAGAAGATGAAGAAGAAGATAATG
This sequence comes from Vanilla planifolia, assembly GCA_023846275.1. Classification (NCBI taxonomy): domain Eukaryota; kingdom Viridiplantae; phylum Streptophyta; class Magnoliopsida; order Asparagales; family Orchidaceae; genus Vanilla; species Vanilla planifolia. The sequence goes on along the minus strand of JAIUJO010000313.1, from coordinate 114,036 downwards.
ATGATGAAGAAGAAGAAGAAAAAAACAAGAAGATAAAGAATAAGAAAAAGAAGAAGAAGAAGATGATGAAGAAGAAGAGGAAGAAGAAGAAGAAGAAGAAGAAGTAGAAGAAGAAGAATAATAAGAAGAAGAAAAATAAGAGGAAGAAGAAGAAGAAGAAGAATAAGATGGGGAGGAAGAAGAAGAAGAGGAAGAAGAAGAAAGAGAACAAGAAGATGAAGAAGACGAAGAAGAAAAGGAAAAGAAAGAAGACGAAGAAACAGAAGAAAAAGAAGTGGAAGAAGAAGAACACGAAGAAGAAGAAAAAGAAAAAGAAGGAGGAGGAGGAGGAGGAGAAGGAGAAGAAGAAGACAAAGAAGAAGAAGAAGAAGAAAGGGAACAAGGAGTTGAAGAAGAAAAAGAAGTAGAAGAAGAAGAAGATGATGATGATGATGATGATGATGATGATGATGATAAAGAAGTAGAAGATGAAGAAGAAGATTGAGAAGAAGAAAAAGAAGAAGAACAAGAAGAAGATGAAGAAGAAGATGATGAAAAAGGAGGAGAAGAAGAAGAAGAAGAAGTAGAAGATGAAGAAAAAGAAGAAGGAAAAGAAGAAGATTAAAAAGAAGAAGTAGAAGGAGAAGAAGATGATAAAGAAGAAGAAGGAGATGAAGAAGAAGTAGAAGAAGAAGATGAAGAAGAAGAATAAGAAGATGAAGAAGAAGAAGAAGAAGAAGAAGAAGAGGAAGATGAAGAAGAAGAAGAAGACAAAGAAGAACAGGAAGAAGAAGAAGGGGTAGGGGAAGAGGAAGAGGAAGAAGAAGAAGAAGAAGAAGAAGGAGAAGAAGAAGAAAAAGAAGAAGAAGAAGAAGAAGAAGAAGAAGAGAAAAAGAAGAAGAAGATGACGAAGAAGAAGAAGATGATGAAGAAGTTCATGAAGAATAAGAAGAAGAAGAAGAATATTAAGAAGAAAAAGAAGAAGAAGAAGAAGAAAAAGAAGAAGACAAGAAAAAGAAGAAGAACAAGAAGAAGAAGAAGAAGAAGAAGAAAAAGAAGAATTAGAAAAAGAAGATGAAGAAGGTGATGATGATGAAGAAGAAGAAGACAAAGAACAAGAAGAGGAAGATTAAGAAGAAGAAGAAAAAGCAAGATGAAGATCAAGAAGAAGAAGAAGAAGAAGTAGAAGATGAAAAAGAAGAAAAAGAAGATATAGATGTTGAAGAAGGAGAACATGGAGAAGAAGAAGAAGGAGAACAAGAAGAAGAAGAAGAAGAGAAGAAGAAGAAGACGAAGAAGAAGCAGTAGAAGAAGAAGAACAAGTTGAAGAGGAAGAAGAAGAAGAAGAAGAAGAAGAAGAAAAAAGAAAAAGAAGAAGTGGAAGAATTAGAAGAAAAGAGGTTGGTGAAGAAGAAAAGTAGAGGAAGAAGAAGAAGAAGAAGAAGAAGAGGAAGAAGTAGAAGAAAAGAGGTTGGTGAAGAAGAGAAGGAGAGGAAGAGGAAGAAGAAGAAGAAAAGAAGAAGAAGAAGAAGAAGAAGAACAAAAAGAAGAAGGAGA